>CM073591.1:147450531-147850531 GCA_037074705.1 Zhengitettix transpicula | reverse complement strand
CGAACCTCCACCCCACCCCTAAGCTTGCTCCCCTCACACAGGTTCAAATTACACACAAACAACATCGGCGGTATAAATACTATCAAAGTAATTCACCCAAGAACATAATTATCGAAAATATCGACTGTTTAAGTTGTTTGAAAATTTCCACCCGTGACCACTCCCGCTTCGGGGACTCAAAAGATCAAGTTGAATGTCGTAAACTCAGTGACAATCTCAATAGTTTCTGCTTCTTTTTATGTAATACCACTTCACGCCCACCCTAAGGGTGCACCCTTCCAAAGCCCGAAAGGGGTTGAAATTATACACAGAGAACATGTAGAGAAATTTTATGAATCTCACTGATGCCGAAATATATTTATTCGAAGCAAAAATCGGCCGTTTAACATGTTTGACAATATATTCCACCCCCCCCCCCCCACTCCGCAAAGTCCCTCACACCACCGCCAACCCCCAAGAATTTCCCACGTTGTCATAAATACATTCATCTATATCTCCAAAATGGGATTTATTCACGTTATTTTCAAGTAACGCCCGTCCACCTTCACACCTAATTGTGATCTTTAACTTGTGTCAAGGGATTGAAATTAAAAGCAAAATCGGTAGAAATATTATCAATGACATTGTCCCCGACAAATATTTATTCGCTACAAAAAACGACCGTTTAACGCGAACCTTTGCTTGGGGGAGTTAAACGGTTAGTTGAGTGTAATAATGCAAAATGTAGAGAAATTTTATTTATTTAATTGATCCCGAAATATATTTAATCGACGCAAAAAACGGCCGGTCAACTCGTCCCCACCCCGCCGATACCCGTCGTTGACCAGAGTGTCATAAATAAATTCGGTGACATCCATTACCTTCGATTTGACTCGAATCTCGGTTGTTTTCGCGTTATTTTCTTGTAAATCCCCTCCACCCCACCCCTACCATGCCTTCAAACAATTCTATCAACGTCAATGGCCCTGGCATTTATTTATTCCACGCTAATATCGATGATTTAACATGTTCGAAAAATTCCACCCCGTCCATTCCCGCCCCAGGGGATTAAATGGGTAATTGAATATCATCTCAGATAACATCGTCTGAAAAACTTTCGATCCCTAAAAATATTTATCTGCCTAAATATCGACTGTTTTAGCATGTTTGATGTTTCCACCCCCTTCCCTAAGTGTGCTTCCCTCTAGTACCGAACGGGATATATTTTACAAACATCGGTATATATATTATCAATGTCATTGACCTTGACAGTTAATTATTTCATGAAAATATCGACCGTTTAACATGTTATAAAAATTCCACCCCCGTCCACCCAATCCACCTCCGTCCCTGGGGGATAAATGGCCAATTGAATATCATAATTAAACTCAGCGACTTTCATAACCCTGCATTTGACTCTAATCTGTTTTATTTGCGTTATTTATTTGTAACTCCCGCTGATCCCCAACCCCTAATGTGAGTTCCCTCCCAATCCCAAAATACGTTCAAATTAAACACAGAAAACGTGTAGAGAAATTTTAATAATGTCATTGTTCCCGAAATATATTTATTCGACGCGAAATTCGGAGCTTCACATATTATAAAATTTCTACACCCCTCCTAACCTTTGCCCAACTTCTGCCACCCCACTGGTTGCTCAGATTGCCATAAATAAACTCAGGCACATTCACTACCTTTGACTTGAATAGAATATCGGTTGTATTAGTGTTATTTTCCGTTAAAATACACCTCCAACACCCACCTCTAAGCGTGAACTCACTCATGTCTCTAGGGGTTGAAATTTTACAAACATAAAATGGGTGGAAATACTATAATTGTAATTATCCCTTAAAAATATTTATTCCACACAAATATCGACCGTTTAACATGTTAGATAAATACCATGGCCGGTCCACACCTGCCCTTGGGTGTTAGATGGCCAATTAAATATAATTACAATCTGAGACATCCAAAACCCATGATTTGATAGTAATCTCGGATTTATTCGCGTTATTTATTTGTAAGGCCCGTTTTCCCTCACCCCTAAGAATGCTCCTTTCCCATTCTGTAGGGGATGACACTATACTCAGAAAACATCGGTTTAAACACTATCTCTTCGAAAGCTAAAAATATTTATCTGCCTAAATAATGGCTGTTTTAGCATGTTTGAATATTTCCACTCCCTCCCCTAAGTGTGCTTCTGTCTCATGCCGAAAGGGGTTGAAATTTTACAAACAACATCAGTAGATATATTATCATTGACCTCAACAATTAATTATTTAACGCAAATATTGATCGTTTATCATGTTAGAAAAATTCCACCCCATACACTACCGCTCCTGGGGGATTAAATGACCAATTGAATGCTATAAGTGAACTCGGCGACACCAATAACCTTGGATTTGACTCCAATCTCGGTTGTATTCGTGTTATTTTATTGTAGCGTTCTCCACCCCACCCCTAAAAGCCCGAAAGTGATTGAGGCTATACTTAGAGAACGTGTAGAGAAATTTTATGAATCTTATTGATCTCTAAAAATATTTAGTCATTGCAAAAATCGGTAGATTAACATGTTTAACAATTTCCACCCCAATCACCCCCGCCCCTGGAAGGTTAATTGCTAGTTTAATGTCATAATTAAACTCAGCATTATCAATAACTTTTGGTTTTGACACCAGTCTCAGTTGTATTCAAGTTATTCTCTTGAAACATTCCTCCACCCCTACTCCTAGGGCACTCCTTTCCCATGCCATAAAATGTTGAAATTTTACTGACAGACATTGGTACAAACAATATTAATCACTTTCACCCCGAAAATATATATCCGACTCAAATATCGGTCAAGTTAGCATGTTTGAAGATTTCCACCCCCAACCACCCCCACTTGGGGGACTTAAACGGCAACTTGAATATCATAATTGAACTCACTGACAACCATAACCCTGGATTCGAGTCCAATCTCAATTGTGTTTCCATTATTTTTATATAAATCCACTCCAACTCCAACCTTAAGGGTGCTCCACTCCAAATCCTGAAAGAGGTTATATTAACTATATGGAACATGTAGAAAAATATAATAAATCTCAGTGAACCAGAAAAATATTTATTTGACGCAAATATCGACCGCTTTACATGTTTTAAAATTTCAACACCCGTCCACCCCCGCTTGGGAAGTTAAACTGTAAGTAAAATGTCATAATTAAACACAGAGACAAATATAACTCCGGATTCAACTCGAAACCCAAATGTATTTGTGTAATTACATGTAATGCCACTCCACCCCCAACCCTTAAGGGTGGACCACTCCCATGCCTAAAATCAGATGAAATTATACACATATAAGATGTAGTGAAATTTTATGAATGCTATTGATCTCGAATTATATTGATTCGATGCAAAAATCGGCCGGTTAGAATGTTTGCAAATTTATATCCCCACCCACCCCTCCCATCACCGCCAATTCCCACCCACCCCTGTGTGTTTCTCAGTTTGTTATAGATAGTCTCAGCGACATCCATAACCCCGATTTTACTTGAATCTCGGTTGATTTAACACCCCTCCACCCCCTCACCTAAGGGTGCTTTCCTCGCATGCCGAAAAGGGTTGAAATATTTATTCAACGCAAATACCTGCTGTGTTTGTATGTTTCTATCCCGCTACCCCTGCATCTGAAGTGTAAATGCCAAGGTGAATGTCATAACTTAACTCAGTGCCATCCATAACCTTCGATTTGACTCCAATCGGTTGTATTCGCGTTATTTTTCTGTAAAGCATCTCCACCCAAAACCCTAAGGGTGTCATTTTCCCAGTGTGTAGGGGATGAATATTATTTTCAGATAACATCGGTAGAAACACCATCAATATCTTTGACCCCTAAAAATAATTATCCAACTTAAATATCGGTTGTTTTAGCATGTTTAAATATTTCCACGTCTCACCCCGACAGTGTTTGTTTCCTGGTCGCAAAGAACACGTGTACGAAATTTGGTGAAATTTGCTCCACCGGTGTAGATTTGTATAAGGAACATACAAATATATATACAAACATACAAACAAACGCTCTGCTTTATTTATTAGATGAGAGTTTAAATGTGTTTTCTCATTATTAAATGTGATTGTGCTAATTGGTAGCATATACACAGTTCCTTAAGTTTTCTGTTTCTTTTTAAATGAGTGATAGGACATTCTGCGCAAGTCGTGATTGTTATGAAAAAGTAATTTTAAAATTTCAAATATCAAGTTACAGAAATGAAAATACAATATATCTCATTTAAAATATAATTGGATAAAATAGTCAAATATGTTTATCAACAGGAAAAACATTTCCAGAAATGTTGTGTGGTATTTATATAACAACTTCATTTTTTCTGTTTTGGCTATTTTACATAATTAATGTAATTAGTTATATTCAGTGATATTATTTTTGAAGACAAAAAAATTTAATAACAAAAACATTTTCTAAGAAGGATTTTATGTTATTATATATAGAGTGACCCAATTACCAAATTATAAAGGCATTGAATTTTATTATGAAACAACGTGTCGTTATTTCTGAAAGCTGTATTAAGTATATCAGAACTCCGAGAAAACACTTGGCAGTGGTAAGCTACAACACAGGTATGTGCATGCGAATAGGGTAAGCAAACAAATTTCAGGTATATGAGAACAACACGGTTATTTTATATACAACTTAAATGCTCAAAGTGGAGAAACAGCCGGAAGTAATATCTATTCCTGAACAATTTAACATTTATGAGGAGTCAAATAATAGTTTCATTTACATGACCCATTTTGCTAAGGAAAACAATTTATTAACCTGAAGTACTGGTGTTTTCCCTAAAGCTACAACTTGGAAAAAGGTAAATTATAGTCAACCTAAAGTTAGAGACTGGAGCAACAGAAGTGAAAGCTTTGATTAAATGAGCTTGTCACCTGGTTTGTGTGGTTTGTTGTTCTTACAGTTCTTGAGTTTTTTGGATCACCTGACAAAGCAACAGGGATTGCAAAAACTTTGTGTGGTATTTATTTCACACTTATTTTTGTCTGTTATTTGCTTATTTATCTATCTAATTAGTATACTTTTAACACAAACATTTTGTATTCTATAATTTGAAATTGAGAAATGGCTAAGAAACATAGTCAATAGTATGTGAATAATTAATAGTAGTGAAAGAAGATTAGCCAAAAGAAAAATGTGAAAAAGTTGAGAAATAAATTATATTGGATAAAACTGATTAGATTACAAGAAGAGAGATAGGGATAGAAGGACGACAGGAGAGAGGAAGTTTGAGGGAGAGAAAGAAAAAACTTTGGAGAGTTCAAAACTAAAGGCAGTAATATTAGGGGAAACTGCTGTTAATTAATGGACGGAATATAAGGTAAAGTTGAAAAATGGAGAACCACTGTGATTAAAATTTATAGGAGTAGAGAAAAAGTTGATATTAAGGAATTAAGAGACCCATTGCTAGATTCAGAATAAAGGAACAGAGATGAAGTTCAGGTTATATCAGATTGGAAGGTATGGACAGTGAGAAGTATTGATAAAAATTGATGATGTTGTGATTCTAGTTGATTTGGGATTATGCTTTTGACAGTTTGGCAAAGCTGGGGTGCTTAGCAATGCTTTCAGGAAGGGACCATTTTGTTTGGCTTTCTGAGAAGGGGCCTGGAGGATTGAAGTAGATTGAAGGATAGGACACACATGGCACCAGTTTCTACTGCAAGGCTGATATCTAATTTTTATCAGGGAGTGTGATGGTGGGGTCTACATGGGTGGATGAGGATCTTATAATGGCGTTTGAACATGGCTTCAACTGACGGAGAATATTTTTGTGGATAATGTTTTTTAATGTCTTGGTTAGAGTCCAGTCTTGTGTAGGCAAAGTGCAAGAATGGAGTTGATTTGTTAGTCCAGGGATGTAGGTAGTTGTGGATTAATTTTTAATTAATTTAACTATTTTGTATTGTAGGATATTTGATAGGGCACAGACATTTTCTAAAAGAGTTTTTCATGATATTTTATATCCATGAATGCTTTAAAAGTTTAGAGGTAGATGGAAATTTTCTATGTGGAGAAAATGTGGATTAGTGCATATGGGACAGAAAGTTTGGTATGACCAAGCAGGCAACTGGTGAAATGGAGCTTTTTTAATTGGTTGCTAGGTAGGTTTTATGTGGACTTATGTGGTATTTGGACCATAAATAAAGTTGATAACAATATCAAAGGCAGTTTTGCGTCTAAGATTTGATTTAAATCATTCAGTATTAATACTGTGTCACATATGTATTGAATCTAATAATTGTGAAAGAGTGGTTTAAAATTGTAATATTCAAGGTTAAAAGATTTTTTTAGGGTTAAGAATGATTCTATATTATTAAATTATTTTTAAATCATATATATGAATGATCATATAAAAATTAATCTTATTTTACCTTAAACTTTCTTTCAGACAAGCTTGTAGATAACTGAGTTTCCTCAAATTATTGAAAGTTAGTTTTGTTTCTTTTTTTGGCAAAATTGTAAGAACTTCGTCAAAAACTTTCTGTTGGTATCTAGGATTTTTTGCCAAATGATATAATAGAAATGCCATAGAATGTGAAGTCTGAAATTGATGTAATATTGTAAAAGTTATTTATTTACCTTAACAAAAAACTTAAATTAGTACAGGAATAGAGCTCTATGCTATATAATACCAATTAAATTCAATTGTGAAATTCACAATATTCTAATTATCTCTTTTGTCTATACTGTGCAGGAATTTATGCATAGTTAAAGTGTAATACTATATTGTACTAGTATGAAATATTAGTAATTTCAACAATATTATTATGTATCTGGTCAGAATAAACTATTATTTATTTTGATTAAAAATATGTAATTACAACATGTATGTAATATGACTGAAAGGAGTTACTCGTGTCATTTTATTACAAATAAATTTATTATAGCAAATATTATTTTTTTTCTCTTTCAACACCCTCTAAGCTTGAGAACCTACAGAAAACAATTTATTTAAACAAAATATAAGTAATAAAGGAATTTTTTTCTAAGTATTCATTCTAACATTGTTTCCAAAAATATTTTTTAAAAAAATAGTTTAGAATTCTGAATGTAAAGTTTTCTTCAATGTATCAAATGATTTTTGATTTACATAACACAAAAATAGTTTTGCAGTCTCTTCTCTTTAACCATGCTACATTGAGATTTTTGCAGGGCAGTAAGCCCACCCAAGTCTTGCAACTCAACAAATTTGCTGGCCTTGCACAGTCTGTGGCAACTCAGCTGTTATCAATAGGATACAATGTTAAAATTGCAATGGCAATACAGAACTGAAGTGGTTTGTCATATGCTCATCTATGTCAAAGCATCCTGTATCTGCACTAAACTTACCAAGAATAACAGTCCTTTCAAAGATGTTCAGTGGAATGTCAATGGCTTAACTCACAAGTTCATTTAAGCTAGCACTATGTGAGCTGTTCAAATAATTATTTTAATATAACAATTCATCAAAACTGTATAATCCTAAAAGTTGTAAAAATAAATTTAAAAAAATTCTTTTAATGAGCTATTTTCACAGGGCCACAGGTTATATAAGAAACTATTGCTAAGTATACCAACATGAGGACCTGATTTTGTGCCTGGAGCTTTCTCATTTTTTCACTAATTAAAGCTCATGTTTTCTAAAATCATAATTATAATATGATTATTTTGTTACAGTATAGATTATATAATTTCAGTTTAAAAAATGTAGAGCTAATTGACAGAAGGTAATCAAATCCATTTGAATAATGACAAATGGGCACTAGAAGGCCTGCATTTCAATTGTATATTTAATATAAATTTACCATAAAAATGAATGGTAAGGAAATAATAATTCTACAAAATATTTTATATATTATAAACATATTATTGAAATTTATTCATAAATAATTGAACAATAAATTTACACTGACTCATTATAAACTGGAAAATTATAAAGCTGTGTTGGTGAAATTAATTTTCTTAATGAAATATATTTAGAATATTATTCGTAAAAGATTGAAATGTTTTACTAACCAAATTGACCCCCAATAACAGCATGTCTAAGAGTACTGTATGAACATCCTGAGAAGGCATATCTCCAGAAAGAAGCAATGTTTCCAATAATGGTGCATCGCCCATTTGTAAACCTTTTTCGAACATATGTTTCTGTGCATATTGTACTTGTTTTTCCACAATCCTATCAAAGAAAATTGGTTAGTTTAGAATATTATCTACATTTTTATAGATTATTCATATTATTTCAACAAAATAAATGGGACACACCAGTATATAAACAGATGTTACATTTCCAATGATAAAAATAATTTAACATCAAACAACTTCCTATTCTTGCATTTTAAATTATAGGGTTTTGTAAATAGAAACTAAACTAGTGAACCAAATAAATAAATTTATACTTAATGTAAACTTGAAGTTGTGAAGTATAATTGATAACTCATTTGTACTTCAAACCATATTAAATAATTTGAAACAATTATGGGATTCATTGATAAACAGTTTTACTTGTTAATAAAAGTTTAAATTTATCATAAATTCTGTAACTATATTACCTGTCAATTATTTCACAATTGCGGGCCATGTTTCGCCAAGCTGGAGTTTCAATAAAACGCCAAATTTGGAAGCCTGTCTCACAGCTATGGAGTCCTTTACTTGCTTTCATTAAGGCAGATAGTAATTGGAAAGATTCTGAATTTTCTGGCAAAATTGGAAAATCCAACAACCCCAAGTTTCGATCTAATGCAACTAAAGATAGATCTGAAAAAATATCAATAAAAATTAATTAAAAATAAAATTCTAAAAGGGACAGGTATCAGTACATTATTAATATATATTTATTGGTCAGTCCACATACTATAAAAAGTCACAATAAATTAAGTAGCTTTCGTCCTTTATGAACATATTCATATAAATTCCTGCAAATAACAGATATATGACTGTTATCTTCTGTTCCCCCACTATCATACCCCTTCCACCACAATACACTAACATTTTCCAATATCACTCATCATGTCATTAAAGCTATTAATTTATTAATGTAAAATTAGCAAAACAGTTGTAACTTTTTATATGAGGACTGCTCAACAAAAGGCCTCTAAATAAATTAATTTTCAAATGTTGTATACAGTATAATATACTGGGAAATAGGTAATTATCAAAAATATCTATTTAACATTTCAGTCAGAAACTTAAGAATAGTGATAAGAGGGATTCACCACTCAGTGGACACTAAAATAATTACTCAGAAACTCCAGTCTTTGGTTTCAACCCAGTGCAAATCCTTCCAGTGTTGCATCAAATAACTAAAGCTGAGTTACCACTATGTTTTGAAGACTTGTCCCCAAAACCTATGAATCACAAGGTATATGATATAGATACCCTAAATCACTGTAAGGTGAAAATCAAACCCTATAAACCAAAAAGAATCATAAACACAGTGTTTAAAGTGCCAACAGTTATTTCACACCAAGAACTACTGTTTTCATGAGTCAAGATGCGTCATATGTCTAGACATGCATCCCAACAGAATTTCTGACAAATCAAAATACCTCCCACCAGTGTGTGTGAACTGTAAAGGCAATCACAAGGCAAGCTACAAAGGTTGTCCAGTTTTAGAATCTACACTATTCAATTCAAATCAGCACAAAAGTAGTTTCAATGCCCGACCAATTCCAAAAGTGACAGTGTACCCAACAAGTTCATAAGAAAAACTGATTTCTACTTTACAGTATACAACTCTGTCTTATGCAATCATTGTCAAAAACAATAACATCAACCACAACCCTCATCTTAACATGACAGGCATTACAAAATAAACATCTGGCAACAACAGCAATGAACTCAGTCTCCTCTTCACCAAGTTAGACAATCTAATATCAATTATTTCTCTGCTCTTAGAAATGTTATCAGCCATTAAGCCCTACTTGGATACAAAATCTACACAGCTGATATTCAAAAAAAGGAGGATCCACAATAATTATCAAAAACTCAGTCCAAATTAACCTGGGCAAGACACATTAGCAATCTGAAGTCTGAGTAAAACAATAGATTATCCAACTCAAACCATTACTAAACAGAAAATCCCCAACGTACCTAGCAACAAAAAAGTTAATTTATACCCCCCTAATCAAGCCCATCTGGCAATATGCTTCCTCCATTGGGGAAGAACCAGCAAAAACAAACCTGAACAAAATCAAAGTAATAAATCCCTTAGAATGATTTCAGGATGTCCTTGGAACTTCAAAAACAACAAACCTACATCAAAGATGTTATAAAAAGATCCTTTGATTCCCTCATTAAAAAGTTAACAGCACATACCAATGCAAACATAGCTGAAATTACAAACTCAATTCCTCCAGAGCTCCAAAAAAGTTGAATAGAAAACTGAAAATTACTGATTAAAATTTATAGCATACTAAATGTAGAGCTTAATTAAAAGAATTCGATGTAAACTAATAAGTGAGAATTGTTACGAACAACCTAATGGTTGCAACCAACTGCATGTTACCCTGTTAATTTCAATAGAATACTTAACCATTATTATCACAACTGTAAAATCACAATATAAGGAGTTAACTTTACAATAAAAAAACATTTCACGTCTATTTACATATAATAAATTGGACTCTATAAATTAGTAAGAAAAATGGTCAGACAATTAAATAAGAATTAAAATTATGGTAAACATAACTAACTTTCTAAACTCCATTTGAAAATCTCCTTGTGAAAGTCTTCTGGCACCTCTTCTTGTCTATTCCTAATTTGGCGAATTCTGGAACATGCCAAAATTTTAAAATAACCTACAATTTAATTGTGGGATTCATTGATATATACATGTATACACAAACACAATACTTTATATATATATAGGTATGGAAAGGAAAGGAAAGAGAGCAGCCGGCAGATACATGGTGTGGTGTAACACTCCTTCCTGAAGAAGGAGGCTGAGAGCTTCCGAAAATTTGAAGAACAACCTTCTGTTCCCTATGGCTACACAGCACTTTACTTTCAGGTAAGCCACGACCTATCTCTCTTTCCTTTCCATACCAATATCACAATTATTTTTGACAATGTCATATCCTTACTAATATTATATAAATATATATATATATATATATATATATATAGACACATAATATTAGGAGCATCAATTAAGGAATAGGAACTAATTTGGTGACAAAGTCACATTCAAACTTGGATAGTTATATATATATATATATATATATATATATATATATTGTAATGACATGAAGTCTTGTCAGGTTTTATTTTGAATGTTTTAATTGTTGCATGGCATGGGCATGGATTTTTGTCCTGGTCTCTAAAACTGAGGTTAAGGCTGAGGGAGAATCAACACTCTGGCCAGGTGACACTCCTACAGCCAGAATGTGTCGTGTAAGATGACAGTCTGGCAGTCAAGGTCCTTAAGGGATTGTGAAGACAAGGAATATTAGTTGCATGAGTAAAGGCAGTTAATGTTGAAGCTATTTTGTGGAAATTGTGAATAGTTTTATGCATTTTAACTCCTTTGAACATCAGAAGTCATTCAGTAGTGTCAGTGATTTAAACATTTTTGTATGTGTTAATTTTTCCCATTTATAATTGTTTTTAGTACTTTAATAATTTAAAATCATTGTAGAAGCTCGGAAATTGATATTAATGCAATAATATATAAAAGTATGTAATAATGTGAAAAAAATTCGATGAAGTTTTCTAATAATGAAAAACGCAAACTAATAACGGGAGGCAATTATTGACAGAACTTGAATGTAAATTCAGATTGTTGAGTGCAGACATAATCTTTTGGAACTATAAAAGGTGATCTGAAAAGGCAAAAGTATTCAGTCTATGTATACATTTCATCAGAGAATTTCCACACTACTCTGATCTTCAATAATTTGAATTTAGAAAAAATTCAGTCTGTGTGTATGTTTCATCGGAGCATCTTCATGTCACTTCAATAATTTGGACTTAGAGAAAAATTTCAAGCTTTCCTGGACTTTGAAATATTTTACATCATCTGGACTTAGGATTGCAGTATTCATCCAGACTTAAAATCAATTCTGTCAGCTTGAGATTCTAAGTCGCCAGGACGCCAGTACGAGATATGTGTGCCACCTGGCTAATCCTCTCCACATCAGTTCCTGCCAACTGACTGCTATCCACATTTGTGCAAAAACTGTGACACAAGCACAACAATATCAACATAGCACTGCACCAAACACCAGGGATGCTGACAAAGCAAACATAACAAGGAGCCTGTTGATGGCCGATTGTCATGTTACAATATATATTGTGGTAATTAATAGGAAATAATTAATTAATAAACAAAAATTTTGCCTCGGATTGTTAGCGGTATAAAACACACAAGTCGTACACAAGAATGGGAAGAATGCAATGTTTGTGGGTATTGTAGAGGTTGGTTCGCTAGACAAGCAGAGCAGAGTCTGCGGGGAGCCGAGCTCCAGTAAAGTCTTTGTGGAAATATAGAAGTGGACAGACGAAAAGTATAAAATCCAGAAAGTGTTTGGATACATGTAACAACGGCTAAAACAGTTAGAACATTTTTACAAGTTGCTGTCTGTTGTGATAACTACATAATATTCAATGCTAAATATTTAGAGTGTTGAGTCTAAATTACTATATTCTCGATTCAGAACACTTTCATCGCTTTTGGGAGCCCAGTTAAGAATCTTTGGAACAATCTAATAGGATTTCTTAAACGGACAGTGAACCAACTATTGCGAACCATTTTGTCAAACTAAAAGTGTTTAGTAGAGTCAGTGTATAAAATGGCCTCAATTTCCTTGAGTACCAGAGACAGTAAGGTAAAATTCCACAGAATTACTATCTGTAAACTCATAAGTAAAATTATTATCATCAGATTTCGAATTTCGTTCAGAATTTAAAGTTCATATTTAATGTTTTTGAATTTTAATAATCTATTGATGAATTAAGTCCATGATAGCTTGATAAAATTTAATTGTTAACAAGTGTTTCTTTATTAAAGGCCCAGTAAACGACCCTGAGAAATAGTCATTTTATTGTAAAAGATTAATTGATAATGTAAATTGAAATTTATTTGCCTCAATAACTATTGTAAATTATAATTATTAATTAATAAATGTTAATTGTTTGTTTTGATTTTTATTGGACGTAAATTACTACAAATTATTGCTCTAACGTGGGGCTTATTTTCCTTTGATCATTTGTAATTACTATAAATTGGTGCCTTAGCATGAGGAATTGCTTTTAATTGTCTTTCAATTGTAATTTCTACAATATATATATATATATATATATATATATATATATATATATATATATATATATATATATATATAAAGGAAAATGTGACAACGCCAAATTAAATAACACATTTAGATAGGAAAGAGAGATACCAAAATCTACTTACCTGAAATCAATAGTGGGTCCAGTCAGGCTGAAGAGAGAGCCCACTTTGTCAGAAGAGAAGAGATATTAACTGTGTGCAGGCAGAATATTTGATCCCAGCTGACTTCACTACCTGTTGATTTAATATAACTAAACTGCTTTTTTCCCCTTCTTTCATACTGAAATGAGTATATATATTCATGCCTGGTTTGCACACTGTTCAGACCTAGTATCCTGAAGTAGTGGGCTCAGGTCCTCAACTTTTTAATTTCTTATTTCTGCCCAACTTGACTGGACCAACTGCTGATTTAAGGTAAGTCAGCTACCCTGTCTCTCTTTCCTTTGCAATGGAAATGTAAAATCATGTGTTATACCCCAAATCACTTCTGTCAAATGCATAACTAAAAATGGCTGTCTTTCTATAAAATATAATTAATATTCAACTACATAGTTATACAAAGAAATGTGGATTCATTTCTATCTCAGAAGTTTGTTTTGTTTGTTGAGACTTCTACACTATTAAAAAACCATTTTACAGTAAAATAAATATATAAATCATGCACAAACCTTTGCACAAATTTTTCAGAAACAGCTTCTAGTTTGTCACTGTAGTATTCAGCACTGCGTTGTATTGGAATCTCAATTTTTGATCTCACTGTATCCCATTCTGGTCCTGACCTTTATGGAGAAATACAGAATTTATAATATAAGATCAAATGCATATGGTATACCTAAACATAAAACATAATTAAGTTAACTGCTTACAAATTTGTTGTCAGAATACATAAACCTGTACAACTAGCGAAATTATTTCTATGAAATTTCAGTGTGTTTGTATGGGAAGAACCTAATAATGTTCCCTCAACTATACTACTAAATAATTTAAAAACAAAACAACTCAATGGTCCTACACCAGGAAATTTTGTTTTGATATAAACTACAAGAAAGTAACTCTGAACTTCAATGTACTTGTGACATTGCTCCACTTGGTTGTAAACAAAGTCCACCCCCCCCCCCCCCACACACACTCACTTTTCATCATTACATATAATTGAGATGGAGCTATTGAAAAATAATTTGGTGGTGAGAAACATGACTAACTTTTGCTAAAAAAACACAATACCAAAAGTAATGCTCTTTTATATAATTAGATGCACTGGTACAAAAGTAATAAAATTATTATTATATGAGACACCAGGTTTATTTCAATTATAAATTTATGTGTGTGGCAAACCCATTGTAGTAATATCCTAAAAAAGGACTGTGAGCCAAAGCTAGGGCACCACAAGGATGTGGCATGCAGTTCCTGATGAAGTGGGAGAGCTGTGAAAAGTAGGCAACTAGTGACACAGATTGCAACCATTAATGTCTTGTCCTCAACAGCATGACAGAGGAAGTAATCAAATACAAGGAGAATAGGGACATCACATTGATGGGATTGAGTGAAATAAGGTAGAGGAATGGAGCAAGGGGTTCCAGTTGTTTTGAAGCGGAGGGACAAAATGCAATGGAGTAAAGGAAGACCTGGAACTGTACACAGAGAAAGTCTACTGAGTAAATGACTTGGAGAGTGAAATAAATGATTTTATCCAGTAAGATACACTTCAGACAGGTAACGTTGAAGAGAGGCCAGAGGAGTGCTTGGAAGAACTAGGCATTAAAGACAAAGAAGTTCTGATAATGGGAGACATGAATGTCCACATAGGAACCAACAGACAAGGTGAAAAAGAAATAATGTGAGAACAGATGCATTGAGTGCTCATAATAAACTTTTGTGGATGTAGAAAACACATGGTTCAGAAAGAAGAACAGCCAGAATGTAACAAAATGGATTGGGACAAAGGAAAACAAAATCAATTGATTTGATATAAGTTGAGACAGCGAAACAGAAAATTTTCACATCTATGCCAAAAGAAGATTTTGAAGAGAGTAATACTGTGGTCGCAAATTAAGATTTGGTAAAATAGTAGAGTTTAAAGAGACAGGAGAAAGAAAAATACAGGTATACCAATTAAATGAAAAGGAAGTAAAGGAAACATTGCAAGAAGTACTGAAAGAACTAATCCATGAATGAAAGGTAGACAATGCAAAAGAGGAATGGCCAAAATTCAAGCAAAGAATGAAATGTGACGAATGTGAAATGTGAGATGATGTGTGGCAAAGTATCTGGTCAAAAGAAAGAAAAGAATCAATCCTGCTGGAATATCAGAGTAAGCGATGTGGCGAAAAAGACAATCCTCTTGGAGGAATCCAACAGGAGGTGGATAAAAACAGAAATCAGAGTAGGCAACTTTAGCCTAGAAGTAAAGAAATAATGTATGGAGATTGTACTGCAATAAAAAATAAAAAAAGTGCCAGAAACATTTCACAGGAACCCAGAAAGCAGGCATTAAAGGAAGTAAGAATGAAGAATGTGTATGTAAGAAACAAATTAAGAAGCAAAAAATTTTAAAGGCAGTTACAGGACAAAATATTGACATTGGAAGAGCATTTTGCTAATTACTTAACATCAAATTGAAATAATTGGAGGAAAGGAAAGAATGATCGAAAAAAAGAAATTTTGAGATATAACAATGTTGGAAGCTATAAAGAAGATGAAGAATGGTAAAGCTCCAGAGAGATGAAAAAAACAAGAACACCAGTTGGAAAACAATAGATGTAATGTATACATTTTTTCAGGTGATACGGGGAAAAAGCACTGGAACACTGGAGGGGGGGTTTAATAATTCTTGTATTTAAGAAGAGTGATAAAGAATGAAACATCTATAGGGCAATCACCATTATTTCACATGTTGCAAAGTCTTTCGAGAGGATTTTAGACCGAAGACTGAGGAAGAAAGTAGAAAAGTATATGAAGAAAGAACAAAATGGCTGTAGAAATGATAGATCAAATTTTTACCTAATTTTCACACTACAGAACATGATGAGCAAAAGAAAATAATGAATTATGACATTTTTTAGCCAATGAGAAGGGATATAAATGTGTACAAAGTGTTTGGGAAGCATTTATAAGAAAAGAAAAGCAGTGCTCAGTTATAAATGATAAAATGCTTGTATGAAAACTGTGTAAGCAGCCTGGAAATAAAGATAGGACAAACAAAATGTAGAAACAGGATTTTTTTGACAAGGAAGAGTTTGTCCTCTATATCTTTCATCACAATCATGGGTGAAATTCAGAAAAGTGTAAAACAAAAAATATAAAATAAAGAGGTAAAGGCCTTACTCAGTGATATAGGGAAAAGTCCAAATGGTGAAACAAGAAAATGTTACTGTTTAGAACAGGAGATAGAAAAATATGAAATGTAAATTAGTATGGAGATGAGTAAGATGCTTCTGTTTATGAGAGGCAAGACAGTTGCTAGATGAAACATTGAAATAAATTGAAAACCATTAAAAGTTATTAAAAGCTTTGAATATTTGGGGAGTATACTGGCAGAAATAAATGAGGAAATTGAAAAAGAATCAAATAAGCCATGGGTTTTACTAGGGTGTGGGAAGTCTAATGAAGAACAAGTAAGTTCCAGGGAGGGTAAAAAATTACTACACTCGATGTATTATACACTAATATTGACATATGCAGTGAGCTGATGAACAACAAAACATGTGTAAGGAGAATCCAGGCGGCTGAGATGAAGGTCCTTAGAGGAATAATTGAAAAGAAATGAGATAATGTCAGAAATGTGAAAATAATAAACTGTATTCCTGAAAATGTAAGACATTACATCAATAAGTTGAAATGATATGGATGCATAATGAGAATGGAAGAAGATATGGTTCCAAAGTAAGTATTTTCAGAGAAAGAATGGGAAGAAGGTATCAGGGAAGGTCTAGAAAGAATTGGAAATATAATGTGAAGGAGAGGAAAAGTTGAAGTAACATTGCGTGAAGGAAGAGAGTGGTGGAACAAAAGACTACTGAGGAGATCCTTGATTCACTACCCAACCAAGAAGACTAGAAATGGTAAATGAAGCAGATGTCTCTTTAACACTATTTTAAAAATTTCTACTATAGTTCAAGTGTTTTACAGCTAAAGTAGAAACTTTTTCAAGTGAAAATTGACAAATTCACTGCAAATTGCTACAGTTCGTCAAATGTTTCTTTAAGTAGCTTTAGGAGAAAAAATAAATATAGTATAAGAACTTGGCATGCATTCCTGGATTTGGTTTAGTGCTGATGGATTGAGAGAAACTGATATTGTATAAGTAGATTTGCATATTTACTTAACTTTCTGGTGTAGCAATTGCAGGATTAGATTAGATGAGATTTGAGGATTTGAAAATAAACTACCATAATTTTATTTTGTTCCAAGAGAGGTCTTGAACAATATTCTGAGAAACTGGGACTTTATTAAAAGTAATAAGTTACTTTGTAAAACTCATATTTGAATTATTGTATACACGCTCACACTTACATTATAAATGGTCCAGCTGACCGTAATTGACATTTTTGTAATCGATACTTTTCTAAGGAGTCCAGAGCCGACCGTATAGGAAAACGGCCTTCTTGCCGATATACTTGCTCTATGTGTTCTGGACGAATTAGTAAAACAATGTCACCTCCCATAGGACTTCGTAATCGTACAACAGGACCATATGTATCAAATATGCGATTGAACATATTCACACCTCTACTCCAGAGTAAATTAGAACCTGCAGAAAAAAAATGTTTCTCAACGATAATGAGAACCATAAATTCATGATAACTAATTTCAACATCAAATTTTGATTATTATAACATGACAAACTTTTGAAGGTCTGAACCACCTTCTGAAGAAGGTAGGTTTGAACGACTCTCAGACTGAACTGATGAAATATTGAGCAGCTGGTTGGCAAGACATTTAGGCCTACTCTCTTTCTCTGTCTTGAAAATTTGAAATATTTTCCCTCCTCACCCTGATTGAACCAACAGACGATTTCAGATAAGTTAACTTTGTTGTCTCTCTTTCCTATCTAAATGTGTGTATGTATATACATACATACATACATATATATATATATATATATATATATATATATATATATATAATTTTTTGGTTTTTGCAATGCTGTGAGGGTTGGCATGCGAATTCCTACCCAAACATTTTTTCCCCAAACAACACCTCCTCCCCTTATCTAGACCAAACCCTGCCTAGCCAATATCTTCAAAACCCCTCCTAAACCCAATACCACCACACTTGTTTCACACTTCTATCCAACTAAATCTAGGGGAAAAAAGCAAACCTCTTGTCAATAGTGTAATCAACCTTTCTTCCAAACTTCTTAAGGATGTGATTTCAGTTCTAGATAAGGGTCTCACTTTCACTCTCCCTCTGGACACTTTTAGACTTACATGTGACCCCCAAAAATACTGCAAAACAGTCCAATGGAAGCTACATTTTACTAAGAACCCCCAAACTAGCCCAGATCCATGCAACACCATTGTTTTCTGTCTTTCTAAATTTAAACCTTCTAAAGTTTCACCTCCAAAACTCCCACCTAACAACCTGTTTAAAACCTTTACCAACATTCTTGTCTCCCATGTTGCTTCACCATCCTTTCTCAACTCCCTTCCCAAACAACTCAACCTTATCTATGGTGAATGCCAAGCCCTCCAAAACCTCTAACATTGTACCAATATTTTCATTCTTCTGGCTGACATAACCCTTGTTATGGTTGTGGAGTTACACAGCTGAGGCACTTCGCCAACTGGGGGATAAAAAAACTATCCCTACTGACACCAATCCTTCTTTAATTTAGGATATAGACAAATTTGTTCAAACTCAAGGCCCTCTTCAAAAATTACCACATTCTACTGAGCAACTCACTTCAAAATATCCTGAACACCCAAAAATCCACAAATCTGGGGTCCCGGGCCACCCAATTGTTGCTGGCTACAACTCCCCCACTGAAAGTATTTCAGCTTTAGTGGATGAATACCTACATTTAGTAGAAAACTAACCTCTTTCATTAAAGACACTAATCATTTCCTATGCCACCTCTGTGAATTCCCAAAACAACTTCCACCTGACACCCTACTGGTTACCATAGATGTTTTCTGCTGTACACCAATATCCCCCATGCTAGTGGCCCTTTCAGCACTTGAATATTTCCTGTCACACAGGACACCAAATTATTTCCCCACCACTAACTTTCTGATTTTCCTCACCCAGAATTACTTCTCTTTCCAAAACTACATCTACACCAAATAAGTGGCACTGCTATGGGCATCCGGATAGCCCCTTCCTATCCCAACTTTTTCATGAGTCAACTGGTACAGCAACACCTAAATTCATCCCCACTGAAACCCTTAACCTAGTTCTGATGATGATATTTTCATACTATGAACCCATAGACTTTCAGAATTCCTTGAAAATCTAAACACCAAATTCCCTGTTCTATTCACTTGGAACTACTTCCCCACCATCATTACCTTCCTTGATGTTTATATACACCTCAATTCTGGAATATTACCATATCAGTCCACATTAAACACACCAACAGCATGCACTACCTTCATTTCACCAGTTGTACCCTCCCATATAGTTTAGCCCCCAGAGGAGCTCAAATTTACTCCACTTACAACAGTCTCACCACCTACACTAACCGGATCCACAATCTTTTCATAAACAAAAAATACCCTAGTCAACTCCTCCAGAAACAAATATCCTGTGCACTATCCACTGTGTCCAACTACCAAAACCCATCCTTGATCAACACAAGAAACATAGTTCACCCCTTATCACAACCTAATTTCCTGGACTACAAAAACTCAACTTCATTCTCCGCCTCACTTACACTAAATTTCAATCCAACCCAGACCTTAAAAACATCCTTCCCACTATACTCCTCACCTGCCAAAGACTGGCTTCAGGTGAGTTCCCCATCTCCACAATATTATTGTCCACCCTTGCAGGCCCCACTCTTAAAATCCCCTACTGAAGCCCAGTTGCCAATCTTGCAAGAGGAACAGGTGCCACTCTGCCCCATTTGCTAGTCAACTACAATCCTCCACAAATAGTCACCTATAAAATCAAAGAAAACATTACCTGCCTCTCCTCCCATATTATCTATCTGTCCTGCTTTCTATGTCAGTCAAACCAAACAACCCCTCCCTGAACACATTGCTAACCACTGCAGCACTGTCAAACTATCCAAAACCCGATTTTCCTATAGCTGCTCATGCCCAAAGTCACAACTCCAACAACTATACACTGAGCCTCCTTAAAGCCTTACCCCCACCCCAACTCATCAGATACTGACCACCATCTTAGGGAAATCACCTTCCAACATATTTTACAATTTAGGCAAAGTCCTGGTCTAAACATCCTCAAATTTTTTATACTGGTTATTGTGGCAGTGGCTGTGATGTGTTGAATTCTTGTTTCAGCACAATTTTATGATAATATTTCTCAATTATAATTAATTAATTATACTATTATACATTCTGTTCTATCCTTTCCCCATTATCATTCTTTTTCCTTTTTAACTTCTTATTCTTTCCTTCAATTATAATGAGTTTGTTTGTGTGTGTGTATGTATGTACATTTGTATTTTTCTGTTATATATTCATAGTTGTGACCTTTCCTTGAAAGAGAGACAGGCTTTGATGGATGTCAATTGTTGCTGTCTAATGCCTGGTGCACTTTAATTTCAATTCATCAATTCGTTCCCGGCTAGCACACACAGTTCAGATCTTCCTTCATGACAAAGTGGGCTCAGGTCCTCCAAAATTTGTACTTCCACCCATGCCAGGCTGCACCAACTATTGATTTCAGTTAAGTCAGCATCACTGTCTTTCCTATCCAAATCAGTTATTTAATTTGATCCCATAAGATTTTTCTTATATATATATATATATATATATATATATTATTGCAATATTGGTATGGAAAGGAAAGAGACACAGGCTGTGGCTTACCTGAAAGGGAAGTGCGGTGTCACCATAAGGAACTGAAGGAGGCTGAGAGCCTCCGAAAATTTGAAGAACAACCTTCAGTTCCTTATGGCGACACCGCACTTCACTTTCAGGTAAGCCACAACCTGTATATATGCATTTTAGTATGCAGTAATATGCATGGACTATTTTTCTGATTGAGATGATACCTAACATTAAATTTTTGTATGTAACTTTCAATTATATAATGTTGTCCCTCCTCCCTAACACTGAAATATGTCTTATCATTATATTATATCAAATATTACATAGATTGCATTTATAAAAATGGATGTATTACACATTACTAAAACAAATTACTCACCTACTGTACTCATTCCATAGTAAACTATGGAAGCAGTTAGTTGAGTGAGTGCTTTTGGAAGAACTGCATACAACTGCCCAAGTAAACGTAGTGAAATTGGGCCTGGTACATCATCAAAGGACTGTGCAAGTTTCCACGTCTGTTCTTGTTGGCTCAGAACATTAACCAAAGCTCTGTCTTGTACACTCTTAGATTCTGGTCGCTCATCTTTGAGAGAATCTGGCAAAAGTTGTAAATCAGGTTGAACTTCTCGAATAGGTTTTGATTCTTCAGAATAAAAACTTTTCATCCCAATGTGCATATTTCTTTGGGTTGCTTGTTTAGGCTGTAGCTCATGTTGATCATTGTGAGGTACAGAAAGTGTTTCTATATCACTTTCTTTGGCTTCTGATAAAATTGATGTATCATCTTTCTCAACCTCTTTCTTCACTTTAGCAGCAGAGATAGCTTCAGAATCAAGCGTTCTTACAACTAAATTATGCCATACAACTGTTCTCCGAGATAGAGTAAATCTTCTTAACAACTTTAACATGTCTGTAATAAGAATGAAATAAAACAAAATAGAAATGATTTTATACTGAAAATTGTATAAATGATGAGTGAGGAATTCTATTTTATAATAAAAATACAACCAATTGATTATCCCACTAAAATAATGAAAAATAAAAAAGATAAATGAACTAGAGAAAAAAATTTAAGACGCTATAAAAAAAAACAATAATTTGTAAGTTTCAGCAAAATGACGAATGTATGAGAACTATTTATATATTATTTAGAAAAGTAAACAAAGAGTTGATTATTTTGGAAATGAATATAGCAGCTATGGTACAAGACAAGAGGAAGGTCTTAAAATTTTGGGAATAAACCACCTACTTTCTCCAAATCTATTCTAAGAATTAAATTCATATAATGGTCAGAAGTGGAATTTAATTTAGCAATATATTTATTTTTTTTAAAAAAGGGACAATTGTCAATATTCCAAATTGCTACATTGTTTTTATGATTAAGACGGCACATGAGTAAGTTAGTGGTGCAAGAATTTGTCAAAAATAACTAATAGGTGAGATAATACACATAAAATATTGAAATTATGTAAGGGTATTCCAGTGAACAGTTGGCACATTAATGATGTATGAAAATACTGAAAATTTATTTGGGTGGGTTAATATATAAATAAGGAAGTAAATGGATCTAAGTGATTACACATCAACAACACTATCATTTCTTGTAGGAAGATTGTGCTGTCAATATATCATCATAACAGCTTCTCCATGCTCTGAAATCATATCAGTTTAATTGTGCTATGGAAATATACACAAAATTGGTATGGCAACGAAAGAGAGAAAGAAAGTGGGTCTCAGTTCTAATTGAGGTTCAGTACAGGAGTAAGTTATTCAAATGTTTGGAGTAAGCCAGCCACTTTCTCTCTTTACTTTTGATACAATTTTTTGATTATTTTAAATAATTTGACAAGGTCACATCCTTACTTTAATTGATTCTGAGTTTCAGTTCATATGATGGTGGTGAATTGTAAAATCTTACAAATATTACAAATGCTACTGAAAAGCAAGTTCAACTTAGAAGACTTTTTAGCCGTCATTTTTGGCAACAAATATTTTAAATATGTTCTGCTTAATTTATTTGAAGATTTTACTTCAGAAAAGAAACATTCTTAGTCTACAACTTCACATTCATGAAAATTTGTTGCTGCTTCTTTACAATTGTTTGCCTATGATGTAAGAAATTTAATCATGGTAAAATGCAGGGAAACTGGAAAAAAAACTTCGTGAATTCAAAGTTGAGCAATCTATAGCATATATTGGCATTATATTGCTTTGAAACCTTTTGCAATCATAAAATTTTAACTTCCAAATTAATAATAATAATCAATATTTTATCAAGAAGATTACCAAAGGGTGCAAAAAATATATTTGATAAAAATTAATCAATTACAAAATGAACTTAAAAGTCAAACATTGAATTACTATAATATTAAATCTCATTCGTCCATGTGATTGTTTTATTCATTTCAATTTAAGTATAAAGTTTGCTCTTTGAATCATATAGAATAATAAGTATTTAAAGATTATTTGTTAACTGTATTTGTTCAACATAGTTTATAAGCTTTCACTGATTGTCACTGTAAGTCTTCATCTGAATACAAGTGCCACATATGGACTGACCTTCAATACAAGTACACAAAACCCAGCACTTCATTTGAGGTTTTCTTCAAGAGTTAAGATATCTAATCATTTTATGTCTGGGTCAATTTTAATTTCTTTAAGTCAAAGTAATCATGGGAAACCAAATTGTTGGTCATTCTCTTTGTTGGGTGCGTAACGAAAATTTCAAATAAAATGCATATTAAACAAATGTATAATTATTAAGTTTGAAAATAATTTTATATCTTGAAATATTTAATAGTGTCTACATTAAAATCGACCCAATATATGAAGGTCAATAGTGACTATGAAATTTTCTTTGCAAAGTTATTTTGCATTTATTACACTTTTCAAATATATATTCAATTCAATTATAATTATTCAATTGGAGATGAAATTCAAATAGTTGATTCAGGCAAACTTATCCTCTTAGAATTAACATATTCTGAATTATCATTTACAACCAGGATTACTTACCTCAAAGTGATTTTCTGCGTTCAACTGATCTGAACGTAGTCACGTTTAAATTAAAAATACCTACACTACGTAAAGTGTCGGCAATGTTTTAATTTAAATACGGATAAATGAAGTACTATCAGTCGAGTTAGCAAAAATTTAGATAATAGGATTAAATTAGAAGACGCTACTTAAAACAACGAAAAACAATCGACGTTTCTATCATTGTTGTAACTTAAGTTTATGACCAAAACCATCTTTGACTAACGGAATGAAATATCTTCCTATGAAAATAAAGTGGATGCAAATTGAATCATATACTGCTAAAAAAAATTCTTTTGAATTGTCATGCTTTCGCTGATGCACCCAATGCATAAAATATCAGTAGCGGCTAGCGCATATAAATTTACGAAGAATTTATTTTTATTACTGATATTTCATGTCGGCCACAGCAATCAGCGGAGTAAGTCCGTGACTATCAAAATTTTGTAAAACTGCTTAACTGAAGAGTTCGCAAATAGCAACAAAACGTTGCATAAATTATATTGAAATTCTTTTTCTGACGATAAAAGGCTGTGGTTTATTTTTTATTTTTAATTAATTTTAAGCCCCCAATATAATAATAATCATCCAACAATATGAATTTCTTTTTCGATATCTAAGACTTTAAACTGTCCGTCTTTACTACTCGCTCCCGCTCCCAGCTGGCTATCTGTGTACTACCCATGGCTCAGCACGGGATTCTCTGGAATGAAAAATGCTCATGCGAATTATTCCGATTCATCCCCTCTGCAATACTCTTAAAGTTCGATAAACTGCTTCCTTTATGTCTTCTGGGCCAGTGAGCACATACGCAATACTGCATCATGCGTGACTTGTTCACAAAATTAACTTTATTTAAAATATGTACGAAGGGAAAATTAATTAGGCCTCCGGTACGGCAGAGTGGCGAGCAATGAGCGTTCGAGAGTCAGCAAGTTAAAGCGATGAGCGGGACCGGGGATGATACGGACCTATTGAGCGTGATACTGCAGTCGCCGTCATGGTGTGGTCGCGAGAGGTAGCTAAGCTTCTTTTGTTGAGTGAAAACAAGCACTATTTATGGAAGCGAGTTTTACGTAAAGGCAATTCATTAACTATTTCAACCCTCCATTCGCGTATTAATTTGATCACTCCAAGCCAAAGATAACTCGTTTAAAAAAATATTTTTTACAGAGAAAGGAAAAGAATATTTGTTTCCATTAGTCTTTTCAATGTAATAAATATTTGAAGATAAACAGACAATTGAAAAAAAGTAGTTTATTAACTAGTTTTTTTTGCGGTTAAGCACCAGGTTCAGTTTTCTCGATGTTGACGTTTCTGCGGTCATTCCCTACCGCTGTCTTCAGACTACCTTTATTAATTGATTATTAAATTGCGACATGTTTTGGTCCTCTTCAGGCTATTATTCTGTTATCTTAGCATGAGGACCAAAACATGTCGCAATTTAATAATTAATAAATTAATTTTTTCAATTGGCTGTTTATAATCAAATGTAACTACACGGACATTAAACTTTATATAATATAATAAATAATTTAAATAAATAAGGCGGATATCAATTTTGCATTGTTTTAGTGCAATCTACTTTAAAGCTGTAATTGCCCAACGAAAATATTACCGCGGCCTTTTAACATCTTGCAGTGTTTTACAAAACCAAAAACCAATCTGCCTGCCTTCCAAATAAAATATTTTAAACAATTCCAAACCAAGGATTAATATAACGTTGACAGCAGAATAAAAAACCAAATAAGTCCTCCAAAATTATTTATTTAACCTACGTCAGTATACATAAAATCTTTCGGCCTCTGTAAGAGCTATAGTCTTCTGAAATACAAAATAACATACATATGTAATGAATATTTATTTAAAAGCTCGCTATTTCGGACCGAAGCCGTTGTTTGTCCAGATGGCGGACGCGATTGGTGGCCTCGGATAATTTTCAGTGACAAAGGATACTCAAGGCGACAAAAAGGGCCTTAAGAGGGCTGACAGCTCCAAGAGACACCAAATTATTCCGCTTTTATAAGTTAGACAGTATTGAAAACAATGTTGCGGGAATTACATATGTAGCATATTGCATTTAGGTTAATTTCCGCAACAGTATAACTGTTGTGATATGATTAATAATTTAAATAGTTATTATCGTAAAAATTGTTTCTTGGGGTAATGTAGTACATAACTTTAAAAAACTCTCAAGTCGCTACTAGATGCTACGTTTTCAACTTTTTCATTTGTTACAGGCTATAGAGGTAACAATGGCGAAAATAAATTAAGAATAACGAATGTGTGAGAAGTAGAAACAAAGTGTTGAGATATGAAACATGGCATGAGAAGAGTGTGTCTACGAAATAAAGTTGTTTCCTTCCACTTCGATAACGATTTCCAATTATTATTGTTAATAAACATATAAGAAAATAAATGTTTTCTAAAATAGTTAATATTATTTAAAGTTTTAGATGCGAAACCACCAGCCTATTAGTCAGAATCAGATACAATACAATAAAAAGTTTCATGTTAATTCATTCTTACCAACAGTTTTCTCAGCCAGTTATATAATAATCTTAGTATTTTAAAAAAATTATCTCTAAGAATCCTGATATAATTATTACAATTTCTGACAAAGATAGCACCACTGTAGCTTTGAACACCACTGAATATTATGATAATGTTAATACCATTTTAACAGACGGTTTAATATATACAATTTTGTAACAATAATAAATGCATTACTTTAGTCATAGATAAATTAAAATCAATTATAAAAACTTAAAAAAGGAAATTACATAGATACTACCATTTCCACTCTTTATATATAACATGAGCTAATATTTCCTAAAATTCACAAACCTAATTTATCAGTCAGAATTATGGTTTCTCCTTCGCAGGGGTTATCTCAGTAGACAGTGACGTTTACATCTACATCATCTTCCAGGCTGAAGGCGAGATAACCCGGGTGGTAACCCGAGAAGCCTTTCGAAATTATCTTCACCATGAAAGCCTTGGATCTCCAACAAAATTTTCTTTATCTGAAATCCTTATCTTAATCAATTTAATTTTAAATTCAACAAATTTATCATTCAATAATTTATATTATCACCTAATTAGTGCTTCCCCTATGGAAATTCATTATCTTGCTGTAATAGTAATGAGAGAATTGTATTTCCATATTAGATTTGGAACTTTTAAGCTGTTTCAGATATATAGTTGATATATTTCCTACTGGTCACCACCACTGTGTCCTGTTGTAGTAGACGAACCACTGAGCACGGGAGTGTAGATAGGCTATATATGGGGTAATCCATGGTCTAGCAACACCCTTTTATAGCATAGAAAAGGGACTTAAAGAGAGGATGCGCAAAGGTAGAACAAGGTAGTCAAGGGTTAACTACGGCCCCCTGGTTGTATTTTTAAGTATTCTACCAGGGAATACTCCTAAAAGTAATGCAGGGAAAATCCTAGAAAACCTGCATCAAATAAGTCGGGCATACTTTCCCATGCCCTAACTTTGACGGGAATGGGGTTTGCGGTGAGACGCAGAATTCCCATGCCACGACCAGTTTAGGAGGCAGCTGGCCGACTATATCAATAATAATAAATCAGGAATAACGGACAACTCTTACCGTATGTCGAAGGTCTACGGCCCCGGTACATATGTGACCTAGATGCCACGGCTTGTGGGGGGGGGGGGGGGGGCAGAGAGAGACGAAGGATGTAGCACTTCCATCGCTCCAGAAAGATTCCACCTGCGATGGAAGCACGCTTTCTGCGACAAAACTCAACCTGTACGCAAGAAAATGGATGGGGAAAGGAAAGAATGCATGATTACTTTTATAATCTTATTTGAGTAACTAGGATCACTGTTAAGTTAGAAATGTTAGTTTCAAAATTATCTAATACTTACAATTTGACAATTTTTATTTGTTAATATAAACATTCTTGATTTAAAAGTATTGTAATATAGCTCATAAATACTTTGTGAGCCGTCGAAAAATGAGATTCTTAATATTGACTGGCTTTTATAAGCACCTAACTGTTTAATTGAACGCTTGTCTATATAAATAAACAAACTTTCTAAATACAAAATATCCAATTACTGTTGCTGGGTGCTCACAGCGAGGTTATAAAAGGGGCGGGGGCCGAAGATTCGCTATTCATATAAAACTAGTAAATAGAAATTAATGAGTATGTGATAGTGTTCAAACTTTGCAATAATTTGAAACTGTAAATTAAAATGATACATTTAACAATTTGTTTTTGGTGGGCCATGGTCTTTTGATTCCCAAGAAACAATCAACTTTGTAATGTAGTTATGTTTGGCTGTCCGCCATTTGCATGGCGATGGAATTTTAGGGCCGGAAGATGGCAGATATCGGGCCATAAATTATGATAGTCCATATGGTGGGCGTGACTTGTTTTGGGATCGGACCCCACCGAAAAGTAAAGCGAATGCGGACACTCACCCAGAGTTTGCCAAGCAGTGATGCTGTCGCAAGAAATGTATCAGGGGACAGAGCAGAGTCATTCTTATTGGCCCAAACACACGCATTGTAGAACTGCTCATGCGCAGAGTAATCATATGGAAATTGCTTAAATCTTCAAATAAACTTTTATAATTACATCAAATTGTATTGTAAATTTTAGTACCAAAAATTTAATATTACAATCTAGCTGAATGGTACTTTTGACGATACTTGTACTTGGAATAATAATACTAACACTGGGTAAATTTAATAAATTCAACGGAGGTAGAAAATGTAGAACCAGTTTCTGTTGCGATGTAGTACCAGAAGTACCCGACCTCCGGACGTATATTTTGTAATATACACCAATGACTAATATAAATAACAAAATTGTTCAATTATAGAGGTTGTTGCGTAAGATTATAGCCATGATATTGAAGGAATGTTTTGAACAATTCGTAAGCCGTGAGAACTTCAAAAATAGAGCTTTCCCAGACGCTTTTGTCATAGTAACAGCGGCGGATAATTAAAATGAGACTTTTCATGTCCTGTGTGAACGCAGATTGTATTTAATTCTCAGCACCAGATAGTGCTAGTGTGAATGGAGAGGGTGTGAATTTGGGTAGAAAATTTCTTAGTTCGTCGTGAGACTTTGTCATAGGAGTTCATGTGTGAAGGTAGGTCACAGGCCCCAATAGAAGACAATGACGCACGGAGTCGGACAATGTAATTAAAAATGTAAAGTATTGTTGAAGTTATTGAGTATAGTATAGAAGTTTAAGAGGAAACTATCCATTGGACAAGGCTGTCTGGAGTCCTACTAGTAGTAGGAATTTTATACAAAAATCTGGACTTGGTAACTGGCGAAGAATTACCTGGTGATACATAAAATATTTTGAACCGTATCACGCGTACACAAGCAGATTTCCATAGTATTGTCATCTTAACGGATGAAATTTTGTTTTGAAATTGTGTTTACAATTAAATGGCCTATTTTTCAAAATTAAGAGTTTATTTGTTAAAGATTGTGGTTTGAGTAAATTCTGTGATAGTGCAATTGAAGATCAATGAAACTGGTATGCAAAAGAGCTCATTTTACATATGGTCAATATTTTGTAAACCTTAGTACCGTCAAATTTAATTTATATTTTTGGGATATTTCTCAAGTTTATATTTTGTAATTTAATCTGAACAACTTTTCTTGTAAATTTGTTATATCATTTTACATCTGTACTTATCCGAGGCCCGATAAGGCGCTCTGAGTTTGTAATAAAATGTCATTTTGTTTCTTTACATTAATTAAATTTCTGTCAATTCATTTCTAAACCTATCATTAGATATTAAGAATTGTTATAAAAATGGATTTAAATTGTAAAATAAAGTAAATATTTAAATTTCTTTAAATATTTCAAAAGTTCATCGAGATATTAAATTGCACTTTATATATGGCGGATTGTTCGAAAAACAAAATCTATCACAAGTTCCAACCCTATAAAGCTTAAGTTTGAAGACACTACATTGTTTGGTGTTTGACAAGCATCAATAGTGAATAGAGAAATATGCTCCGTCATTTAAAACAATTAAATATTGGATGGCAAAGTTTAAACGAGGCCGTTCGAACTGTGAAGACGAACATCGCAGTAATCGGCTAAATGGAGTGAAGATCACGGCAGAACTTTTGACGAAAATTCTTAAAATCGTATTGGATGTCTGTTGGCTGAAAGTCACACGACCTAACAACGAAGTTATTTCAAAAACTGTTGTACATCGTAAACTGACAGCAAATTCGGGCAAGCGAAAGCTGTGCGCAAGATGGGAGCCGCGTTTGCTTACAATAGAGCAAGAACCGCGTCATAAAGATGTTTCATAACAATAAAGCCGAGTTTTTGTGTCGATGAAATATAGGTCTGTCACTTTACACCTCAGACGAAGGAATAGTCAAAACAATGGAACCCGAAAGAGGAGAATCGGACACAAAGAAGGCGAAAATAGTTCCATCTGATGGCAAGGTTATAACGTAAGTTTTTTTTTGGAAGCGCAAGGAATAATTTTCATTATACAATTCACAATAAGAACCACAAATTTACGGTCCTCATAAAAATTTTGTTTGCATAGGCAAAATAGTCATTAAATAAACTCTACAGAAGCTTTCGCCACTTACTGTCATCATCATTTAATGAAGCCGCCAACTTCGGACTCTCCACAGGCCAAGGTACCACGGGTCCCGAGATTTACTAACGTAAGCGTAAAAAGTAAGGGAAGTATTTGTTAATTAATGACTATTTGCCTGTGCGAATATTATTATTCATGAGGACTATAATTTTTTATCATGTATGTAGAAATTTTAAATGGTTGTTATCTTAATATCAGTTTCATTGTCAATTTTCATTAACTTAAAAAAGTAAAAAAAATCAATGACGAGTATCAAGCAACTTTTTATGTGGCGTTTAAGTGCTGAAATCAATAAAATACGGCTGTATTCCAGTGTAGTGATGGACAAAATCCATGAGTCATTATGTACCCTATTTGCGAGATTTCGCTTCCAGGGACTAGTTTCTCTTTCTAAACTTGAAAATTGGCTACGTGGTAGAAAAAAATGCCAACAATGAAGTGAGTCAGAAGTTGATTCCAATTTTTGAGGAGCTCAGTGTTTCTTAATGCAAGGTATCGAATCTGTTGAACATTGTTGGGAAAGTGTATCAAGCTAAAAGGAGACTATATTGAGAGTTAGATAATTTTTTTCCAAAGTTTTTATGTTTTATTTGTTAGTTAGGGTACTTCTGGGACTACCCTTTAATGTAAGGTAGTTGATTACTTCAATAATATTTAACTGTTTTAGTTGTGGTAAAAGGTTAAGTTGAACTGTATTTATTCAAGTAAATACTTATCCCCTTCCTTTCATGCATGTCTTCTGGGCTGACTGTGAGGGAAAATGTTAAAGGTGTAATGGGACAATTCAATTGTGGACCCAGTGGAGGTAACCCTGAGATATCAGTAATTTGAATTTTAACTTCAATTATCTGGCAATACTGTTTTATTGAATACAATATTTTAGCAAGCCAGATAGTAACTCCAACATTTCCATGCAGAATGGTATAAGATTGCAACACCAACAATGTGAACCCAATAAGTTTCATGCACATAATATGGCCAAACTAGGTTTAATATATACAAAACCTCAGGTATGGAGACTATGCTTCATTTTTGGTGAGTCATTCATTTCAGTTTTTCAATAATTTGAAGAAAAATTAATTATTTGTGGCTGGCTAGGCCAAGATCATTAAGTTTAATAACTATTAAAAATCTATGAATTTTCTGTGGGCCGTTAACACTAAATGGACTTATTCACAGAGATAGCATAATGTGCTTCAATACAAGTACAAAATTTGTTCAAGTCACCTGAGCTAAGCAAACACAACAAGAAAGTATTGGTTGGTCATGGACATATGGAAGTTACTCATTTATACACAATCCATAAATCTTTTAACCGTTACAGAAAAAATAATTGATTTTCTGCTCAGTAAACTAGAAATACATTTCATGAAATGGTGTAAAGATTATTTTTACCTGATACCAATTATAAACATAATATAGTGTATACATTAAACACATTCTTTTTTACAAATTTCATCATTTTAATTTACATTTTACAAAGAAAAATTGAGGCATGTTTCTTAATATTATTCTCACATAATGAAAACTGGTTTGATAATAGATTTGAAGCATTATAAATCTGAACAGCAACAAAATGTGGAATGTGAGAAACAATAATACAACCGATTTTTATTCTCATGGCATTAAAATGAGAATAACAAAATTTCAATTTGTCATCTTTTTTTTTGTATTTTGCTCAACAGTAAATAAACTAATGAGGTAAAACTAATAAAACCATAAATTAAAACACAATATGTTTTGAAGGTTTTTACATTCCAGGTATATTGATTTCAGAACCAAGCAAATGTAAAGTATATATATAATTTATTGAGATGTGATATTGCTCACAACTCAATATATGAGTCAAGGAATGTCACTCAATTATTAATTATGGAGAAAAACAACCTGGATATCCATGAATAATTGACTTAAGAGCCATAATATTAATCTTGAAAGATTTATCACCTCACAGAAAGTGAACTCAGGATAAAGCTGATATAATAGAAATAAACATGAAAATAGAATAAAAATCAAGTAGAAATTATTACAGAAGAAATTAATATTACATATTAATTTTTTTACAAACAAATTATGTAATAATAGATTTAGAGCCATCACTATACACAGGTACTGTACTGTATGATTGAAATGAGTATATATATATATATATATACATATATATATATATATATATATATATACATATATATATATATATATACATACATTGTATATGTAAATGAGTACTTCTGCAATTAAAGGATTAGATTCAATTCAGTCATTAGCAATATGTGTATTCTTTTTTTAAAAAAAAAAACTGGTAACAAATCCACACGTATAATTTCTCTAAGAAAATGTAATGTCAAAGTCATGTTATTAGCCACACACAATGTTAATTGAGGAACACTTTATACAAGCTTTAATATTGTTTTCCTCGACACAAACTGTAATTATCACAAGTTTTAAAAAATCTTATTAACAAATAATTGAAAACAGAAAAAGACTCTCCTTTTTTTTTGTTTCTTTGGACAAATTCGAAAATTCTAAATGACTGAAGTGAAGAATTTTGGTTAAATGAAATAATAAATTTATTTTCATGTGTGAAATGCCATTTTGATTAACCAAACTAAAAAAAAAGGTTTTATTTCAATATTTACAATTAAGGAAAAGTACAATCTTGAGCAATGAAATGTAACAAAACATTAATACAATTAATATATTAAAATCGGAGAAAGTGCTTGGTTGTTTGTCAAATTGTGCATGCTTAACTTCAAAGAATTAATTGTAACTAGTTAAAATAATTATATTACTGTTGAAAATATGGAGAATAGTGGATCAAAACTAACAATATCTGATAAATTAATCTTAACTTGATTCCATATATTTTGGTTGTGCTATATATTAAAAGACCAAAAAAATAGAATATAGAGTCAAATATAAGTGCAATCAAGTGAAATTTAATACTAGGTAAAAATTGATTATGAACAGAATTTAAATTCTCACATAAAATAGTGACATTAATGGAATTTATTTTTAAAATAAAAACTAGTAGTAAAATTATGCTACTAAAAATAAACAGCTTAATAAATATATGCCTTTACATTTTAACCATCCATGTTTACAGAAAAGTAAGTAATGTGAATGTTAGTCAGAAAGTACAGTTACATGTAATCCACATAGTCATTGTGAGCTATGACTGCTCTTGTGACATACAATTTTGTTCTAATGCTAAGATTGTAGATTTCCTTAGTAAAACTATAAATATATTGTGTGGCTAGTTCTCTTGTTGTAGCTGTTGCAATAAAATAAGTCGCCTCTGTTCCAGTTCATCCTCACTTAACTCTCCTTCCTCATGAACTCTATCATCCCCATTTGAACCAGCTGGCGAGAGAGGTACTCGTTTCTTGCCTCCATTTTTGGTTTCACATTCATCTGAAGCAGCTGAGTGGATGGTAGGGGACACAGGCTGGACGGGAAAAAAATATGTAAAACACAATCAAAATATTAAGTGTCAATTTAAAAACAAACATATCAAACCTTAAAACAAATTTACAATATTTTTATTTGATATATATTCAATCAGGAAATGCCACAGGATTATTTTTTCTACATAATGGCATATATTTTAAAGCTTCAGATCTATTTCTTGATTCACCAATCAATACTATTCAGCTTATCTTGAGATAAGTAAATCAGTGTGAGGCAATATTGAAGGATTATGGTTATTTGCTGTTTATCTGTCCCTGTGCATATATATATATATTAATTGTAATAGTAAGAATGTGATATTGTCAAAAATATTGGTATGGAAAGGATAGAGAGATAGGTTGTGGCTTACCTGAAAGTGAAGTGCGGTGTCGCCATGAGGAACTGAAGGTTGTTCTTCAAATTTTCGGAGGCTCTCAGCCTCCTTCTTCAGGAAGGAGTGTTACACCATTCCGTGCACTGGCCGGCTGCGGAGTTTTGACCGTCGCACGGCCAGTAGCCCATAAACAATCAACACCCCCACCAAGCCACTAACTTTCTCTCTCAGGGGAAGGTTCGGAGGTTGGGTGGGTGTCTGAAGGCAACCCTTGGGCAGGTGGGGAGTATAGTGGGGAGGATGGTTTTCAATTCAGGGTTGGATTGCAGTCCAGTGTAAGCTAGGCGGAGAATGGGAAGTAGGTTGTCGTGAGGGGTGGACTACTTTTTTGTTTTGGTCAAGAGTGGGTGTGGTTGTTTGGAGGTTTGATAGGGCCCGGGTTATCTGTTTTTGGAGGAGGTCGCTGGGATAGTTTCTGTTGATGAAGCCATTAAGGCTCCGGTTGGTGTAAGAGGCGAGGCTGTTCCAGGTGGAGCAAATATGTGCTCCCCTGAGGGCTAGACTATATGGGAGGGAGCATTTTGTGTGGTGTGGGTGGCAACTAGTGAAGTGCAAATATTGAAGCGTGTTTGTAGGTTTGATGTGGACAGATGTGTTGATCGTGCCCGAGCTCAGGTGTACGTCAACGTCTAGGAAGGTGACTTTGGTTGGGGAGTGGTTCCAGGTGAATTTAACGGGGTGTTTGGTGTTCAGGGTGTGGAGAAATTCGGATAGGGAGTCTGGTCCGTGGGTACTTAGCATGAAGATGTCATCTATGAACCTGAACCAGGCCAGGGATTTTAATGGGGAGGAATTTAGGTGGGCCTGTTCCAGGCGTCCCATGAACAGGTTGGCGTAGGAGGGGGCCACCCGGGTGCCCGTAGCTGTGCCACTGGTTTGATTGTAAATGTTGTCCTGGAAGGAGAAGTAATTTCTGGTGAGAACAAACTGGGTAAGGGAAACCAGAAAATTGGTGGTGAGGAGAGAATTTTTGTGGTCTGCGGGACAAGAAGTGTTCAAGTGCCGCTAGTCCATTGGCATGGGGAATATTAGTGTAAAGTGACACTACATCTATAGTGACCAAAAGGGTGTCAGGTGGAAGAGGTTTTGGTAGTTCGTGGAGACGGCGTAGGAAGTGGTTGGTGTCTTGGATGAACGAGGGTAGTTTTTCTACTATTGGTTGGAGGGACTCATCCACCAATGCAGAAATCCTCTCAGTAGGGGAATTGTAGCCGGCAACTATTGGGCGGGCCGGTATATTAGGTTTGTGGATTTTGGGGAGCAAGTAGAAGGTGTGCGTTCTGGGTTTTTTGGGGGTGAGGAATTCAATGGAGGCTGATGACAATTTTTTAAGTTTTCCATGTGAACGGACAAATTGGTCTATTTCTGAGTTGATGGCCGGATTGGGGTCAGTGGGTACAGGTTTGTATGTTCTGTCGTCTCCCAGCTGACGAAGTGCCTCAGCTGTGTACTTCTCCAAGTCCATGACGACAACGGTGGAGCCCTTGTCAGTCGAGAGAATGACAATTTCTTTGTCCTTTTTAAGGTTTTGGAGGGATAAATGCTGGTTATGGGTCAGGTTAGGTTGATTGGGGAGCGAGTTAAGAAAGGATGGTGAGGTAACGTGGGACACTAGTGTGCGGGTGAAGGTTTGAAGTGGGTGGTTGGTATATATATATATGTTTACAGCGACACCGCACTTCACTTTTAGGTTTATCCACAACCTATCTCTCTGTCCTCTCCATACCAATATTGCAATTATTTTTGACAATGTCACATCCTTACTAATATAATATATATATTGTAGTATAGAAGTTAGGGCGCCAGATTATTTTTTCTAAGTAAATAACCAAACTTGTAAGATTTTAAAATTTATTTAATGAACATGAAACATAGATTCCTCAGGCACGGTTTGAACTGCTTAACACATTGCTTTACTACACTTTTACAGAGCGCCTGCCCCTGTCCGCTCCCGGTGGGGAACTGACCTTTTAAGGCAATGACAATAAATTTCGCCCCACCTCAATTGTTAAGAATTCGATAATACACACAAAATTACACCTTAATCAAGGGACACTCCTGTTAATAAGTTACATTATATATATATATATATATATATATATATATATATATATATATATAAATTGAAACAAAAGGGTAACTTGCATTTGCTCTACTTGGAGATGTCTGACCACTTACACCAACCGGATCCTCAATGCTTTCATAAATAGAAAATTCCAAAGAGACATTCTCCAGAAACAAATATTACATGAACCAACCACTGTTCATCTACCCAAATCCATCCATAAAAGCACAGTTCACTCCTAACCACAACCTACTTTTCTGGACTATGAAAACTCAACTTCTTTCTCCGCCTGGTATACACTGCACTGCAATCCAACCCAAACATAAAAAACTTCCTTCCCACAATATACCCAACCTATCCTAAGCAAATTCCTTGTCCACCCTTGCAGGTCCCACCCAAAAGCTCCCCATCTGAAACTGTGTTGCCAACCTTGCAGTAGTCATAACTGTCAAGTCTGCCCTATCCTCTAACAAACGCAATCCTCCACAAAAAGACATTATCTGCCTCACCTCTCACATCATTTACCCATTTAATTGCAAACTCTGTCCTGCTGCTGGCTGACTATACAGTGTCGAAGTGCAGGGCAGCCCTGAGACAGCAACAATCAACATGGAACAAATCCAACCTCTGTCTTTTTCTCTCTCACAAGAAAACATCACAACAATGGAGAAATAATTAAATAATACATACTCATATACATACAAAATGGAAATTTATATGCACAAAATCACACACAAACAAGAGAGTTGAAAGGTAAAAAATAAAGTAAGTAAAAGGCAGTTGTTAGAGGATATTGATCTCAAAACTTTTTCTGGACTGTAGGATGGGTTGGAAAGAGAATTCCCAAAGTTGAAGTTAAATATCTGATAAATCAAGTGAGAGGGGCAAGGCTTTAAGGAGGGTCAGTGGCATTGGATGAAATTGTTGGCGTTGTGGCTTTGAGTATGAGCTGCTATTGGTAATTGGATTTTAGATGGTTGGACAGCGCCACGTTGGTTAGAAATGTGTTAAGGGAGAGGTGATTTTGTTTGGCTGATATAGACAGCAGGGTTGTGTCTGCTAATAATATGGTAAAAATAAGTGACAGGTAATGTTTTCTTTGAGTTTCAAAGGATTTATTTGTGGAGAACTGTAGTAAGTTGAAGGATAGGGCACATATGGCACCTGCTCCTACCGCAACATTGGCAACCCAACTTAAGTGGGGAAGTGAGAGGGTGAGGCCTACAAGGGTGGACAAGGATGTTATGGAGGTTGGTAGGATCTCTTAAGGTAATCCTTGGGCAGGTCGGGAGTATTGTGGGAAGGGTGTATTTGATATCTGGATGAATTGCAGTCCAGTGTACGTAGGGCAGAGAAGGGAGTTGAGTTGCAGCCAGTGCAGGCCAGATGGAGAAGGGAGTTGAGTTTTTGTAGTCCAGGATAGTAGGTTGTGAATAAGAGCAGGAATATGTTTTAATATTGGTCATAGCTATGTTTTGGAATATTTGTTTCTGCAGGACATCTCTACAGAATTTTATATTTAGGAAATCATTTAGGATCTAGCTGTGTCATGGCCAGACTGTTCCAAGTGGAACAAATGTGAGCTCCCTTAAGGACTAAGCTGTATGGGAGGGACATTTGGTGTCTTCAGGATGACAGCTGGTGAAGTGAAGGTATTATAAAGTGTTAGTGGGTTTAATGTGGACTGGTGTGGTGAATAGACAAGAACTGAGGTGTACATCAAACACAAAGGAAGGTGGTAAAGACAGCAATGGCACTATTCACAGCAAAAATATAGCCAATTCTGACATATAGTATTGAAATTTTTTGGCATCATCTCACAGTAAAGAATATCCATACTAGAAAGAGTTACCTTCTTCTCTATCCATTCCTCCTCTCCCCTTAGAAAACCCCGATAAGACTATATTCGCCTAATGGCTAAGGCGTCTGCATATTCAGTAGAATATGAGTGTTCAAGTCCTTCCCTGGCCGAATATTTTCAGTCTTTCCTTCTTCTTCCTTCTCCAGGCTTAGAACATATCCTTTTTTTTAAGTGCACAACTCTCCACCCAAGCATATTCTTCCATATATACATACATACACGAACACTCACTCTCACACACACAAAAGCAATTGGAGTGCCAAAGTCCGCACACTCGTATATCTTCTGGTGAGAGAAATATTCCTCATTAAAGATCTTGGACACACCTGCTTATACCCAACACACAATGCCATGGAAAGATTTCTAGCATCATTGCATGGCAAAATGGAAGAAATATACCAAGACATTTACAGCACAGGGGTAAAGATACACCAATCACAGAGAAATGAAAGTTTTGATATGGGGCATGCATACACTAAAACGCAGTCCATGGCTTATTATAATTTGTAACATGAACCATCCACAATGTGTAAGATATTGATCACATGTATTACCACACAGTTATGTACAAAAGAAGAAAGACGATATAAAAACAGAAGATAATAAATTTTTAATTATATATAAACTTGTATTGCTATTTGGAATGAAAATGAAAAATCCATTGACTAGTTTTCAATTTCAAAAATTGTAAAATAAAAGATTTGGTGAAATGTTAAAAATGAATATTGTGTCAATGTGGGGAAAATCAAGTCTTAGCAAGGAAGAAAGATTAAAAGATTGACAACACTTTTTGTGCACCTGATAAAATTGAGGAAGTAAAGACTGTGATATGTTCAATGATATAAGAAAGCCAAGAGAATAAAAAAGTTTTCTTTTGCAAGATATGAGAACTGTGTTGAAAAATAACATACTATATAATACTATATTTTGCAATATTTGAGTGTTAAATTTATTTAAAAGTGTTAAAAGTATTTTTGAATAATTACATTTTTTAAAAATAGTTTGTTTGTAATTTTATATAGGAACACAAAGAATTAAATGCAATGGTTAATATAAATTTTAAAAATTGGGTAGTTAATTTTACAATTAAAAACTTTCAGTTAATGGTTGATTTGAAATCAACAGAATAAAAATAACTCAAAAATATTCTGAATGCACTGGCATTAATAAGTTATTAAGGTAATTGATAGTCGAGTAGATAAGAGAGAGTTTTACTTACAGATCTGCTGCGTGCTCTCTTTTTCTTACTCTTCTTATGGTGAGTTTTCTTTACTGTTGAATGCTGGGTGTCAGAGCTGTCAGATGGATGGGGAGGACTACCACTATGTGATCGCTGGCCACTTCTGTGTTTCTTTGAGTGGCTTCGACCATGAGTGCTATGTTCATGGCGATTACTGTGTGTTTTTCGGGCAATACGAATTTCTTCACCTCCAGAATCACTCTGCAATATAATTTTTTAAATAAGCTATTATACTATACTTGTGTAATATGTCAATAAAGTGATTATAGTTTTATTTTCATGGCAGGAAGGGTGGATTATTTAATTAAAGCAGCAGTTAGAATGAAAAGCATTTCCTGGTTACTGATAACTAGCAAACACAAAACAGCAATGTGCGGTAGTCAATTCTACTCAAATGTGTAAAGACAAATTACTATTGTAATCTTGGACGTATTCCAGCTACAAAAATAGCTATTAGAATTATATATTTGTTTCAAATCAAATTGAAACCCTCTGTCCGAAACTTGAAATAGTGGCTATTTAGCACATAATGTATATATTATAATTCCTAAAATTTGTAAAAATTAATATAAACATACTGGTAACAAATTAAGAAAAATAAGTATATAATCATGTGTAAAACCATTCAGTTTTCTGATAGTATAAAAACCACCTTAGTCTACATGAGTTTGGTATTTTATTGCCTTCTGGTTAATGTAAGGAACATCAAAAACTAAGACCCAGTTATCAAACAATCTACAAGTTTACCTACCAACTTGACTTTTCAATTTTTTTCTATAATGTTATTATCTGGTTTATAAAAGAGCTGAATATATGTTAATCAAATTTAACCATTCATAAAATACAGATTATTGTCACCATAACTTACATTTATTTTATTTTCAAGAAATTTGTAAAATTTATATATTTTCTTCAATTGCAATGCATTTAATTAAAATATCTTAATAAATAAAAACTTTAATTATTTATAATAAACTAAAACCTAATAAAAAAAATAATTCATTACAAGTGATAACAAAATTTTAATAATACAGAATAAAAAATATTAACAGAGAAGAATACATTGTGTGTTTCAATAGGATGTATAATTGGCCATTGTTAATAGTGATTGTGAGGCAACATGCCTAAATAGAACGAAGAAAAGCTTGTAGATATTTTATTTATTTTAAAATTTTGTTAGTGTATTTGAGAAATATTACAAGATCAGCTATCTTCTTTCAGGCTGAAGTGTTCAGATCTGTACAGGCGAATATCAATATAAAACTCTGGTCTCCTAGCATTCATAGCCAATGTGTTATGCTTCGTTGGTTGATTGAAGGTACATGGGTGTGATGGGAGATATCTTCACCCTGGCTTCCAGCATGTCTCAAAAGCTAAATGTGCTTGATCAACTCCCAGCCGTTAAGGAGTGTCTACTGGGAATCTTGAGTCTCTATTAAAGAGCCAGTCTGCAGTTCTAATCCTCATTGATCCAAGGATAACACTATCCCAATAAGTCCCAATGTGTTCAAGTATTCTTGTTTCATCAAAGTGAGTACTTTATTCATACAATATTCGTGTAGATAATCCATCAGTTGATGGAGATTTAACTATCTCAGATGTTCAACAATTCTGTCTGCTACTGTTCTTATTGTCTGTCTGATATGCCAGAGGCCACATTTACAAGGAATTTGGTAAACTCCTGGCTTCCTGAGTTCTCTCTTGTCTTTGGCCGATCTTAGCTTATTCCTGATTTTCAGAAGCAGTTTAAAATTGATCTTAATCCTGTATTTGGCCAAAATGTGACTAATTTTGCAAGTAAAGGTCTTGGAAACATGTAGTCCTCCAGTTTCATTTTTTTGGAATAAAAGCTAGATTTAACTGTCTCTTGCTAAATCATTGGCAAGAAACATGTTACTAAGACGAGCTAGTTCAACTGGCATATAGTCTTCTATGTACCCACATGAAAACCCTGAGAACTCTCTATTAAAATTGTTATTTTCATTTAAAAGGGACACACACACAGACATTAATTTTATATTTAAAAGAAATTAATAATAATTTAATAAATGCCACTCATGGCCAAAGAATTTTAATGATATAATAAGGTAATTGGTCCCACCAAATTCTAAATCTGTCATCTTGCATGATAATACTCAATGGGTTTACACAGATTGGATAGTAAAACTGAAAACTTACACTAAACGTTCTAGACCTTGAATGAGATCTTCTCCTGTTTTTCTTCTTTTTTGATTTCTTTGAACGTGTATGATGATGGCTACAAGCTTCTTCATTTTCATGCTGATATTCCTGTAATGATAAAAAGTTTCACATTCCATACAATACAGTCATTATATAATGCTTAAATGATATTTGGATGTTACATATTTCTTTATATATATTTGAACTGGGATAGAGAGGAAGGATATAAATAAATAGGAGCGATAGGAGGATTATGCTTTAAGTGAATGAAAGAAGGAAGAAGAAGAAAAGACTGAAAATATTTGACCCAGGCATGCCTTGAACCTGCTAGATCTGCTGGTCTTACAATCTCAGCCACCGGGTCAAGTTCCTGACCAGGCAAATATTGACAGTCTTATTACGGATAAATAGTTATTTAGAGGAATGGATAGAGTAGACGGAATGAAGTATTAGGAGCATCCATTAAGGAATAGGAACTAATTTGGTGACATAGTCAAATTCGAATTGGATAGTGAGGAAGGATAGAAATAAATAGGAGAGTTAGTAGGATTATGCTTCATGTGAATTCATATTCTCTGTGTAAAATCATACACATAGAAAAGCATATGTTCAAAGCAGGGAGAAGGAAGGAAAAAGAAATAAAGACTGAAAATATTCGGTGAGGTTGGAGCCTGAACCCACATATTCTGCTCAGAACGCAGCCTCCTAAACCTTAACCATCTTGGCACTGGGCCAAGTCCCAGACTAGGCGAATATAGACAGCAGTCTTATTGTGTTTTTCTAAGAGGAGAGGCGGAATAGACAGAGAAGAGGGAGTGAAGGATTAGGAGCATCCACTAAGGAATAATTACAATGTAAGGAACTTTAATTTGGTGACAAAGTCATAAGGGATCATGGATAGGGAGGAATGATAGAAATACATAGGAGAAAGGTTGGAATACTTCAATTGCATCAAGATTTGCTATCATTTTGTAATGGTTCCATAAACTAAATTTCCAACAGTAAATTACACAATCAATTTGAAAAAAAAAACAGTTTGGTCTTCTAGACAATTAGCATATTAAAAAATTAAATTGATAATAAACACATTTTTATAATACCTCAAAGATACGCATTCTTTCCGATTCCAAGCCAACAGCTTCAAATTCAGGCAGTCCTTCCATTTTGCTTCGTATTTCATCCCATGATAAGGTATAGTCTATATTACAGGTATTGAGAAGATTTTTGAAACTTGAAGCTAATTTTCTAAGTCTACGGGTTTCTTCTTTCACTCTTTCTTTCTCTCGTGCTTCAGCCTAAAACATAAAAAGTTTGAAAACATGTACTAACAATAATTAATGCAATTATTGCTGCCATTTCCAAATAAATATAAAGGATTTGTAAAGATTGGAATTAAACACTGAATGAAGTAGTATTTTGAAGATTAGTCATGTGAAATTTCTAACATTATAAACATACATTTGTTTGATGGTATTATTACTTAAAATGAAAATATAACATGTCTGTAAATCCCCACTTGCCCTCAGCACAAAACGTCTAGTATATCTCTCCATAATTCAACCCACCTGGTCCTATACCTCATCCATATGGGGAGCAACAGCCAAAATCCAAACCAAACAAAACATAATCCTTCGCACCATCACTAACTCTCCCTGGTACCTCAGAAATTCCATAATCCACCACAACATTAAACTTCCCCAAGTCAACTCAATAATCACCAAATCCGTAACCTCATTAATCAAAAGCACCTTCAACCATCCTAACTCCACGATCCAGCAATTCCATCGCAACCCTCCCCCACCCCCACATGCACGACGCCTCAAGAGAAAACGCCATATCGACTTCATCCTTCCCCCAGAACAATCTGGCACCTCATAACCCACCCCATCCTCATACCTGCAGTCCCCACCCACCCATTCCATCCATCCCATCAAATTCAACATCACCAGAGATCCCTCATAACTCAACAATGTATGCCCCTCAAGACACCCAAATTAAAATACAAAATTTTTTTTTGCAAAATTATGTTAATTGCTGGATTAACTTAAGTGCCAAGTTCCCGGGTTAATTATGTACATAATTTTAATTGTATATACTCTAATACTTTATGTAACAACAAATAATCATAAGATAAAAGTTTTGTCTAATAAAAAAAAATGTCTGTTTGAAAATAAATAATAAGATAAAATAGCCAAATACCGACAATAGAAGTGATGATATAGATATCACAAAACGTTTCTGGAAACCTCGTTTGTTTACTTGGCACCTGAAGAAAGGCACAAAACTTCCAGAAATGTGTGGTATTTATATCGTCTGTATGTGGCTATTTTAACTTATTATAGTTATTATTATTATTTGAATAAAATAGATCTTTTCCATACACAAGCCCTGAGGCTTAAAACAAAGCAGAATTCCTTTTGGAGGGGACAAGTGGCCAATTTAGGACCCCAAGTTTGAGGATTTTTGGGAGTGAAGAGCCCAATAGAATCAGATGATAATTTTTGAAGTTGGCCACTTGTCTATTTCAGAAGTGATAGAAGGATTAGACAGTAGGGACATAAATTACTGTTTGAAAAATTTCCACACCATCCATCCGCGCCCCTGGGGATTAAACGGTCAATTCAATGTCATAATAAAACTCAGTGACATTCATAACCCTGGATTCGAGTCCAATCTCGATTGCTTTTGTGTTATTTTTATGTAATGCCACTCCACCCCAACCCCTAAGGAGAGCTCCCCCACAACCCCAAAAGGGGTTGAAATTAAACACAGAGAACATATAGAGAAATTTTGTTAATCTCACTGATCCCGAAATAAATTTATTCCCCACAGAAAAATCCAGTCAACATGTTTTTAAATTTCTAACCCCCGCCCAACATGTCTCGCCCCAGCCAACCCCCGCAGGTTACTCATATTGTCATAAATAAACTCAGAGACATCCATTACCTTCAATTTGATCCAAATCTCAGTTGTATTAGTATTATTTAATAGTAACTCCCCTACAAACCCACCCCTTAGCGTTCTCCCACTTATGTCGCTAGAGGTTGAAATTTAACAAACATTAAATTAATACTATAAAATCTAATCAACCCTTGAAAAATATTTATTCCATTTAAATATCGGCCGTTAAATATGTTTGAAAATTTCCAACCCCGGTCCAACCCTGCACTTGGGGGTTAGATGACAAATTGAACATCATAATTAAACTCTGCGACATTCAGAACCCTTGATTTAACTGTAATCTTGGTTTTATTCACGTTATTTATTTGTAACGCCTGTTCACCCTCACCTTTAAGAGTGCTCCTCGCCCATGCTGTAAGGGGTTGAAATTATACTCCGATAACATTAGTTAAAACACTCTCTTTGTGAACCCTAAAAATATTTATATGCCTAAATATCAGCTGTTTTAGCATGTTTGAATGTTACCACCCCCTCCTCTAAGTGCACTTCCCTCACATGCTGAAAGGGGTAAATTTAACAAACAACATCGGTAGATATATTATCAATGGCATTGACCTAAACAATGAATTATTTAACACTTAATCGACCCCTTAACATATTAGAAAAATTCCACCTTAATCCACCCCTGGGGGTTAAATGACGAATTGAATTTCATAATTAAACTTGGCAACATCCATACTCTTGTATTTTACTCCAATATCGGTTGTATTCACATTATTTTATTGTAGCACTCCTCCAACCCCACCCCTAAGGGTGCTCCACTGATAAGAACGAAAGGGGTCGAAATTATACTCAGAGAACATGTAGAGAAATTTTATGAATCTCATTGATCCCGAAAATATTTAGTCGTCGCAAAAATCGGTACATGAACATGTTTGACAATTTCCAAGCCCAAATACCCCCCCAACCCTGGGGGGTTAATTCCTAGTTGAATGTCATAATTAAACTTAGCAATATCCATAACTTTGTGTTTGACTCCAGTCTCGGTTGTATTCAAGTTATTTTCTTGTAACGGACCTCCACCCCCACCCCTAGGATGCTTCTTTCCCATGCCTTAAAAGGTTGAGATTTTAATAAACATACATTGGTACAAACACTGTTAATCACTTTTACTCCGAAAATATTTATCCAACTCAAATATCGACAGTGTTAACATGTTTGAAAACTTCCACACCTAATATCCATGCTTGGAGGACTTGAACGACAACTTTAATATCATAATTAAACTCATCGATAAACACAAGCCTGGATTCAACTCCAAATCTCTATTGTGTTTGCGTTATCTTTACATAAATCCACTCCGCCCGTACCCTTAGGGGTGCTCCACTCCAAATCCAGAACTAGGTTAATATTAAATATATGGAACATGTAGAGAAATTTTATAAATCTCAGTGAACCAGAAAAGTATTTATTTTACGCAAATATCAACGGTTTATTATGTCTGAAAATTTCCACCCCGTCTTGGGGAATTTAAACTGTAAGTTAAACGTCATAATTAAACACGGTGATAAATATAACCCCGTATTCTACTCCAAACTTAAATGTGTTAGCATTATTTTCATGTAATGCCACTCCACCCACAACCCTTAAGGGTGCACCACTCCCATGCCTGAAAGATGTTGAAATTATACATTGTAATGTGTATTTTGGTTTTAATTTGCTTTGTCTTCAGAAGTGTTGTCTGCTGTAATTTGGAGAATTTGAAATCATGCATTGGTGGACGGATGCCAGGAGTTGTTTTCTGTGAAATGTTGGACGAGGTGTGCGTGGGTGTGGAGGAGACCAATATTTCCATCCAAATAATTTTTGTGTCCTGTCTCAAATGTTGACCTCAACATGACTGAATTGTTGGCCATTGTTGACTACAGAACTGCAGCTTCGTATAACTCTTGTAACAATGGAAGAATCAGTGAAACAATGACATTCTGGACCAAGTTATCTAATAATGAAAAATGTAAGAATGGGAGGCTATAATGGAGGGAACTTAAAAATATTAAAAACAAAATGAGTTGAAGTGTATTCACGATGTTTATGAGCAAGATATGGGAAGCTTCTTAAAGTACAACGGCAGAGATTGGCAATATGGCAAACGTTTGAATTTAATGGACCTGCACCGCTCATAATAAAATGAAGCAGTCTGGTCGATGCGCTACTGAGGGACAGTTGTTAGTGATTAACTCCACTCATAGTGCAGTTGCATAATGCAAGAAGGTCACGAAGCACAAAAGCTGTGAGGAACGAGAATTACGTGCCACGTCTTCCAGTACACAAATGGGCAGCACGAGTATGTTGCAATAAAATCCCGGAGGCCGACGCCTTAGCCAGTACATCGCAACATAATCCCGGAGGCCGACGCCGTAGCCAGTGGTCAACCCCTGAGTCGACACTATGCAGTGATCCTGACTAGATCTCGCTGCAGTTAACCTGTTCTGCCAGCTGCGAGATTTGGAGGCGTCAGTACATTGGTTACGAGAGCTACAGCAGACAAACAGAACACAGAAATAGCAGTACGTATTTCATAACAGGCAGCTAATCTCTTCTACGTAATCCACAGGTGCCTGAGATAAGAGTTTTTCATGCTTAACTTTAATAAACTTATATAAAATTTCTTTAATGGTCAATATTTTTTGATTTAACGTAAAAACCAAGCCCAATAAAAATAATAATAAATAAATTCTTTACAACATAGAGAACATGTAGTGAAATTTTATGAATGCCACTGATCCATAATTATACTGATTCGATGCAATAATCGACTGGTTAGCATGTTTGAAAATATCTTTCCCCACCCACCCCCTCTTATCACCGCCAATTTCCACCCCACCCCCTTGTAGTTTCTCAGTTTGTCATAAATAGTCTCAGCAACATCCGTAACTCCGATTTGACTCGAATAGAGGCTGTTTTTGCGTTAATTTTATGAAAAGCACCCCCAACACTAAGGGCGCTCCCCTCCCATGCCAAAAAATTATACACTAACAACATCAGTAGAAATACAATATTTATTCAACTAAAATATCTACCGCATTTGCATGTTCCAAAATTTCAACCCTTTTCACCCCTGCCCCTTAATGTCATAATAAAACTAAGTGACATCTATAACCTTGGATTTGACTCCAATCTCAGTTGTATTCATGTTATTTTCCTGTAAAGCATCCCCATCCCCAACCTTAAGGGTGTCCTTTTCCCAGGGTGGAAGGGATGAAAATTATATTCAGATAACATCGGTAGAAACACTATCAATCTCTTTGACCCCCTAAAAATATTTATGCGAATCAAATATCAGTTGTTTTTATATGTTTGAATGTTTCCACCCCCACCCCTAAGCATGATCATCTCTCATGCCAAAAGAGGTTAAGGTTTTACAAACAACATAAGGATAAAAGCTATAAACATCATCAACCCTGACAATTAATTATTCCACACAAATATGGACCATTTAATATGTTTCAAAAATTTTACTCCCATCCATCCCCGCCCATGTGGGTTAAAGGCCAATTGAAAGTCATAATTAAACTCACCTATATCCATTAACCTGAATTTGACTCCAATCTTGGTTGTACTCGCGTTATTTTTTTGTAAAGAATCTCCATTCCAAACCCTAATGGTGCCCTTTTCCCAGGGTGTAGAGGATGAAAATTATATTCAGATAACATTGGTAGAAACACTATCAATATCTGTGACCCCTAAAAATATTTATCCGACCGAAATATCGACTGTTTTAGCATGTTTAAATACTTCCACCCCCGCTTCTGGAGGTGGTAGACACGTCTCACCCCGACAGGGTTTGTTTCCTGGTTGCAAAGAACATGTGTACGAAATTTGGTGAAATTTGCTCCATCGATGTATAAGGAACATACAAATATATATATATATACAAACAAACAAACACACTGCTTTATTTATTAGAAGATTAGATTAGATTACGTAATATATAGTAGGTAACTTTATTGTTTCTAAAATGACAAATTTCATTCCTAATGTTGACCTTCATCAGCTTTATAAATAAAGATATTATATTAAGATATAAATGTGCAGGTATTAGCTGATAGTCAAATGAGAAGAGTTGAAATAACAAAGATAAATAATAGGAATTAAGCACGGTGGTTTTAGATTATGCAACATGGAGTATTTGAAATTGAAATAAAATAAAAGAAGTATATAGAAATTCATATTGTTTATAACTACCTTTTCTAGGAATGCATTGAATGTTAATTTCACATTTCCAGCATCCAAGTTTGCAGAACGTCGATCTTCGCAGACAACTGTAGCAAATTCTTCAAATGATGTGTTAATCTGTAAATATTTCCATAATAAACTAAAACTGGATATTTAAACCAAATAATATATAATAAAATATATAAATTCTTACTTGTACTTCAAAACCTTTTTCCTTCAATATTTCCTTTATAATTTTTTTCTCGTCATGAAATCTTGATTTAAGATCCTCCACATAGAATTTGAACAAATCTAAAGGTGTTGATCCTGCAGATGTGAAAAATGTGAATGTATTTTCTATAATACATCATTTTAACCTAAGAAATATTTAGCCTTCTGAGAACTAAAGGAAAATAATGCTTTCTCAACTTGATATGTTAAATATTATGTTGTTTTATGTTTGAGAGAATTATTTACAGACAAATTCATGGCGATTAAGATCTACCGACATATTAATTTTATTGAATAGATGATTAGAAGCATAAATTTGGGGGAAATTATGTGTGTGTGTCTAAAAACAACAAAAATTTTATTTTTATTTTGAATTAATTTATCATTTTTAATAATCATGAAAGGTATGATAATACATAAATAACCATATTGTACATGTTGCATTAATTATAATATTGGACTCTTCACAGTAAACAGGAGATAACAGTCTACCGGAATCAAAATGGCAATTCCCATGTGATAGGGTGTTATCTTCTAGAGTGACTTTTGGTATACTAATTCACTTAAATATCAATAATATTACGATACTGATATTTGTACTTTTCCAACTCATTGGAAAACTCCTCGTCTTTCTGCTGAAATGATGATATTTTCACAGTTTCCAATCATAAAAAGTGATATTATTATTGGATTTCATAAATAAAATTCAAAAATTAATCTGACATATTAATATTCATATAATTAATTGTAACATGGCCATAAGCCAGAATTTATTAATTAAAATTTAAATATAATACACATATATGATTCAGTTTTATTATGATTTAAAATTATGTATACTTGATATTTTGAAAATTTTATTTTTGTGTTTTAAAGACTGTTTTAAGACTGTTACAACAATGTAAGTTATGCAATGAGTTTGAATGGCATTGTTTTATCTTATATTGGCCCAATGTTGTTGGAAGTATTCAAAAATCATCTGTTTAGTGGATAATATCTATTCAATTAATATTCTGTTAATTATGAAAGTAACCATGCTACACTATATTTATTTGTTTGTAAGTCATCCATGGTATTTATCATAATAATGATGAAAAAATATGATATTTATTTTTAAATGCAAGTGAAGAGGTCCTTGATCAAAGGGAGGAAACATTTGGTGAATTACATGTAAATTTCAATTAATAAATTCTGACTTGGCTATGTTACTTTAATTATATTATTGGATTTCTTTCATCAGTTGAGGTGTTCAACAAAATGTTTCATACTATTCATATAATTAATCTTGTACTCAATTAATAAATTATTAGAATGTTTTGTCTGTTTTCCTTTCTAGATAATTTGCTAATGCAACTTCAAAAAAATGTGAGGTGGTGTTCTGTTTTACATATTGCTAAATGTTGAAAATCATAGGATAGTCTGCACCAGATATCTAAGGAAGAGCTTGTCAGTATATCAGTTCTTATTACAATAATTAAATATTGCTAATAGCCAACAAAAATGGATGGGATTGAGGGTACATCAAATTACAAAAGCATACATTTATGAACATAACTTTACTTAAGGCCAATAATTGAACTATCTTACTTAGAATAAACAAAATTATGTAAACCATCATAACTCAAGATTAACATTACTTTTGCATTGAATTGAATACAAGAAATCAGTACCTGGCTGTCCTAACATAGCTGAGAAGCGAAGATCTGCACTTAAAATAGGATATAGTTCCACCCATAGAGACATGGAAGTTAATTTTCCTTGCTCATGGAGTTCATCTAATAACATAACAAAGGCATCTCGATTCTTACGTTGCTGACGCTTTTGTCTCTTCCTTTCCCTTTCCCTTTCTGCTTCCTCTTCCTTTTCCAACTGTCGAATATGTTCTTCAAACACCAGCAACGCATCTTCTTTATCCATGCCTGGATAAATAAGCAATTGAATTACAAACTATGAGAAATACTAATTCAATATCTAATTAGAAATACACATTCCGCCATAACATTTTAATTAATTTCTGCAAACAAAATTTAATTCTAATTCATACATATGAAAAATTAAATTAATGATACTTACCGTATATGTTGAGGGTACACATTGTAGTCAAGGTACTAGATGACTATTTAAAAGAAACAAAATAATGGATAATTACTATTAATGCTATAACAAAACCCAAAATCAGTTTTTTTATTATTGCATCAAGAGCTTTCAACATTACATGTCACATTCATCTGAGTTAGAAACCAATAAAAATTTGCATTCCACAATCACATAATTGTATTGCACAAAAATGGAATAAATTAATTTGGATTATTTTATTAATTATGTATTTTAATTTATTTTACGAAAAAAATAATGTGGGCTTTTAATATTCTTGGATTGAGTCGGGCGAGGGTCAATACTCACTTCCCAAGTACTCACTGAAATGAAAACAACCCCAGCACATCATCCCTCTGTACAGATTAAAATATTGTGTCTTCAGATCTTTGGTCACAAGATTTTAGTATGTTTCATCAAAATGCTCTACCATCTCAGATGGGTCTTCCTGCACCCCTGAATACGGCCATGCGAACCGTGTATGGGGTGTGGCTAGTTAACATATTGATATTTGAGGAGGCACAAATCTAATTCCAATTGGATAAAAACAGCAGAATCCAATACCCTGTGGGGGAAATTCCGGAAAACTGAGATGTGAAGAGAGCTTGCAGAGCAAGCAGAAGTCAGTTAAAAGTTAGCCTATTTGTGATGTTATGTTACTTTTGGAGAAGCTATGAAGGAGTTGGGTTTTGGAGGGGGATTTAGTTTGCAAGTTTCAGATGGTGATTGGGGTTTGTAGAGCGAGTTCTTGAGGAAATTATGGAACTGTAGTAGCCTGAGGCTTGCTGTGTGACCAGTTTTCCAGGAAGTACAAGGGATTTCAGCACCTGACCGAGCCATCTGCAAAGTCTTGACCTACCAGTGGTAATGCATGGGAAAATAATCCCATCAATAGTGATTTATTAGAGCCATATGACCACCATATTTTGGCCCACCAACCCCTGGCAGAAATTGTCTCTGTTTTTGTTTATTTTGTAAAATAGCCATGTATATTTCAAGATGATAAGAGCAGGAAGTTCATGTCTTTTTTGTGTGTTTTAATAAAATATAAATGATTAATTATTGTAATTAATTTCGACAAACAATTTAATATTTTGAAATAATTAAAAAAAATTAAGTATCTTAAAAATAAGTAAGTAGAATACCATTTTCTGTATAAAACATTACATAATAATGATTTAAAATTATTGTAATCAGACAAATCTTACAATAACATATTATTACATGGTTGTGAGAAGCAAATTTTTTAGGTTTTTAACTCAGATGAAAATGCTGTGTAACATTGATAGCTCTTGATACAACAATAAAAAACTTTGGAGACTGATATCAGGTTTTATCATCCTATTAATAATATTTTCCAGTCTATATAACAAATTATCAATACACAATTACCTAAAAGGTGAGCATCATTTGCAAAACTATGGTTATCAAGTAACATTTGTTGAGCAGCCTGCCATGTTGTAGAATACTGAATGTTCGTCATAGCATCTAAAACTTCTGCTAATTTTTTCATGTTGCGTTTTTTCATTACTTTTGCTTCCTCTTTTTCCCTTTTGGCTAAATTGAACATGACATCCTCATATATATCTCTTCTGTCTGATTCATTAACATTTTTCCAAACCTACACAAATATATAAATACAAAAATAATTAAATATGACCAACTTTTTAACAAATTATTATACTGTAATTTACATTAGATTACTTTTAAAAGTGAAGCTGACAATATTCAAAATCTCACAACCAATTCACTTCTTATTTTATTTAATTTGTATACAATATATTAACATATGATTTTAAGAATTAAAGAACATATGACAAAAAATTTTATCCTATATCATTGTTGAAGTTTAAAAAATTAGTAAAATCTGCGAGTCTATAACAAGAGCGTGAAAGAGTGAACATAATGAATGTAAATATATACATTAATTCAAAAAATTATTAACAAATGACAAATTTGTAAGATATTTATCATCTACAGTGAAAAACTGCGCTACAGACTAGAATGTCTACTATGCTAACAAAACAACCAGAATTTTTTAACACAATCAAAATAACATAGCAATCACATCAGAAAATATTAATTCTATCTTCAATGACTAGGTTTTTCTGTCAGCTAATATTGATGTGGACTGATGAGGAATCTATCCCATAGCACAATATGGACCCATGGACCAGATTACCTGTAATAATTCATCAAAAACCTCAACACCAATATACAGTTAACTTTACATGGAACCATTCCCCCACTGAACAAGATGTGGAGACAAGCATTGTTCTCCACATCAAACCTACCAACAATTTACACTACCGCCACTTAAGCAGTTACTACTCTGGCCTTACAGAGGATATAATTTGCTCCAAATGGAAGACTACCCATCTAAACTAGTTGAATTTTCATAAATTAAAAATAATCTTGTAGACCATCAACAAAAACAGATTTCCATGCTCTATCCTCTGTACAGCTATACAAACCAACTGGAGCAAAATGAAATACAAAACACATATTACCACCCCCTACTTTCCTGGATTACACAAAAAACTCCATTCTCCACACCTATCCCAGGTTCACATCATGATTCTCTCCATTACCTCCCAGACATCCTCAACCAAGATTGTAGACTCCATCATCACACTTCCTTTCCAAAACTAAGTTCACAACCTTCACTTTACCAAAACCCTTAAAAAAAACCACCAACAAATACAAATAAAAAATAACCTTCCCTTCCTCCCACATCAGTTACAAGACAGTAAAAGTTATTGGGCTTCCACACTGGTACAACTGTGATTAAACCACAAAATTTCAAAAACCAAAAGCTCTGCCATTTTCCAGTTGAGGTATGACAGCATCTTCCCAAATGCATTGTCAAAAAAAAATTCATGATAGTTGCTCATGCCCAGCAAATGATGAATCAGGGGCTTTAAGGAGAGTCAGTGTACATCATTGGTCAAAATTGTTGGTGCTGTAGCTTTGAGCATGAGCAACTATTGGGAATTGTTTTTTTTATATAGTTTGACATGCTGCAGTGTTTGACAATGTGTTAGGGAAGAGGTCGTTTAGTTAGCAGGACAGAGAGTGCAATTAACTAGGTAAATGATACGGGAGGAGAAGCAGGTAATGTTTTCTTTGATTTTGTAGGAGGCTATTTGTGGAGGATTGTAGTACATTGAAGGATTTAGAAGACATAACACCTGTTCCTGAAAACCAATTGGCAACCTTACTTGGTGGGGATTGTGAATGTGGTGTCCACAAGGGTGGATAAGAATGTTGCAGAGATTGGAAGGGTACCAAAAGGTAATCCATATACAGGTAGGGACTATTGTAGGAAGGAGGTTTTTATATGTGGGTTGGTTGCAGTCCAGTGTAGGCAAGGCAGAGAATGAAGTTGAGAATTTGTAGTCTAGGAAAGTAAGTTCTGGAGAAGGGTGGTCATTTTTAAAATGATCAAGGGTGAGTTTTGGTAGTTGTACAGTGGATAGGGCATGGGATATTTGTTTTTAGAGGAGGTCTATATGAATATTTTCTATTGTATGACTTCCTTTCACTTAATGAATAATAATGAAGAAGAAGCATGAATGAAGAAGTTGAGATACTTACATCCATATGGCCAAACATGTCTTCACAACGATAATATTTTACAATTGATGTAACATTGTCATTATTCATAAGAAAATTTTCAAAATCTTCACGGGCTTTTTTAGTACGTTGCCTCTGTTCTTCTTTTTCTTCTTTTTGTTTTTGTGTTTTGTATGAGTGGAATGCTTGTTTCTTCTCATTCAATTTTTTCAGAACAGGATAACGGGGATCTGAAGAAATTAATTTTACTGCTGCATCCCAAGATGCATTGCTGGGTACATCCTAAAATAATTTCATTAAAAAATATACACATATATAATTAGATCAATATAGCTATATTCAATTCTGTGAAATTATTAACAAGTAATGCTTAAGAAAAATAAATTTAAAATTTTATTCCACTTATGTATTTAATTAAAATAAAATAATGACAAGAGCGACATCAATAATGAATAAATATGTAGGTTAATTTTTTTTTATTATTGGATATGTTTATGTCTGTTTAGTTGACATTTTTGAAAATATGGTCAGATAGAAACAGAAGTAAGAAAGTAAAACTCAGAAACACATTTCATCTGACTTTGCAGACTTTTTCCAAGTGTACTAAAAACTTATGAACTAACACAAGTTGAAGAATTTTAATAATATAAAGCCAGATGATAAAATAGTATCGTAGATGCTGCTCAAAGGGTTGTGTCTCTCTGAATATTTATTGAGTTATTACTTGTTTTACATGTACCATTTTCTGAGAATATCTATTGTGATGACAGTTTGTTTATTGTCAGAAAATCTTATGTTGGCATAATGTTATTTTATATAAGTTACTGGAGCTTGTTTAACTTTGCATAAATCACATCACAGATGGCACATGAAATTTTATAGATCACGAAATGGGTATCATTTGATTTATTCTAAAGGATCTTTACAATTCTTAATATAAAAAGATTAAAAAAGTATTAGAAGATTTATAAATGATTATGACAATGAAATGTTTGAATAGTTGAAGTAATTTTGAATGTAACTGCAGGTAGAAAAGTAAAACAATAGAAATTATTTTTTCTTGTGTTTGGGTTTAGAAAATGGTAGCTTCTTATTTCTCTTGGGGATATTGAAACTAGTGAAGGAGGGTGGAATAGAATTGATTAATAAAATATTAAAAACAGATTGCAAATTTGATGAGTGGAATTTTTCGATGGACAATAAAATCTTGCCGTAAACAAGATTGAAAACTATGATGTTCTTATGTTGTAATGGATGATTAGAAAAAGTTTAAAGCATGCCTTGAAAAAGAAGGTTTGTGATACCAATTAGTAACTAAAAAACTAGAATATTCTATAGAAAATGAAGATTGAGGAAAATAAGGAAACAAAATCAAAGGAACTAATTTATGATCTGGAAATAAGACTATATCTTCATTCAAGAAAAGACAATATTATTATGTTAAGTGGAATCACTAATTTTAATTTGGTCATAGTTACGAGTTAATATTAAAGCAGTAAGAATTTCATATATGTTAGCTTTTCTCACAATGTTAAGATTTAACAAATATAAAGCTTGTTATAATTTTCATGAAGTACGGATTGAAGTTCTGAGGAAATTTAAAATGCTTACAACTTTAACGTTGTTTGAGTTTGTATAATAATTGTACGAATGAGGGGAGTAAGGAATCAAACACCAAATTCATTATAAATTCAAATTATCAGACCTACCCTTTCCTTAAGTAATTCTTTGAAAGCTTCAATTGCTTCTTTTTTGTCTTTGAATACCATTTTTGGTTCTGGTGTACTAGTTCTGCTACCGGATTCAGACTCTTTAGCAGATAAACTGTTTTCATCCTCTAAAAACAAACATATAAACGTATTAAAAATAATTATCATATTTATTTTGTGTGTCAACAAGAATATTTTCTTCATACATTGTGTACAAATACAATCTGTCAAAATGTTTACATTGACTGACAAAATGCTTGTTATAGCACCAATAAGTATATATTTTAAATATATTCTAGGATAATGGTTAATACTATGAACAAATTTCTTCTATGATATATGCTGTATAATTTTTATTCAGTTTTCCACCTGTTACACGCCAAAAGGACTTTTTCTGAAAATTTAATCATCCATTTAAATTAACTAATATTTTAAAATCTAATATTTTCTTCTTTCATTCAAATCATGGATAAAATGAATACTCCAAATTGTTGTCCTTCATTAATGTAAAATAGTAAAGAACTTCTTCTCAGAACAATGTTCACCATCCTCTCAAGAATGGTTCCACCTCTGGAAGAAGGAAAACCCCTCTAAAAATTTTAATTCCATTTTCTTTGACATGACCCCCCACCCCCAACATACACAACCCCTATCCATATATTTTTTTTTTCCTTTATCATATTATATCATTATTAACTTGTATAAAGAGAAAGAAAATAAGGATAATGGGACATAGTCAAAATAATTTTTACTATCCGAGTGTCCATCCTTCATACAATGAAAACAATGAGTATAGCTTAATGTTAGGATTAGCTTTTGGCACAAAGAAATGTACTCAATTCATACTATTGAAGGATAAATCAAAGATACATCTTTTTTCTTTAATGAAATGTGCTACTGTTGACACTAATTATAATCCATCCAACTGGTCCAGGAATAGTTGCTTGACAATCTAAGAAAAAAATCATATTGTGAAGGTGCATTCCTTTATGTCTTGGTAGTTCAAAACTAATTTTGTTATATATTTTTGTGTCCGGCTAAAAAATGGTGACCATTTATGTTGTAGACCTCGTGCTGCTTTTCGTGTTTGCAGGAATATACAATTTTCTTAATTACTCAGCACTGGGTTGTCCTATCATGTCCAATTCTATTGCATTGTGTTCAGTATATTCTGGACTACAAACCTCTACTTACTTAACTAATATAACGTTAGAATATAAAGAAGATTTAATATCTACTCAGGTATTTAAGTGCAAATTTCAAATTATCTTGTTTCACCAGAAAGAGCAGTTTCTTGGCCTGCCTTTCCCAATAAAATTTGCAAGCGTACATTAGTAAACCATTTACTTTTTGAGGGAAATCCAATTTTTTTTATTTTGTATGCTTTCTTGTTGATTCCTAAATTATTAATTTTTTCCTATTCTGGTTGTCGTATATAACTAAGTTAGCTGTTAGCTCCTGGGGATTTTCCCGATTTAGCAAGGGTTGTGAGCTGCAGGTATACTGGGCGAGGATCTGGTGCATAGCTATCTGGTGCTATGCGGGCAAATGTAGGGACGGGGTCCAAGATGGATGCAGCAGAAATACTTTCATGTACCTTGTATTGGTGGTGTTTCTTGTCATAGGAGGAATCAAAGTGAATCCAAGACCCATTATGATGGAATCAGTTGCTGTAATGTTACAATGTGAAACATGCAAGAAGAACCTGAAAGCTGGACTATCGTGCAACCAGTGTGGAAAACGGTTTCATTTCAGTTGCCAGAAATTGAAAAGGCCAGAAAACATAATGGACAATTTGAAGTGCAAAGGGTGTATGGAACAACAAGAGGTCAGTAGCTTAAGGAATGAAGTGATTTGGCTAGAAAACAAATAAAAAGATATGAATGGTAAACTGAACTTAGCAGAGGAAAGAATACGGAAACTTGAAGTAGAAAATAGGGAATTAAAACTGCAAAGGTCAATGAATGAAGAAAAAGCAGAGTAGCAAAATCCCACATGCTTAGTAGTTGGCGATTTGATAGTTTGAAACAAAAATCCTGACCTGGCAGTTAAGTGCATCCCTGGGCTACGTGTAAACGAGTTGAAAAAGGAAACAGAACAGGACAAAACACTGGGATGGGAAAGTTTAATTGTTCACATTGGCATAAATGAATTAAAACAAAGTCATGCAAACATTCACCACATAATAGACGACATGTATGACTTGATTCGAACACTCAAAAGCAAATACAAAGGCACCAAAATCATAATAAGTGGTGTTCTGCATAGAAAAGGAGTCTACTGGAGAAAGGTCAGCCAGATCAACGAGGTGTTCGAGTGGGTCGCCGCGGTGCTCGATATGAATTTCGCGGGTCAAAATTCCTGGCTGCGAGACAGAGACATCAGGTGGGATGGTGTCCATCTGAACCAAAGAGGAGCAGGAACCAGCATCAGTAAAGTACAGTGACAGCAGGGATCAAGGGGTGTCCACGTAAGTCACTAGTAATTCTGTGCATAAATTGTTGAAGTATAGTAAACAACACCATAGAATTCTGAAATCTTGTTGATTTGCACGATCCAGATGTAATAATAGGGACGGAATCACGGCTTTCTACTGAAATTGGGGATGGGGAAATTTTAGGCAGGTCTACGTAATGTTTAGACAGGATAGAAATGGCAGGGGAGGGGGAGTATTCATATGCGTCAAACACAACATAGCAAGTAGCGAAACGTTGGTAGATGAAGAATAGGAATCAACATACTTGCCCAAGCAAGTTTCTGAGGGTTATTGCAGTTTGCAGCTGCCAAATAATGGACTTCAAGGACTCGTTAAACTCCGTGATACAGTAGAAAATTCCTTTGCAGAAAATGCATTCATGAGAGTTAAATTAGCCATTTGTCGATTTGAATAGGAGCCTAGAAAGTTATAGCTATGCACAAATGATAATAAATTCCTTTGTCTGGGATATGGGGCTTTTACAAACAATATCAAAGCCAACTAGATTGGGTTCATTACTCGATGTATTCTTGAAAAGGCCTGCGGAAATATTCCTAAATTCGAATGTGGTGGCTGGTGTATGTGACCACGCATTGAGCTTGGAGGTATTAATAGAGATCCTCAAAAAAGCTACACAAGGAAAGAGGGTATTTCAATTTCAAAAGGCAGACGGGGAAGGGTTTCAAAATAATTTACAGGAAAAATATGCTGGGTAGTCTGGTTGTGGTGCAATGATTGCCGACTGCTAGGAAACATTCAAAACAATATTATGTCCCAGTAAAACAACTAAGGAAAAACGCCGATCCAGAATACTACAACCCTGAAATTAGAAAGTGAAAGTAAGAAAAGCTTACAATGAAAGGAAACAAAGTGAGTAACACAGGAATACATTTTTTCACCTTAACAAAAATTAATAGAAGCCAAGTAAATAGCCCAATATTATTTAATTTAACCTGCTTGAAGAGGGAGGTAACAGCTGGGGAAATTTTTATAAGTAGATAACATCCTTGAACTGGACAAATTAGTTATAGCCAACAGGTTCGCAGACTACTTCGACATGGTATTTGGGGAAAAGATGGAATTACCTACTTGAGACAAGCAATAATTATTGACTTTTCTAAAGCCTTCAACGTTGTGCCACTTGATCCATTATTAAGTAAGTTAAAAGATTCAGTGACAAATAGTGGGATAAAGGAGGTTAATAATAAAATATCCAAAATTACCAAGATTGACGTCTATTTCATTATATTTTGGGTCACTGAGATGACAATATGACTCTTAGAACATGGGATGAGGATGAGATTGGGTTAATAATAAAATGTACAAATTTACAGAGAATTGTGTGAATTCCATAATTTTTGTGGTTGCTAAGTTGATTGGTAAAAGCCCCAACCCTATTGAAAGAAAGGGAGAGTGAGTGGAAACCATTACCAGCCTCAGTTACCAGTCATTCAAATGGACCTTCCTTTTAACATAACTTAATAAAATAACAAGTAACCGTAGTGGTATTTTAAGCATTGTGGAGCTTATTTTAGCTCATGTTTTTTCCCATGGATAAATTTTTGTTATTACTTCAGGGTGGATTGATTCTCCTTATAATTGATTTATTCTTGCTCCCAGAGATCAACCTATAAAGATTATTTATAATCAAGTTTGGAACACTTGTATGCTATAAATAGAATTTATTTATTTTTCTGACTAACACAAGATTGGGATAAAAAAAAATATCTGTTAAATACCAGGCAATCTGTTAGTAATTCAATAAAATATAACAAATAATACATTCATTGATGGAACAAAATTTCAGGACATTAAGTTTGAAACCAAATTTTTATGTTTTTAAAACAACAAATTATGGGATTATCACATTCTTTATATGTTATTACACCTGCAATTACACTTACCAGGTTTCGTAGGTGTGTCAATGTTTATTGCAGCAAGAGTAGCAGCCATGGCTTGATCCAAAGCTGATGTTCCACTTCCTGTATTATTTTGGGGTGGAGGAGTTCCCACAGTTGGTGACGTTGATACCATTACAGGAGGCAAAACTGTTGAGGGACCTGTGCCTGGAGGAGGTAGAATTGGTGGCACAGTACCTGGTGGTGCCACAGAAACTGCTGGAGGAAGTACAGGAGGTACAGTGCCAGGAGGGACAACTCCACCGGGTGGAATTGAAATTCCAGGACTCAGTTGATGAATTGGTGCCATGACAACTGGAGGTATAGAAGTTGCTATTATACCTGAGGGTGGAGGTCTTATGGCAGCCATTCTATTAAAGAAAAGATTAAGTTTACTTTAAGAACTAAGAGATAATCTGAAATTATATTATACTGAAACAATAAATATTTGAAAATGAAATAAGAACATGTAGAACAAATAAAATCTTTCAAGATCAACACAGAAACAATTAAAAAATAAAGAAAATATTCCATTAAACTGTTAAATCACAAAGTTTGGTTTTTGAAATTTGAACTTAAAATGTTAATTGAATGTAAAGCTGATTGAATGAAATCATTCATATGAAGTAAAACAAATCTTGGTTTAGTTAATATGAGAGAAATAAGTAAAAGGAAGAATTGCAAGAGAAATGATATTTAAAGAATGAAATATATTTCAATGGAGTCATGTTTTTATACACACAAGAAGTATTCAACAATATCATAATAATTTGTTTGATGTGGTTATTTGCATTCACATACCAATTTATTGGCTGCATTAACAAAGCATAATTTAGACCTTAAGTGAATGTACAGAAGTATTGTAATGAACTGTTCATTATGGGAAATGGGAATTATTTTCATTTATATTGGTTTTAAAAAGGAATTATGGCCATGTAATATCTTTGAATAATTACCAATTCACTCATTGTTTATTACTGTGGAGTTATCTTTGTCTTCTTTTTTCTCATAAGTAATTGCAGATTGGAGAGAAAATTAAATTAATTAAAATATTGTGTGGAATTATTGTTACTTCTTTTTCAATGCAATATGAAAACATAACTAAAGCTATGTTTAAGTACTCATTCTTATGTCCACATCATTTACAAGACAAGTGAAATGTAAAGGCAGCATTAAGCAAGTGGGATGAGCCAACAATAGTGATAAGGCACAGTCTGGGATTACAATCTAAGGTTAGCAGGAGTTTCCAGATGACCAATCAAAATAACAGACAAAAACTAGTGCCAAATAAATACCACCCAATGTTCCAGCAATCTTTGCTGCTTTTTTAATCAGGTTATTCAAGAAGCACAATAGCCATAAGAACAGCACACCACACAAGACAGGTGACAAACTCAAAAAAATTTGTAGGCTGTCATTCTTATGGCTCTTGGTTTCTAGAATAAACTTATGAAAGCAGCAAGGATTTCAGAAATGTGTGGTATTTATTTAGCACTATTTTTACCATTATTTAGCTACTTATTTATGTAATTATTATACTTTTAACATGGATGTTTTATATTTTAATTTCCATAAATAAATGACACCTTAATTTCACCATTTACATATTCTACTAAATGTGTTCTGCATTTTGTTAAAAAAATTCTTATATGGCATATTCATATGATTTATTACCAGAACAGTCATTTCCATACTTCCTAGTATAACTTCACATGCTTTGCTTAAAGTGTGACATTTAAATTATGTGTAGTTATGCTTGAAAGTAAAACACTTCACTTATCAATATTACATTTTTTTAAATTTCTATGCAATTTTTTAAGAGTTTACATAGTATTTCATAAATTAATCAATGGTAAGATGTGTTTTTGTTAATAATTATTAGATTTAATTGGTGAAGCCAATATTTTAATTTCTTATTAAATAATGAGGAATTTCTAGTTTTTATACGTAACTATTTTTATACATTACTCTGAAACTTAAACAAATGCCTATGTACTGCTTTTTATACGTAATTATTTTTATACATTAAACTGAAACTTAAATAAATGCCAATGTACTGTTTTTTTGACAATATGTTAAAAATAGTTTACTATCTCTTTTTATCATTTATTATAATTTTATTTGTACACCTAAGATCTTAGGAATTACAATTCACGTGAAACACTGACATTATCTGTAGCAAAGCAGTCGAAGAGAAATTATAAATGGACCTACTTATGTTAAAAATAATAATAAAAAGTGCATTATCACCTTCATTAATATTTTTTGTCTACAACAGGTAAGCACTTACCTTGTTGCTTCTTCTGCAGCAATCCTTGATTTCAATTCATCTAATTCAATTGGTATTGTCCACTGAGACTCCTTTGTTTCAACATTATGATAATAAGTTTTGCCACTGTCAGATCGATATTCCTTCCATGGACACTGTGACAGCAGCAACTAAATTAAAACAAACAGTTAACAAGCAGTTGGGAGTATTTGAAAATTAAGAGTTTGTTGGAAAAAAGTTATCCAACCAACCTCACACGGAGTCTTTAACTCGTCTGGTTTCTCCCATAAACTCTGCTTCGTAACTGAATTGTAGAAATATGTTCTTCCATCTGGAGCTTTGTGTTCAGACCATTCCAGCCTTTTATTATCAGTTTCTGCCATCATATCCCTGTGATGGGAAAGAAAAACATTGTAGTATGACTTTATAAGTTGATTCTAACAATAATATATATTCCTCCAATGAATTTTTTTAATTAATTCAAATTTAAAGAGTGAAAACTTTTCCAATTAAGTTGGTTTATATAGTATCTAGAGAAGACTGCATAAAAGAATTCAAATTTTATTTTATTTCTATGTGGCCTGACTGGGCCAATTCATGCCCAACCAGCATGCAGTTTAGACCTACTATCCTAATAAAGGGGTGAAGAGGGATCAAGTCCTCAAAAATTTGATTTTATTTCTGCAAACACCCTGTCCCTCTTTCCTATCCAAATGAGTTAATTAATTTTCCTGACATGGTTTATATATATAATTGTGATATTGGTATGGAAAGGAAAGAGAGATAGCTTGCAGCTGGCTGGTGCACAGAATGGTTCCTGAAGAAGAAGGCTGAGTCTCCGAAAATTTGAAGAACTACCTTCAGTTCCCTATGGCTAAACCGTACTTCACTTTCAGGTAAGCCACAAGCTATCTCTCTTTCCTTTCCATACCAATATCACAATTTGTAATCAGGAGAGAGGGTCTGAACTGTGTGTCAGCCGGGCACGAATTGAATTCAAACCAACCATTAGACAGCAACAATCAACACCCAACAAAGTCGACAACTCTCTATATCTCTCTCAATAAAATGTTATAACAATGGAAAAATGCATGCATACATACATGAATGTATATAATTATAGAAACAAATTTTTTTTCTGTTTCTCTTTTATTTCCTGAATCTTAATTCGCCAACATTTAGGATGTTCACTTTCCTTTGAATTCATATGCATTGTTTTAATCAATTGTAACATGACAATTGGTTGCTGTTGGCCCATGTGTCATGCTGCATTGGTTTTGGTCGTCTTTCTTTTGAGATTTGTATTGACACGAAAATATTGTTGGGTTGCATTGCAATTTTGGCATATGTGAATGTAAGTTTTAGTCTCCAGGGGGAACTCAATGGAGAATAGTCTTTGATGGGGAGCTCACGGTGTGTGAATCGGAGTACCAAATTGGGATATACAGGTGAGCAGATATAGGGGAGCTCACGGATAGGTCAGATTCCGGGAACATTAAAATCTCAGAGCAACTTGCAATGTACAAGTGAGATTAATGAAGTATCAGTTTTAGAAATGTGACATGAATGGAAGCCATGTTCCTGGGAATTTGTAAATATCTCATATCTCAATTTTATTAATCATCTTCTGTTTTGTTGAACTAAAAATGTTCTGATAATTTCTTCATCATTCTTATCTGGCAGCCATTAATAATTGAATACGGAGAGGACTGAGCTAAAAACCTAACTGGATGGCTATATCATCGAAACGAGAATATCCAGTTTTCTCTACACAAAATATTTGATATATATAGTGTCCAGCCTTATTATTTTATATTTCATTTCAGCATGTAGATTTGAGTAATTACTATTAATACAAGTTAATTCCTTAAAGCCTGAAGGAATCTAGTTTTAATATTTTTTCATGCTTGGCACTACAAAAGTATGCTTCACTTTGAAACAGATTTTAAGAAACTATACTTACCATTCATATTTTAAAAGTAAATTACTAATATAAAATAATTAATCAAGGTAACTAATACTTACATATTTCCAGGAGGAATAACTCCAGGTGGCATCTCAGACACAGGTATATTACCATTGAGGTGATGCCCTTTGCCTGCTTCACCTGAAATGAATAAAAATTGTACTCTTTTATTCCCTAACCAATGTATGCCACAATGAATTTGTTACAGAATACAATAATATACTCTTAAAATGTATGAATTTAAGACATGCCTTAAATAATGGATATAATAAAAATATTTTTCTCAATCATAGCTTTCTGAATTATACTACTACATTAAGTTATACAAAAATTAACAAATAGATAATGAAGTAGCCAATAAATGGACAAAAGTAAGTGATCAAATAAATACCACTCAATGCTTCTACAATTCTTTTGCTTTCATCAGATGATGAAAAATTGTAAGGGCTATAAGAACAGCACACCACACAAAAACAAGAAGACAAAATCAATCATTACTGATTTATTTATTAATACACACAGACATGTATAATGCAGCATGGACATTCTTCAACAGATTATAATTATCAAAATTCATTGCCGAATGTTGATTTGTTGTTGTGATTAAGGTGTGTTGGGGTCACCTAGCTTTTTTAATCTCAGCATTTCATCTATGTTAGCAGGCATTTCTGTTGGCTGCATACTTGACTTCAGGAAGACACATTTATGACAAAGTTTGATTAACGGTAAGTTACTTGTCAAAGTATATTGTCAGCAGTTGCACATGTTGTTTCGGAGAAGCCAATTTTAGGAAGTTGAATTTAGATGGGGCACATGAGAAGATGTGGCAATAATGGCACAGGGTTTAGTTGCTGAAGGGAACATGGAAAAGTGGTATGGAAAGTAGAGCTTCAATGGTTGATCTGAGAACATGTAATAAAAGAGGAATTACAAGAAGCAGAGCAGAGAAGTCACTGTAATTTATTACTTTGATTAATTATATTTATCACACCAAATCATATATCTTCCAAGACTATGAGAAAAATATACACAATTAACAGAACAAATATTGTGTTAATGATTACTGTCTCATCGCTCATTTTCTCAAAATCATAATTGAAGAACAGAAGAAATTTCCAGCCAACACAACATTCACTCTTTCTAACTCAAAGGCTGAGGCCCTTGAAAATTTAACTTGTTATTGCTTCTCAATCTGACAATACCAACTGTCGATTTAATCGGCTGCTCTGTCCCTCTTTCTTATCCAAATGAGGATGATGTGACACTGTTTAAATATAACTGATATGTATGGGAAACAGACAGAGAATCACTGGATTATTTGACATTGAGAGCCAGTGAAGCTATGTCAGACAAATAAACTCTGCAAATTTTCAAAGGAATAAGCTCCTTTTTCATAAAAGAATACTATACATAGTCAACACCAGTACATAATGGCATATAATGAATATGTAGTTGACCAACATAAGTCCTGAAGGAGAAGGTTTACACCTCCATAAATTTGAAATGTAAAGAATTTAGTATTTTTTGGTGTAGAGAATGAATGAAAAGTCTTCTTGAGCTTCTAACCGAGTAAACAATTGTATTTTCATTGTTTCGATGATGTTCACTGCCATCATCTTCTAGAAGTGATGGCTGTGAATGTCATTGAAACATTGTGAATACAATTGTTTACTCGGTTAGAAGCCCGAGAATACTTTACTCAATTTGAAATGTTTCTATCTGTCCAACATGGCTAAAACAGTCCTCAACTTCAGATAAGCTAGTGATACTCTCTCTTCTTTCCATATCAATTACATACATTACTTTTCTTTGAAAAAGAATTTTTAAGAAAATATAATAATTCTGAATTCCAAATGACCAAGCATATTATAAAAAATAGTGTTAGGAACTGAAAAATCATGTTATAAGTGACCTAGATGACAGCCTGGGTGGGACAACTTGTTAATAAGGTAGCAGATTCAAATAAACCTAATCCAAATAAGTCAGAATGGAATATATAGTAGTATATAATAGCAGTACATATAAAAGTTTGGGAGACTACACCTTGCCAACATTTTTTTTTTTTGTATATACTGTAACCATATTTAACCAACAAATAATCTTATAATAAAAGTTTTGTCAAATATTTTTTTTAAAAAAATCAGGTAGTGATAATAATATAAATATTATAAATAATGTAAATATGATTGTTACATTTTAAAAACAGCATTCTAAAGTATATTTTCTAGGTTCTGGAAACGGATAGATACATGAACAATACATAATTAAAAGTAAAATGCTTTGATAAACTATTGTGATCTTTGTCAACACTAGAGCCAGACTGAAATAAAAATCAACAAAGATCACAACAGATGACCAAAGTGTCTCCACACTTTCAAATAATGTATTGATCATAGTTCATTTCTGTTATTGTCTGTTAAATGGATCATTATTTACTTGAGTTAATTTGTCTGAACAGATGTTCATTATGTCCTTTTATAGATAGATATATGGTTAAACTTAGAATACATAGGAACTGTTTGAACAAATAAATGTATTTATTCCATTTCTGTTGTTTAACACCTATCAAAATTAAACAGATGCAAAAATTTACTGTGTGTTATTGGTGACCATGGAAATACCTTTTTCACAAATGCTGTATAATAACACTCCTAAGAATTAAGGTTTCTTGAAGTGAAGAGAAGTATTTCTCCAAGCCAGAGCTATGTTAATTCTGAATCATATTTATATTATGAGACAGTTATGTGCCTACAGTGAATAATTAAATGAAGGAATAAAAAAGTATTAGCAACAAAAGAAGTTTTTTGAACACATTAGCAAGAAGACGAATTTGTAGGGCACATACTTAGTTATCCAGGATTAATTACTCCATTAAGAGTCAATTAGGAGAAACCTGTGATCAAAGTATATACAAATGATCATTTGGAATATTGACCTGGCAAATACTAGATATTAAGAGGCCAGTATACGGCAATTATGTAAGGCTATAAGAGAGTGATGGCTATCTCAGAAAATAATAGTTACAGAAGTTAATTAGTCATTATAAAGAGTATGTAGTAAAACAAAATAAATACTACACAATTAAAACTAGGGACTAGAAGATACAATTATTCAGGTAATCTTTTGTCTGTTTCGAGAAAAGTAAGATAGAGAGATGAAGTGAAAGTACAAGGATTGACTAAAGATGAAGAAAATATTAAGAAAGTTTCAACACATTTATCATTAAAAATTTTCTGTTAATTGTCTGTTAAGAAGGATTAAGAATCAGAGTTGGGCAAATAAGTCTGAGTTACTTGACAAAATAGACCTACTAAATCAGTCTATTTCAGAGATTCAGATATTGAGGCACTTGAAAAATAACTGAAGTAATGTGGAATTTGATACTAACTTATAAAGCTCTGGGTGACATTGAAAGGCATATTTTGTTAAGTCAGCTAGGAATGCATTTCACATTTTTTGTGTGGAATGAATTAAGAAATTTCACATATGTGGGAAATATTAACACTGGGTGACAGAATGCTTAAGTTGAAAATAAATTTACTCAGGAACAGAAAAATGCTTTCAAATAAAACTGAGGTATGTAGGCCATGAAACTGTATTTAAGGTTCAGGATGGAAAAATATCAACCAGTCCAGGAATCAAACTCAATCAATATCATTTAGATATGTGTAGGGCAACAAAAGAAGCCACATCGAACTGATTCTAATAGGTATAAAACTTGGAGAGTTTTCCTTTCATTTGGTGAAGATTTCACATTTCTATCTTGGTTTGTTGATTTCCTGTGACTGGAAAAAGTGCACTATGACTTTACAGACACACTGTATATTAAAACTGGTATGTTTATGTATTCAGTAACTGTCAAGAAATTGGAGACTTGGTAGGAAATAAAATATTTTGTATTTAATATATTAGCCACTCATATAGTTGCATTCAAGATTCCTGCAATAAATATATTACATTTCTGACAATTATTAATTGAAGGAATGTCAATTACATGTTAAAATTATAAACTGCAGTAATTAATTAAAAATTGAATGTGCAAATATATGATAACTTTTAATCAACCTCTCACCAGAACTACCTTGAGGTCCTTGATATGAAAAAGTAGGAGGGGGACCCCCATACCCTTGCAACATAGGAGGAGGAGGGGGTAAACGAATTTCCCCCATTCCTGGAGGATATATACCACCTCTAATTGGTGGAGGAGCTAAAGGTGGTGCAGGAAAACCAACAGGAGGTTGTCCTGCTACTCCAGGAGGTGGTGGCCCAGAATAACCTGGAGGCATTCCTGGTTGATTAACAGCCTGTAACAATGCAGAAAAATAGCATACTAATATATAAATGTTATAACAAAATTAGATAAACTTAGCAGTTTTGAAAACAATGAAATATTATTAACTTTAATGTAAAAAAAATACTACAAATTGTTATGTAGACATTTAAAAAAGAACGTAAATGATATAACCATATCTTAAACTGAAATAAATAGATATACTATCTACAAGTTTCTAGGAATAGCAAATAAAGGAGTTACAAGTAAGAGTATAATTAACACCTACATTTCAACATCCTATACATTTGTAGAAAGTTAACCACAAAATATCTTTGAAGAATCATTTAAAAATGTAAAATATTAAGTGAACATTTAAATCATCAACGATTTGTGAAAAGGTTCAATAAAATATAGGTAGCTAATAAAATTTAAATGAATATTTGCAATCATAGTTTCAAAAAAACGTATGTATGAATATAAATTATTAACAATAATCATAACTAGCCACTAAGACACTACTAGGTTATACGTGAAATTCAGGTGATGGTAGTTATATGTTAATTTTAAGAAAATTCTACCAAGTATAACATATATAGAATAAACTTACTAGCTTTTATAAATATTTTATTAGAAAATCCCCGGCAGACGTGATTAACGTATAACCTCCGTATATTTATGTCGATAAAAAGTAAATCTTATAAAGTTGGCATAAAACAAAGCACAAATCAAGTGGTGTAACTTACCATTACGGCTTTAACTCCAGTAATAGAATAATTTAAAATTATGTATCAATTAACTATTACCCTAACATCTCTTTCAAACATTTTGATTCAAAACAAAGTAAAATCGAAAGCAAAACCGTCGACCTTTGATGCGATCGATAGTACACAAACTGATAATCTTTGATCACAAATTTGTGTATCGAGTAAGACATTAATTATCATTGTGCGTTGTAATATACTTCGCTGTGGCGGTTCGTGATAAGTAGTGATTACACTGTAGAAAATTTTAGGCATTATCTTAATTTTGTGCAACAACAAGCGTATACATACATCTAATAACGCAGCTTCGTAATCATATGCCTAACAATATTCCCTTGGCTTTATCTGTTTTATTAGTTGATGATACCAATCAGCCATTCACAGCAGACTCCAGATTAAGTATATCAACTGGCTTTACCAGAACAGATTATAATCATATTATGGAAAAACAAGTCATCTGGACTTTATCCAGGGCATTCGCAAAAAGAAACCGGTCAACAAATAGACCCTACTCCATAATAAAAATATACAACCACCTTTGGCTACTAATTTTATAGAGTTATTAGGTATAACTTTAAGTAGGATGTGCATAAAGAACACGTATTGAATAAACTCTATGGATTTTGAATACTGAGTGCAGTGTGTGAATTTAATGCGTAAAGAACAGTATACTACAGTTTTATAAACTCATTAACTTTTGCAATTCCATTTTGGGGCTTTTCTCATACTAAAATATTTAAAAGCAGTTTTTCGATCAACTCCAACCAAGTCACTTATTTCAGGAATTTAAAATACTTGTATACCCCTGTATACATACACAAATATATACATATATATATATATATACATTCAACACATTCAATATGATTGAATTTAATTCATTCGAGTTTTAATGCCATTATATTATTTTTTAGTGTTCTACCGGCAGTCCTGCAAAGCAAAGATAAAAATCGAGAAAGCCAAATATTGTGAGTAGGATAGACTTTTTTGCAAATCATAGTGCGCAATTACCTCTATTTCTTCGTCGCTCAAACGCATTATGGTAGATAATATAATTTTCTGCAATTCAGACATGTTTTGGATTTTTTTCACAGTTACTCATGAGTAGAACACCCAAGTTGTTAGACCGATACAAAATAATCCAAAAACAGAATTCCGTTTGCAAAATCCGGAGTTATTACCTTTCCCGTTGATCGTAACGTCTTAGCTTTCTTCACAGCTGAAGAATGTGCAAGTCCTCGAGAATAATATAACCAACATGTTATTTCGGTTTCCTCACATCTGTTACCCAGAAAACAAATAAAGTAATTAACGCAGCAGGTCTACCCAAGGGCATCTCTTGCGGGTTACATTACCTAGCAGTTGCTCTCCCGAAAATATATGATGTACCTAAATTAAATAAAACACAGGTCCCACTCAGACCGATTCGGTATTGGGACGATATCTACAACTTGGCTAAATTATTCAACAGAAAAATTAGACCATTTTGGAAAGATACGTGCACAACGTCCAAAATTAGATGAATTAAGTCCAGGCACTACAACCCATATAACTTCGGCAAACGCAGTAAATACTGGGACTCTATTCTTGCCGCAATTAAATTGTATAATCCGAAGAAAGCTACACGTGATGAAGAAAGAGGAGAAACCAAACAGGTCCCAAAGGCGGAGACCAGTAATGGGGAGAAAGGAACCAAATATGAATGGGGAGACTCGATCTTGGCATGATGGCGGAAATAGTTGTCGAAACGTTGTGTTTCATCCAATTCATAACTGGGTTATAAACCCAAAAACTTTACATTCATCAAATACTCCGGGAAAATCTACATTCGCTAAAAGTAAATAAACTTATAATTTTGATCCATTTAAAAAGATCGAACATGCAGAAATTAATTTTAAATAGAGATCAGTAGATTGTGTTGTTCCTTTTTCGTAGCCATCGCACTCTCTTGTTGCACCGTATTCTCTGGATCTAACCCCAGAAAACGTTGAAAGGACGTCGTTTCCAAACTATACAGGAGATTCAGGAAACGGCAAGACCTGCATGCCATCCAAGAAGATGCATTTTAGGACGCTTTCCAAAAAATAACGTTGTATTGGCAGTATAGGGGACTTCTTTGAGAGGCATGTCGCCCAAAATGTTGTAAAGTGAATAATAAAGGTGCTTTAGCAAATGTTCAGTATCATTTTTAACACACCTCGTATGTCGCACGAAGAGATTCTTATATCTTCTGTCTAAGGTTTTCCAAGTAGGATTTATTCCACCAATTACCTTACTTACACGTGTTTTCTTAAATAATTTAATATTGTAATTAATTATTTAGGTAGATCTTGAAAGATATAACACCCACTTCACCAAAGACAAAAAACATTTCGTATTAATGATAGAACGATTGATCATATAGTATAGAAAATGATAGCATAACTTAGGCTTTGAGAAGTTTATCATGTCCTAAACTAATTGCGAAACACGTTTCCAGTCTGACGTATAAAGGAAAGTATCATTAATTCCAGCCAAATATATTGTAATGAGATAACATTAAGTCCACAAACATTCTTTAAAGTTAAATATAATTCGTCAAGAATTTGGAGCGTCTTGGACGGGATAAGATCAACGGGGGTTACTGGGGCGAGAGTGACAACGGCCGGCCTTTTGTTTAGAAAATTTATGACGGTCACTCTCACACATGTTTGGCAGAGCAGAGGAGTAGAAAGACCGTCGCGAACGGCCGAAATTTTTTGATATATGTAATCTAAAGTTTCAGAGAATCTCATTGCAGAGCAATAGAAGCTGGGTAATGTCAGATGTGCAATGTCGAAGAAAATAAGTTTTAGAACAATTTTGGAAACTCATATAATTTTATCTCGAAGCAGCTAATACGGCGGAACGAAAGTAATAGTGAAACAAGTGCATTGAATAAAAGTTAAAAAGCAGAATATAGTTGGTTTTTTTTAATGAAGAAAGCTTGAAGTGATTTGGAGAAGTTAAGGTGAAAAGTATAGGTAAACTATTAGCCAGGATTGCAGGCGAGATTTCGACAGACACTTCCGAAGGACGGTGAATATATATATATATATATATATATATATACTACCTTGGTGCCCGAGATGTCATTTATCTATAACCATCGATAAGACTCCAATTTTGGTTACTTTTGCGCTATTTTTATGTAAAACTCCTCGAACCCTATCCCTAAATGTGCTCACCTCCCATGCCGAAGGGGGATGAATATATCGGCCGTTTTTACATGTTAGAAGATGACCACCCCCATAAATATGCGATAATGAAAAAGAATGTATTCCACGCAAAAGTCGACCGATTACATTGTCTGAAAATTTATTCCCCCGCCCAACACCTCCCAAACCCGTCGCGTTGCCCAGGTTGTCACAATTAGATTCAGCGACATTCATAGTATCTGAATTGATTCTAATCTCGTTTGTTTTTGCGGTTTTTTATTTAACGTACCTCCACCCCACCCCTAAACTTGCTCCCCTCACAGGGGGTTAAATTATACACAAACAACAGCGGTATAAATACTATCGAAGTATTTAACCCCAGGAAATAATTATCGCAAATATCGACCGTTTAACATGTTTTGAAAATTTCCACCCCGGACCACTCCCGCTTCGGGGACTAAAACGGTCAAGTTTAATGTCATAATTAAACTCAGTGACAATCCCGATAGTTTCTGATTTCTTTTTATGTAATGCCACTTCACGCCTACCCTTAAGGGTGCACCCTTCCGAGTCCGAAAGGGGTTGAAATTATACACAGACAACATGTAGGGAAATTTTATTAATCTAATTCATCCCGAAATATATTTAATCGACGCAAAAAACAGCCGGTCAACTCATCCCAACCCAGCCGATACCCGCGCGTTGTCCAGATTGTCATAAATAAATTCAGCGACATCCATTACCTTCGATTTGACTCGAATCTCGGTTGTTTACCCGTTATTTTCAAGGAAATCCCCTCCACCCCCACCCATATCATGCCTACAAACAACATCGGTAGAAATACTATTAACGTCAATGGTCCCGGAATTTATTTATTCCACGCTAATATCGATGATTTAACATGTTAGAAAATTTCCATCCCATCCACTCCTGCCCCTTGGGGATAAATGGCAAATTTGATGCTATAATTGAACTGGGCGACATCCATAACCTTGGATTTAACTCCAATCTCGGTCGTATTCGCGTTATTTTATTGCAGCGTTCCTCCACCCAACACCTAAAAGTGCTCTACTGATAAGCCCGAAAGGGGTTGAAGTTATAATCTGTGAAAATGTAGAGAAATCTCATTGATCCGGAAAAATATTTAGTTGCAAAGTTGATTAACATGTTTGACAATTTCCACCCCCGACCACGTCCGTCCCTGGGAGGTTAATTGCTAGTTTATAGCATAATTAAACTCAGCGTTATCCATAACTTTGCTTTTGACTCCAGTCTCGTTTGTATTCGAGTTATTTTTTTGTAATATTCCTCCACCCTCACCCCTAGAGTTTTCCTTTCCCATGCCGTAAAATGTTTGAAATTTTACTCACATACATTGGTACAAACACTATTAATCACTTTCACCCGGAAAATATTTATCTGACTCAAATATCGACTGTGTTAGCATGTATGAAGATTTCCACCCCCAACCACCCCCGCTTGGGAGACTTAAACGGCAACTTGAATATCATAATTAAACTCACGGACAACCATAACCCTGGATTTGAGTCCAATCTCGATTGTGTTTGCTTTATTATTAATTAAATCTACTCATCCCCCACCCTTAAGAGTGCTCCACTCCAAATCCCGAAAGAGGTTATATTAAACATATGGAACATGTAGAGAAATATAATAAATTTCAGCGAACAAGAAAAATATTTATTCAACACAAATATCGACTGCTTAACATGTTTGAAAATTTCAACCCCCGTCCATCCCCGCTTGGGGAAGTTAAACTGCAACTTAAATGTCATAATTAAACACAGTAACAAATATAACCCCGGATTCGACTTGAATGTGCAAAATGTGTTTGCGTAATTTCATGTAATGCCACTCCACCCCAACTCTTAAGGGTGCACCACTCCCATGCCTAAAAGAAGTTGAAATTATACACAGATGAAGTGAAATTTTATAAATGCTATTGATCCAGAATTATATTGATTCGATGCAAAAATCTGCCGGTTAGAATGTTTGAAAATTTCTTTCACCGCCCATCCCCTCTCATCACCGCCAATTCCCACTCACCCCCGTAAGTTTCTCAGTTTGTTATAAATAGTCTCAGCGACATCCATATCCCCCAATTTGACACGAATCTAGGTTGATTTGGCGTTAATTATATGAAACGTTCCTCAACCCCCACAAATAAGGGTGCTTCCCTCGCATTCAGAAAGGGGAGGAAATTATACACAAACAACATCAGTAGTAATACTACCAATATAATTAACCCAGAAAAATATTTATTCAACGCAAATATCTGCCGTGTTTGCATGTTCCAAATTTTCCACCCCACTACACTTGCATCTGAGTGGTAAATGACAAGTTGAATGTCATAAACTCAGTGACATCAATAACCTTCGATTTGACTCCAATCTCGGTTGTATTCGCGTTATTTTTCTGTAAAGCAACTCCACCCCAAACCCTAAGGGTGCCTTTTTCCCAGGGCGTAGGAGATGAAAATTATATTCAGATAACATCGGTAGAAACACTATCAATATCTTTGACGCCTAAAAATATTTATCCAAATCTAATACCGGCTGTTTTAGCATGTTTAAGTATTTCCACCACCGACCACCCCCGCTTCTGGGGGTGGTAGACGCGTTTCACCCCGACAGTGTTTGTTTCCTGGTCGCAAAGAACACGTGTACGAAATTTAAATATAAAGATAATCCAATTCACAGTTTTATTTTTAAAAATAAAGAAAATTTTGTACGAGAAATTTTGTAATAAGTTAACTCACCACACATTTTTACTACATAATTATTTTTTTCGTAAGTTTTAGTATGACGTTAGAACTAATGTCGGCCCAAAAAAACTTATGGTTAATTACCAATTCAAACTTGAGAATTACTTCCTCACATTTAGAAAATGTAGGAATGAACAGGTCATTGATTGCTTCTAAATACGGAACGTGGTAGAAGAAGAATATTTTTAAATTCAACTATTACTGGAAGACGGTTTGAAATTTAAAAAAACTTTTGTAGTACTTGATTTAATGCATAAGCAATGTTAGTGAAAATTTTATTATATTGTATTGTATGCCTACTCAATGAGGAATTGTTTTCTACAGCAACGCTCGATTATTCTCTGAACCAATCGATGTTTCTATCGATGCCTGTTTCATGACAGAGAAGTTTAATTAAGAATTGACGTCTGTCGTGATTATATATGTAGTAAAAATGTGTGGTGGGTTCACTTGTTCTAAAAATGCTCTTACAGCGTTAAATATTCTTTATATAGTAAGTATTACTATTTTTAAAAATTAAACTGAATTGGATTATCTTTATATTTATAAAGGTATATTTAGAGACTTAGTGTAAGGTTTCCTGTTCATCAGATTATTTAATACTGTTTGGGTTTCTGGTGTTCGACACGAAAAAATCAATATTTTATTCAATATTTTGTTTCTTATAACAAATCTGATTATTTTAAAGTTGGAGAAACATTTCCATAATGACCATTAGGGAAATACTGAATCATTTTCCAATATCAATTGTGGATTAAATATTTTTATTTGTTTCTCTTGGATACTTTGTACCATCTTTAACAATGTATAATATCAAATTGAAAATAAACTCATGAGCTACTATATATTTTGTATGTGTTTATAAATAGACAAATAAATATATAAATTCACTTCATTTATGTATTGGTGCATAAGTGAATTGGTTCTTTACTATAAAAAATTACTGTCATCATTTACCACTTGATATATTATCAAACAAAGCATTTTTGTTATAAAACTTATTCCTATTATATCTATAAAGTTATTTCTGCTTTTATTGTCATTAAAATATTCACACAAGCTAAACAGAAAATCTCTGTTGTTACAACAAAAATTATTTAAGCACACATTGAGGGAAGTTTGCAGCATTTGTGAGAGTTTCATCATACAAAAATATTTTGCTTACATTCCTTTTAGTCTTTAGTGGTCTGAATTATCATGTGCATTGTAGTGAAATATATGTCATATAAACTCTGTCTGCTTTGTACAGCTTGTAGTATTGGTGGAACATCCCTTGGTGTTGCTAGTTCCACCACATACTGGACTCTCTAACCTTTCCACTGCTTGAAAGAGCTTCAAGCTATGGCAAAGCTTTTGCTTGTGTCCTCAGTGGTGGTTATAAATAACACATATACCCATTATCTGTTACTCTATCACAACATACATTTGGACCATATTTGAACCCCAGCTTGGGCTCTGAATATGTACCTAAGATATGGAAACCACTTTGGAAACTGGGCATTTCCAAACACAATCAGTTATGGCAATAATTTCTTTCAGTATTTGGTCATGTAACCCAGCATACATCCACCTCTGCCATTTTAATGCAGACTGACAATATAATTTTAGGTGTCATAAAAAAAATTATTACCAGAGTTACTGTGGCAATTAATTTATACTTTGTAGTTGTGACCAAATCTTTTGACATAGCTGACTTTTTCTGTTGCCTTACTGTTTGAATTCTCTATATTTGGAGGTGTGAGAAATAAATCTAACATACCTATACATTTTCTGTATCTATAATACATATTTTGGATACTTAGCTGAACTATGAAGTTATGCCACTAGAAGTAGAAATAATTTAGGTTTGGTTAGATACAATTATAGTACTCTTTTTTCTTTAAAATTAATTAATGCTCTTCCCTCCTGGTATAAAACTATTTCCAACATCTGCGTCTAAGTATAGGGTCAAGAATTTACTCACAAAAAACTGCTAATACAAAGTGTTAGTTTTTTTAAAAAAATTCTGTAATTTAATGACAAATTTAGATGGATGACCTTATTTTATTTTTCATTATTACTGTATTCCTATATTGTATCAACTATGTTATTTTTTAACCATGTAGTACTGTTTTATATTTTATTGAAACTGACCTTTGCATTGTAATAAACAATTTATTATAATGGAAAAAAGAAAAGATGCCATGCTTTGTAATAGTCCAAATGTACCTACTTTATTGTAAAAAATATTAATAATCATTAACTTATTTCAAGTCACATTTTTTTACTTACGGTCTTCTTAATTCAATTTGATAACAATAAATTAGTAATAGTAGTTGGCAAATTAGAAAAAATAAAAATAGACAAAATTGTTAAACAATGAAATTATAAAAGTAAATATATAAATGAAAAAAAAAATGAACAAATCTATTTTGAAAAGTACTCGAGGATTTTGGAGAAGAGGAGGAGGAGTAGCTTTCAAATACTTTCATATTGCTGTTCTCTTAGAAATATATTATTAATTATTTCCAAATTAAATAATTAAGTCCCTATGTCTGAAATGTACTTATTAATTTTTTTTAAAATAAATTAGATTTCATACTTTTTTAAATTTATAAAGTAGGTAAAAATATATATCCCATAGATAAATTTCTTTCTTTCTTTTTGACATATTATGTAAAATCTATTGTTCAATGTTAATGATGAAAGTTATGAAAATTTGATTTTTCTATTTCACTTTAATTTATTTATTTTGTGGTGTATACCTGCACATTTATGTTGTTTAATAGCAATTGTTATTTATTTATATAAATATTTTATTTCAGCTAGTTGCTTTCATACTTATTGGAGTAGCAGTTTATGGAAGATCTTCACCAATTGGAACGAATTTACCAATAATTGGAGGAATTCTAGCATGTGGAATATTTTTAATTGTCATCTCCATTTTAGGTCTTATTGGAGCTATTAAGCACCACCAAGTTCTTCTCTTCTTTGTATCCTTTGCCACAAACCAATTAATATAGATGATATATTGTAAATAGTTTTATTTTCTGTGATTTTTTAATGAACTAATTAATCACTATGTATTTTAAAAACTTCAAATCAGTCATATGCATCCTTGATAAAAATATTAATTGTTTAAATCAGTGTTTCTCAACCTTTTTCTTACCATGACCCACCCAAGTCTTTGTAATGCCTCCCCTCCCTCCTTATCTAACACATACATATTTTTATATATTCCAAAATTGCATTATTCCCTAAAGAAGCCTAATTACAACTTGTGTATCATGGTTCTTCATTCATAATAATTCTGTGCATAAATAAAGTAATTATTTATTTAATCAGAGATTGCTAAACATATCCAAATGTACAGTTACGACACCCATGAAACTTTTGTACGAAATTAAAGTTCTAATTAATTTAACATGAGGAATTGGCACTAGTCAATAGTAGACGACCATGTAGCTCATGCAACACAGTAGGTACTATTCCTTCACAAGACATAATAAACAATACTCTCAAGAGTAAATTGTAATTTATATTACTCCAATCTTTCAAGTGTGGCTCTACAGACAGCACAAAGCTTACCAAATGCTTACTTCAAATTGCTGATTATTTTTCAACTCTAGACAAGATCATTTTTTAATTGCCCCCCTTGAACAATCAAATTTTACCCAGGTGGGGCAGGGACCTATGTTGAGAAACACCTGCTTAAATCATTTTTGCAACTAGATATTTGTTGAGAGGAATTATTTTAATACATTTATTAAGTAGGTGTCAATGTTAGTTTCAGATTATGGATTATATATATTAGATAACAAACATAAGTAATTAAATGACAGATCATGAATAAATGTAAAACTAATGAAATACTTGTTGTTATATTACACTTTACTAGTCTACCTGCAAAAGAGGGAAAGATTCACTGACCTCTTCATTTCACTAATTTTAGAATGTGTAACTTGCTTACTTTACTGTTAAATTTGATGATATAGTGTGGAAATGCTATACTTTTATACATAACCTGTTTAATTCACTTATAATTAATAATTTTAAATAAACTTTAAGGAAATACGTAGAGATTCTTATACCATTTTTAATTTTATTTCTGGCTGCATTTAGTACATGAGAGCATGATATGCAAATGCCTTTTCTTGTGATCTTTTGCAATTGGCACAGTTAATTTTAGGGTTTTGATAATTAGTAAACCATGTTAGGGAACTTTACTTGGCCAAGTAATATTTGAGAATTTTGTTTCCTTGAAGTTATTTTGTAAAACATTTGTAGATATATATTTATCCGGTGATATGTAAGGGAGAAGATAGGCAACAAATGTGTTTTATAGATCATACATAATATTTTTCATATGCAGGGGGCCTTTAACTCTTAGAGGGCATATCCCCAGGTTATGGGTACAGGAATAACTCTCAGATATGGAGGAAGGAGGAAATTTAATACCTCTCATGAGACCAACAGGCAAAACTAATGTCAGGCCATAGCAGCATTAATAGTTACAGGACATAACAAGCAAATTGTGTTCAACATGGTTTCTGATAGCACAACCTCTGCTGGATGGGAGAGATTACTATTATGCTGTGATGTTGAAAGGAAATAGGAAGACTACCACATTGTTCTTCACTGAAGAAACTACAGTCAGTAAATGGGCTCCTCCTGAAATAAAATACTTCCCTTCTCTGATCTCCTTGTGGGGAGTATTTCAGCAGGAATCATCAACATTATAGATTAAGAACCTTTAGGAATGTGAGAATGCTGAATGAGGCAGGAAATTTTTGAAAGTAAAAATGAACAAGTGAGAAGTCAGTATAATTGGACTTAGTGAAGTGAGATAGAAAGGACAATATATTTGGGAAACTAAACACTAAAATAGATGATTCAAAAAGTTTAAGAGAAGAGCCAACATCCACAGCCTTATAAGGATCAGAGAAGCAGCAAGCCCAGAGACTATGAGAGCTGAGAACTTTATTGGTGAATTCAAGAAGTTTGTGGATTGTGAGGTTTATCTGCTGCATCAGGTTTTTAATTGTGATGAGATGGGTCCGTTCTGGAAAAAGTAGTCATAGCGAACCTACATTACAGCAGAGGAGAAGGAATTTCCAGGCTACAAACCAATGATAGACTGTTAGTATATATTACTGTTGGGTTTTCTATTACCTAGATTGGTCTAAGTTAAGGTGGTACAAGAATAACAGAAGTTGAAAAGGATTTCTTAGGGTGGAGTATATCTAGTTGGGTAGATAAATGGACAAGGTGAAAGACATATACCAAAGACATAAATATGGTAAGAAGAATTTGAAAACCAACATTTCATATAGAAGGCACTTCAAGATAGCAAGAAGAATTTGGGAAACCAATATTTTGAATAGTAGACAATACAAAGATATATCAAGAATTCAGAAAACCATCTCTGTTCTTCAGGGTAGAAGGCATTAAGTGTATAGGCACAAGAGTCTGAACAACCCCTCTGGACCTACTCAGTTCAGCCCAGTCCTAGAGTTCCACCTATCTCAGCCTTATACACAGTGAACGATTAAACAAGATTTATGCCCAGTTTCATATGGTAGAAGAAAATGTGGGGGCAAAGGGTTTAGATACTATTTGTACACAACCATCCAGTGAAATAAGGGAGATGCTGAAAGGATAGGAAACTTTTGCATCCAACATTGATAAGCATTTTATTAGGCAGTAATGACATGTGCTACAAATATATTTAACAATTTGTCTAATTTTTACCAAACTTTGGAGGATAGGCAAAAACAATTAACTGTAGATAACTTATTGTTAAAACAGATGTACAGTATTATAAAAAATAAATTGCGTTACAAATTATAAATTTGAGTATTTTATTTTTCATAAAGGATCACATTGTCTTATTTTACAATGATTTCTACAGAAAAAAACTGTTTAACTAAACAATTGTTTGCATTTTAAATAAGATGTGGAAATGTATTATGCACAATAAGGAAGGTCCCTCTGTATATAAATTAATAGGTGTACAATGTACATTATAAGTTTCAGAATCTGTGTTGATTTGAAGAAAGTTGGTAACACGGAGAAAAAGTTATGGTCTATGTATCATTTGTTTACAATACAGTGTAATACTCAATCATTTTTATTGGGCCCTCTTGTTTAGAGATTTTGTAACTGTAAAGCAAAAATATATGTCCTATACATTTTTTATTTGTAAAAGTTAGGTTGCACCCTCTGAAAACCATTAATTTGAACAGTAGATGCCACCCTAACATACACTGTACAAAGTTTTGTAGTAAAACCAACTACTGTGTTATTAATAAGGATTGCTCTCCTGGTATATGCAGTAAATTTAGAAGAATTTCTTTCTAAAGAGAATGAGCAGTTCCTCATGAAGGAAATCCTGTGAGGAATAAGAATAAAAATGTTGTAAGAATCCCTCCAATTACCTCTAAATTGAACCCAGGCTGAGAGCCAATTTCATCAAAATTATGACTCCAAAAATAAATGGTTTTGCTTGGAGATGGATTGAGGACTCTTCAATGTAATGAATTTTGAACAACAGTTACCAATTTTTTACTCAGAATGATAAATTAAATACATTGCTATTTAACTTATGACATTTATAGCATAGTTGTATTTTGAAAGTAAAAGCTTTATTCATGTTGATATTAAAGGATCCTTTACACTTTCTCAGTACATGCTTATTTTGTTCCTTCTATTTCTAGTGCAGTTTAGTGTGGCATGTGCTTGTTTGGCTGTGAATAAAGATCAGCAGCATACCATTGCAAAACAGGTACTTACTAAATTTTGGCTACTAGTATTTTTTAATATATATAATTGTTATAGAAAGGAAATAGAGAAAGGTGGTGGCTTACCTGAAATTGAAGCTCGACATCTCCATTCAGAACAGGAAAACGTTCAGATTTTCAGAGATGTTAGCCTCATTTTTCAGGAGGTAGATGGCTGTATGTATGCATTGTATCTGTGAGTGATCTGTATACAAATTTAAATGTATGGAGGAATTCGTCAAACTTATGTACACATGTTCCTTATGATCTGGGAACAAACATTGTGGGGGTAAGTCATAATTACTGCTCCTGTGATTGGGGGTGGGAAATTTTGAAATATATGAAACAGCAAATATTTTTCAGGGTGAGATGTGTAAAATTTGTAACTCTAGCAGGATGCAAAGTGAGCACTCATGGGGGTGAGGGGTGAAAGGCTAGTTCATAACATTAATTTAAAAACAACTGAGTTTGGTGTTGAATCCAGGATATTGAGTTCTGAAAATCTCCATTCACTTAAGTTGTAGGTGTGTTATTAAAACACACAAAATGAAATTCATTTACAAAGTTTACCTAAAATTTTGCCATTGCTATTTATGAAAATGAAACTCTTGTATTTTTATCTCAGAGCACCTTATTGGGCCTCAGAACAGTGCAGAATTAAAATGATATACAACAGAAGTTATTCAGATTATATTACAAAATGAATAAGAAAGATAGTCAACAAAAAAGTGATATATAAATACCACACAATGCCATTATTTTCAATCAGACGTAAATTTTTTTATTTTAAATTACCAAATATAAACTCAGAAATGTCTACAAAATACATACAATTTAAAATTTGACAGTATGAATAATTATTCAATGTTTACAAAATAATCAAAAAAATTAAAGTGGTGCATTTACATACCAGTTTTTGTTGTCCTATAAGTGCACTTTCACAGAATTTACTAAAACCTCAAACTTCAACAAATTAACTCTTAATTTTGAAAAATAGGCGATTTAAATGCAAACACACTTTCTCAACACACAATTGAATTCCTTCAGAGTGCCACATTATAGAGTTTGCTCAGCTGATGTTTCATCACGGGAAATGTTCAGTATAATAGCGATAATATTGAACATAGATCACAGGATAGTTCATCTCTATTCAACATATTCTAAAGTTCAAATATTTTATCAGACTTCAATGACCCCTAATACGACTCTGGACAGCATTTCCCTATAGATATTTCGTTATATGATGATGATAATCAGACCAATACATTCCAATACTTTAATCCAATAATACTGTCAGATTCTGGACCACCACATTCTCCATTGCAACCTCACTTGACCAACTATGACAAATACTGATGAGCAACTCTGACAATGAACAGCCAAGAACTCTTAATTTTTACTTCCCAAATTCACCCCCTCCACAAGGTTGCCACAATGGGAATCTCACACAATCTATGTTAACAAGGATGCTAAGTGTGACCAATGTTACTTATTCACCACTGTTGTTAGGCTAACAGTGATATATATATTTAAAAAAGTCTGGAAACTGTCTAATTTCAGTGTTATCACACCACACTGACTTTTCAAAAATATTCTTTTTACATCATGGCCATAATCTTATGCAAAAAACCTCTATAATTGAACAATTTATATTATTACAGACATTGGTTTATATTACAATATATATAACACACAGGAAAAAGTGTGACAAGTTCAAATAAAATAACACATTTAGATAGGAAAGAGGGACTGCTATGCTACTTACATTAATGCAACAATTTCTTCTTTTTGTAAATAAAATTCTTTAGAAATATATTAATGTCATTTTATTCAATTTCTGTTTTTAAGTAATATTAAAATATATATATATTTAGGGGTGGAGCCAGATGCCAAACCAAACACGAATTGATATAGAAGTCATGTTTAGCTGTTGTGGCTTTGATGATTCTACCGATGTAACAACATGTGTAAGTATTATATAATATTTATAGTTTGTAATACTTAACTGTGTGGATGTGCCTATATGCAGTCACTATTTAAACATACTTCAGACATCTCTTATAGTTTGATCGTCTTCATCAATTAAGGGTCTTCTGTTTATAATAATATTCTTGAAGAAACTTTATTAATATTTTTCTTCTTTATTAATATTTGTCTGAACTATGGAAGGCCTTTATTTTCTCATAAATCTTGTTGCAAAAGAATTAATTCACTATTGGATTATAATAAGTCTTGGTGTTTTCCATTTTAGTTAACTTGCCCTCTTTAGTAACTGGCCGAGTGTATAAATTGATACTAGTTTATTTGCTACTTAGTGTTCTTAAATCTGCTGCTTATAAATATTGTTTGTGAAAATGTTGGGAGTTACTAATACAGACAAATTTTATAGTTCATAGTGTATGTTATGGCTAAGTGAAATATATCTCCAAATTTCTTTATTTTAAATCTGAATTTATAGAATTTTGCACTGATATTAACAGGTTCATTGTCAAAATATAATTAGAGCCATGTTTGTTATCACAAACATTAATTAATAACTATTTGTGGCATTCACTACCAAATTTTCTTTCTCTCTTCAAAATTATATTTCTAGGTTTTTACGCTTACTGCAACTTCTTATTATTTAATAGAAAATTGAAACTAATTACAGGTAAAGTAAGGTTTTTCATTGGATGTGTGTATAAAATATCAAAACTTATTCTTACTGAAAAACACAATGCAATGTATATTTGTTAATCAGTGAATTTCATATGATCTTCTTATCAATCCCAATTACAAGATTACATTGTCAGAGCTAATTTTTGCCAGATTGAATAAACACCAACTAAGCATAAAAGTTGAGTACTTCAATTTTAACTTTCATCATATCATTCTCAATATAAAAAAAAACGAGCAAATCAGATTTAGTTTTACATACTACACTGCCTAACAATTATTACGTAATGCAATGATGATGTAAATGCTTTATTTTGGTAAAAGCCAAAAATAAATTAGATGAACTATTTCAAATTATTTTTTTCTTATTATTAATGTAATTTAAATCTGAAGGCTATACCTTTGTTTTGTATCTATTTTGCAGCCAGTACAAACTAAATTTCCTTGTGATTCAAAACTTCAGAAAACAATAGATTATGCCTTTAAATTGTCAGGTGGAATTGGAATTTTCTTCAGTTTTACAGAGGTATAATATTCATTAGAATATTTTTTTTTCTATTCTGTAAGTATATAGAAGTATATTAAAAGTAAATAAAAATAAAATTTTAAAATTATTTAATATTGTGTTATACCTTAATATTAGGCTATTTATTTCAATCTCCATTTTTGTTTTAAATGTTGAATTATCATAATTTTTCTCTTAAAAACTGAACTCACTTACTAATCAGTTTCATAATGTTAACCAATATGTTTTATTTTTTGTTAAATACATACTTGTTTTCCCTTTTTGTTACACTCTAGCTTTTATTTTAATATAAAAATTATTAATGGGAACTCAACTTTCTAGTTCAATTTTCAATTTTGTTTCTATTGCAGTTTCTAGGTGTCTGGTTGACTGTTCGGTACAGAAATCAGAAAGATCCAAGAGCTAATCCTAGTGCTTTTCTTTAAGCTACTAGAATAACAGCTAAATTACTTCTTGTGGTGTCGGTGAGGTACTAACACTATCTATATAGGAAAGATGTTCCCATTCTGCCCTATTAGCACTCATAAATTCACATTTGAGCCTTTACTTTGCTTAATTTGTGAAACTGATATACAAAAAATTGTAACCAGTTGTGTTTCATGAATCATAAACATCTAGAGCAATGTTCATCATATTATCAGCAGATGCTGTGGATTTCAATTTATAAGACAGTACTTTCTATGATTTGTAGAGTGGAGAATTTGAGAAAAATGTAAAGTTACCTATTAAATTTAAGTAAAAAAGGGTTTCCATTAAGTTTTTCTCAAAATACCTTGTAACTTGAAATGAACATAAAATATATTACTATCACATAACAAAATAATGGGATTCAAGACTGCAATTAATATAATTATAAAACATTCCGTGATCATTATTGCAATGTTGAATCTCTTGTCGATTAGTGTTGAGGAATTGGCAACTATTTTGCTTTGTATTGGAGGAGGAGGCTTAGTTTTAAATGTGTATTTATTTAAGTGTGCCTTCCAGAATGGGAATGTCTGCAATATCTTCTTATTAACAAAATTTTCAAAACTTACTGTTTTGAAATTATATAACAAATTAATTGAGAAACTTACAGTTTATTAAAATATTGACTAACATTTGGGGAGTTATGATAAATCTATTTTCCCCTGCCACATTCATACATAACATATTAAGAGAACAAATAAACCTTGTATTTCCAATAAATACTGTAGAACACAATATTAATTATGTGGATAAATTTTAGTTTTATGAGGTCCTTTAATGCATTTTCCATTTTTTTGATTACAGCTAATAGCAACAGTAATTACTTTTCGGTATCGCAATCAGATTGACCCTCGAGATACAGCTGCAAGTGCCATTAACTCCCCTAAATATAATAGTTATTTATATTGAGGAGTGAATTAGCTCAATAGCAAAATTGTTATGAAATAAATTTCAATATAATATACTTTACAATCATATTGTGTTAAAAAAAATTTATCTGATATCCTAGTTCAGTACTCTTGAGTAAAGGCATGTAATTCTTAATTTGATTCTTTCACTACTTTTAGATGTGTTACATATAATTATTTCAAGATGTTGAATTATACTTCAGCGAGTGCTTAGAGAAGCATTGGTATGTTAATTTTCATGTGTTAAGTATTGTATCAATAATTACTTTTTTGGATTTCCAAAGCTTGGCAACTTAATTTGAAAAGAAATTGATAGCTTGAGTAAAAATTATGGTCAACATCATAATTAATGAGCAATGGTGTTGCAGTATAGTATTAAATATTTTCACATAAAGACTGCAAATAGATCTTAGTACCATTTTGAAAGTGAAAAAAAATAATTATTTTCTCACTTATTAATTGTGTGGTAGTGTTGGTAAAAAAGTATATACAATACTTGGCTTTTTGAATATTGAGCTAATGAAATATTTTAACAAATTCTAAGACATACAAGATAATATGTTATTGAAAACATGTGCAATCTCAGTTAAAGATATATTTGTCACTGGTTATGAATCTAAACACATACATTTTGTTATAGTATTTTCTAGAAATAAGAATGTAAATATTTCACAGATCTGATTAACTGACCAAATAGTGTATTTTATGATCTCCTAAGCCTATTAAATTAATCTCAATATCCACTTTGAAATTATATATTTATCTTTCAAAGTGATGTCTACATTCCAAAAATGTATTTTCATTATTTTTTATTTAAATATGTATGTAACTCTAATTTTTTCCGCTTTATTCAAAATTGTAATATTGCTTAAAATCTTTTTAGTTACATATACAACATTTAAGAACTTTGTATTTATACTTTTATGCTGATTTCATTGATAAATGTTCCAGTATTTCTTTATACTTAATTAATCCATGTATCATCAGCAGAAATTTTACTTTATTTTTTTATATTGATTTATTTAGTCACATTAACTCTCAGCTCATTAGCGACTCATTATGGGTACTCATTTTTGCATTGTCGGGGGACTAATTGACAAGATTTTCTCTCGTGCAGACAAACACCATGCCCTTGCTGGGATTCGAACCCGAAACCTCTGTGACCCCTACACCACAGGAGGTCGGCTACTCTATTTTTTTTGTGCTTTCGTCTGATAATATAGATAAATTACATTGAGATATTGAATATATTCACTTTTGTGACTTTATAATACCAATACTGCTCATTAAATTTCTAGGAGTACAAAGTAATAATGTTTCAGAATTAAGATAAAAGTTGTATGTGATACTAATTTATTTTATAGACTTAAATGTTGTATGTGTTACAAAGTATATCAGCATGCAATATCAAAACAAATGTTACTTTAAATGAGTCAGATTCTGGATTAGTTAAAGAAAATGTGTTGTAACATATAATCTACATAATCATTTTTTTTAATTTAATGAACCAAGATTTAATTTAATTGTCAATAATTTCATCTTATTAACTCTATTTTTGGTTTGTTTATAATGGTATTTTCTCATGAATCATTAATTGTGGTGACTATGTCAAACATTTTTGATTTATATCTTTTTATTTGATCCAATTAATTATTTACATTGGTTCTACAGTAATTTTTTTAATAATTTTGAGGCCTCAGAAAAAGTGTAAAATAAAATAAACTGTTAATTTTGTTGATATATATATAATGATATTAGTAACGATATGACATTGTCAAAAATAATTGCAATATTGGTATGGAAAGGAAAGGGAGATAGGCTGTGGCCTACCTGAAAGTTTAGTGTGGTATCGCCATAAGAAACTGAAGGTTGTGTGTATATATATATACACACGTATGTAAAAGATTAATTTGACATGCCTAAGTGTGAAAGAAAAAACTTCCTCTCTTGAAATTAAATTAAGCAATCCCTAATCCAATAACATCACATATTTTTTATCAAATTTAATTTGTGCAAATTGTTCTTCCAGTATGTCTTACAGTTCAGAAAAAACAGTGAACTTAACTTAAAAAAATTAATTTTGTATTAACCAGATGTTGGCTTAAAAGGTTTAAAGTGTAATTCTGGCTGCAAATTAGTTCATTTCTGTGGATTTTGTGCTTTATCATTAGAGCATTGTGGGGGTTTGTTTACATTTAATATACCTAGGGCTTAACCACCTCTGTGAAGTATGTTGACAAATGAAGGAGGACATTTCTCTTAGGTAAACCAAAATTTCGCTTTCCAATCCATATATATATATATATATATATATATATATATATATATATATTTATATATGTGTGTGTATATATATATATATATATACCAGCCGGTGCACGGAATGGTGTAACACTCCTTCCTGAAGAAGGAGGCTGAGAGCCTCCGAAAATTTGAAGAACAACCTTCAGTTCCTCATGGCGACACCGCTTTTCACTTTCAGGTAAGCCACAACCTATCTCTCTATCCTTTCCATACCAATATTTTTGACGTCACATTCTTACTATTACAATATATATATATATATATATATATATATATATATATATATATATATATATATATATGCTTGAGTTTTGAATCTGTGCCATTATTTTTTTTTGTATGAGTTGAATTTTAAAAGTATTTTTGATTAATTTTTTTGTTTAATCAATTTAGAGTTAACTCTTTGTTATGCAACTTACATTTTATAATGTCTTTGAAATAAATTTCATTGTTTCAAAAGTTTTGTCTTGTTATTCAAATAATTACTCCTGAAATTTAAAAATATATTTGCTGAATACTCTTTTTCTTTTTTGTTAAACTTTCAATCTTCTGTCATCAATTTTGTACATATTTTATTAATAAATTATTTAATAACATATATATATATATATTGTAGAAGACAATTCTCTTCTTTACCATTCCTGCTGTTGAGCTCGGCAATGGAAGACTTATCAGCTGGGCGCCATATAATTTGATCTAAAATTGCTTATATTTATTTTTATTATTTGGTAGAACATGATACTTCAATTACTCTCTCAGTTGTTAAAAGTTTTTATTTCATCAGCACTTTAAATCACATGTATTATAGTTTGAAATCTGTGCTCTCTCTTCTCCAAAGATCATACCTTCATTCCAAACCAAAAATCCATTGCCTAGCAACCTGGCTTCCTCTTCTTATTTTACTATAATACTATAAACACCTTAAATTACCACATTATACTCTTTTTAATAAAAATTTCATGTAACTATGTATTTTACAATTTTCATAGATATACAAAATTTTAACAATTTCTACAAGACTTTGTAATATAAATTATCACACATTATTACTATAACAATAATTCTTCATAAAATATAACTTCAACATAAAACTGTATCCTAATTCCATGTTAACATAAAAAAAATCAATCATACTCTTTTTATAGGTCAAATCGAACCTGTTGTACAAAATTGTACTAAATGAGTTTATAATTTTAATTTCTTTTTTTTATCTAATTCAGAGATTACATAACTACTTAATCCTGTATTGTTTACTATTCTATATGGACGTTCATAAATATTTTAAAACTTTCCTATAAAAATTTTCTGAGGATACCATACTCCCAGCTTTTTAACTAGTCTCACATTAAATATGTTTGGTGTGTGACTTCTATATTGGAATTTTTTATTTGATCTTTCCATGACCTTTATTTTCATGCCTCCTACTTCCTCCCCTCCACCTATTGTCTTATTTGGAAATGGTAATAGCTTATAAATTTTCCATTTACACTCCTTACACAAACGTAAATCCTTAGGAATATATCCCATTACCATACTATAATTAGAATTAATATCATTTTTGTCTTCTTTATCCACATCATTCATTTACTATGATCCTCTGTCAAAACTTTCCTAAATCCTGTTATTACCTGTCTAATATATCTTTCCGCTGGATTTTAATGACGATGTCTTATTGATGTAGAAATTTTTACCACTCCTCTCCTTAAAACATCCCTCCATTCTTTACGATTAAATTGCTTTCCATTATCAGTTAAAATTTTCTTTCATTTACCACACTCAATAAAATATTCCTCTATCAGTTTTTTTAAACATGTCTTAGCTGTTGCATTAATAAACCATACAATTTCAGCATTTTAGAAAATATGTCTACAATTTGATAAACAGTTCTCGGTCTTCACTCGGGTGTAGCATATTTAAACGCGACGTATCAAAGACTAAAATCTCTGTCGTCATCTTCTAGACGTCGTGTTAAAATATGCTACACCTGAGTGAAAACCGAGAACTGTTAATGAAACAATTACACCGGGAAAGACTTCAATCTTTAATGTCTACAATTACTAATACAAAAACATAACCTACTTTGCTTCTTGGTAATGGTCTTAGTAAATCAGTTGATATAATATCTCCAGGTTCCTGTGCAACAATTGCTGAAATTTACCCTCAGAGTCTATGTTTATATATTTATTTCTTTGGCAGTTATCACATCTACAAACATAATTGTCATTCCCTTTGAAGTCACTCATTTATCCATCATACATTTCATTCTATCAACTCCCACATGTCCATTATTATCATGAAAATAAATCATATAATTACTTATCAATGCTTTAGGAATAATATTGAATATCCCCTGTTTGCTTTATAACTTTTTACAAATAATACCCCTTTGTATTTAAAATATTCCAAATCAATTGTAAAATTTATGTTCGTTATATTATAATTTTATTTTATTCTGCTAATCTCTTCATTCTTTTCTGTTCTTGTATTAACTTTATTAAATCTATCTCTATTGTGGAAGAATCTCTTTTACCTTCTATTTTACTTATTAATATTTTTTCTTACATTATTCAAACTTCTCACATCTAAACATATCCTCATTTGAACCATCTTTTTTAGGTACAATGATATTATTTTTATAAGGACTATAACATAATTTTACTACATCCATCTCTAATAACTTGTCCAATGCCTCATTTACCCATTTCATCCGACATTCAGGTATAATAAACTGTGATATTTATAGTATATTCCTTGTAATCTTTAACTAACTCTATTTTATTGTTAAAGGCTTCTTTATATTCTTGTAGTAATTCTAACAATTCCTTTCTTTCAACATCATTTAAATATTCTCCATCTTGTACCAACTTTTCAAATATCTTTTCTTTCATTCTCAGGTCATCTATTAATATTAATCCATAATTTTTACCTAATTTTTGTCTTGTTTCTTACATTTCTTTCATCCACTAATTGTACTTGCACACTACTTTTTTCCTTCTCCTCTTCTTTATGAATCCATATCATTTTCTTTTTACTCTTATTTAATGTAACTCAATATTTAAACACCCAATTTATTCCCAATACCAAAGGCACAAATAATGATTTAACTACCATGTATTCCAACTCAATTTCTACTTTTATTATCATTTGTTTGCTGATTCTCTCTGAATGTCTTCTTACAGCCACAAATACCTATACTCCAGTCACAGGTAAGACATCTTTTATCAATATTTTATTTTCTAATTCTTCATATATCTTATCACTAACAAAATTACACAAAACACCTGAATTGATAACCGCTTTCGGAATTTCCAATCCACTTAACTTTACTACACACACATCAAATTTTATTTATTCATGTCCATTATTTCTTGATTACATGTACCCTCCTTTAAGTCTTCTCCACTTATCAATATAGGTAACACTTAGTGTGGTTTATTTCTTTCTTCCTTTGCATGACTTTCAAAAGAAGTGTCTCTTAGTTCCCCTGTCTAATTCCATATTTATCTGTTCCTATTTGATTGCTTCCCTTATTTTCTTCCATCTTGAACTACACCCTTTTGCTTTGAATAATTTAATTTACACCTACTTCTTTCACCATATATAATCCTTTTCTTTGGGTTCACATAATTTAAAATCTTAATATTTTAGTCAATTTTTTACTGATTTTTTACCTTCTCCAATTGCTTTATTATTTTCACTTTCAAAATGGAATTTTATTTTCTTTACTAACTATTCCCAAAGTTTTTCAAGAAACTTGAAACTTACCAAATATTCTCTTGTTAATCAATATCCTGAAAAATAGTAACCATTTGTAAATAACTCAATTACCATGGCTTGTTTCTCATTTTCCCGAAATCTTTTAAATATTTGTATTTTTATTGTTGAAAATCATCCACTTCTTTGGTTATAGCATTTATCCAATTCCCAATACAATATCCCAAACACCTTTTAAATAACCTTATCTTTCTAGATTCATTAGTATAGTGTTCGCCAAAATATTCTTCCAATTCCATTATAAAATTTCTTGGACTCTGCCTACTTTCACGTACATATAGAATTAATTAACTTCACTTTCGTTCTCAGGTGTTATCTTAATACAGAATAATCCTTAACTGCCCTTTGTACTTGCAATGATAGTATTGCTTTCTCCATTTTATGAATCCTTTCTTCTAAAAATGTTAAACTATTTGAATCTATATCTTTTTCTCCTAATTTTCCCATTTCTAATTTATTTAATCGATAATTATTTTTATCTACATTCATGATAAAATTATCTTGTATTTCTTCTTGGTCTTTTCCCACTAATTTTTTTTATTTATTTCTACTAATTCATTTTTAATCTCTAATTTAAATTCATCTATCTGTTTCTGTACTTTCTTAATTTGTTCTTTAACATACGTCATAACTATTTCTTCCATATCCCTGATATTTCCCTCAAAAAATTTACTCCAACTTGATTCTATAATATTCAAATACTAATTTTTAAAGAAAATCCTATTAAAATTAAAAATTTACAAACTGACCTTCAATTTTTTTTAACCAACATTAATATTTCAATCTTAATTTTACGTCTTTTTTCTATGACTTCTCACTTCTTGAACGCCGCCTCTTCCAGACCATCTTCAATCACATCCAATGTCCGTGCCTAACGTGATGAGCGCAAAATGTAAAAGACGATTCTCTTCTTTAGCTCAGCTCAGCAATTGAAAGCTTTATCAGTTGGGCGCCAGATAATTTTTTTAAAAAAATTATTGTTTAAATTTATTTGGCTAAAGTTGATTTAAAAGGCACCAATTGACGTCATATACCAAGCCCCGCCCATATTATCTGCGGAGAATATTTCCTAAATAATGACGTCACTGGCGCATGGAGTCTTCAAACTCAACGAGTGCCATTTTCGGACAATATGGTGATCATTATTGCACATACTCATTGTTAAAAGTTTCATTGTCAAATACTATTTTATTAGGTTCTCTTTAATTTCCAATTTGGTGGAAACAGCATTTCAACCAGGTTTATCCTTGCTTACACTCTTCTGCTCACACTTATTTTCATCTACACCTTCAGATGTATGTGATTTTGCGGATCAAATTTGTTTTTCATCAGTTATGTGTTTCATTATGCTCAATTCAACAATTATTTGGAAGTTCTTGGTACTTTATATAAGAAAAATGTGAATTTCCAAGCTGTCAATTAATTTCGGCATTTCATAATTCATACAAGCTTAATTAATTTTGTTTTCTGTAGACTCTTTTCTATCACACAAAGCTCCTGAAGTAACTGTGTATAAAGATACATTTTGATTTTTTTCAATATCAATTTTGTCACCATAACTATATTCTCGAGCACTTTAAATATGGAAGCGAAGTTCAGCGCTGTAATCATCTCTACCAATACATGAGGTTTCTACACAATAACAGCCAAGTTTATCCACTGCGTAAATTTTGTTAATCTGATTTGTTCCATCACAATCAACTTCATCTAAATTTGCACACTATCTGCTATATCAACCATTTGTTTCACTAAATGCTCAATTCTTTCATCCATTTCATCATATAAGTTTCTCACCTCAACAAGTTCTTTTTTAATACCATTTCTTAATCCTTCACAACTACTCTGAATCGATTCCATTTTGTTCATTAATATCTTGGACTACATGGTAATATTCTTCTCCATAATGTAAATTAAACGCACCTGTGCCTCCGCTATTCAAGTTATGGTGTTGGGCACCAATATATTTAATAAACTCTAAATATTTATACTCAAATTATCTATATCCAGAATATGTTCGCTTGAATAGCGGGTACTATTCTCGAAGAAAATACAATATTTTTCACATTTTCTTTATTACGCAAAAACAAAACTAAAGAAAAACACCAAAGACGTTAACTCACAAAAACCAAACTATCTACGCTACGCACACATGTCGTCGAAACGTTGCGTTCTAATATAATTATGCAAAATCCGGTTGAACTCCGAGAACAATATATAGAACAACTACACCGGGAAAGGCTTCAATCTTTTCTCTACGCTACGGCTCCTAGGCGGAAGAGCGGGTTGTCGACCACCTCGATTAAAAAATTCTATAGCCCCGAAAGATTCGACTCGTCGCCTGGTGTTGGCCACGAGAAAAAACTTAAGCAGGCTGTAGAGGCCAAAGAGCCGGATCAGCTAGCGTCTGCCTATCCGGACGAGGCCAGCTGCTTTCTGCAGACATTCTAGATTCGCCTGCTTCATCTCATCGACTATCGCATTTGTTCCTAAGCGATGCTCGCTTATTGTAGGAATAAAAGCTATTCCGCCCTATTCTTTTTCCATTGTTGGGGACTAGCCCCATAGAGTGTTAGAGTAGGGTATTTCAGTGCCAGCGGTCCCTTCATGTAGGATAACTACGCGTACTGTAGGTATGGTTAGAATTACCCAATTCCTCCATGCACAACATTTCTTCTCTTATGCTGCCGGATAAATCTTATGAGAGATAAGGAAACAAATATCCTCATAGAGTGCTCCGGCAGTCAACATCAACAAAAGGAAACAAACCACGCCCAGACTCGAGACCTCCAAGACAAAACTCATCCAAAACCGAGTATAAATACCCGCCCAAGCTACACAAGACACACCAGTTCGCTCACTCACAACAAACACCATGGCTACAGAGGTTCTACCGCCTATTGCGGATAACATTCACGGATATCTAGGCAAGCTGAACCAAAAGTTCATGCCGCGCTACGAGCCGCAAAAGTTTTATACAAATGGCGTGTCAACTGCACACCGTTTACACTTCCACAAAAAGCGAATATGAAAACTTGCAAGAGTTCTTGGAAGTCGAAAAAGTGGACTACTCATTTTTCCTTCTCCGAGACACACGTATTCGGCAATACATCGAGTCTACAAGTAAAGACTCGATAATGGAAACCTGAGGCTGCAGGACTTCCCCGCCATGAACGCTTGGCAAATGAGTTCCAACACTGGCAAGTGAGTCCTTCCAATGTTCACCGTCGAGGTGGAAGACAGCCAAGATCCTTAAACTGGATTTAGTGCTGTACCAGAGCATTCGAGTTGAACATTTCAACCCACCCCCAAAGCCTTTTCAGTACCCCAGTTGCCTGCAGTTCGGTCACAAAGCCCTACACTGCCACGCACGCCAGGTAGGCAAGGTATGCTGTAACCAACTGAAAGTTAGAATCGGTCGAAAAAAAAACCTGCGTCAACTCCGGAGGCGACTATTCTGCCCTTTACAGGGGTTGTCCCGCAGAGATGCAACAAAGGAAGGAGGCCTTGCGAAAATCTTCTCCGTCAGCTTTAAGATGCGTTTCCACGTGCGAGGTTTTGACTCTTGAGAGTGGCAGATATCCTCTCGAGAGAAAAACTCGCAAGTGTAAAGGCCTCTGAGAGTTCTCGCCGAAAGTGGAGGGGGAGCTCTCCGAGAGCTGCATTGTTGCTTCATTCTCGCCAGTGTAAACGTTTTCTCAGCGCTCTCGGAGAATACTCTCAGGCATTCAATAAAATTTGAATTAGCTGAGAGTTAGCTGAGAGTAATATGGCCAAAAACAATATAAAACTGACCCACGAGGATGTTTGATAGTTTTATTTCACAAACATGTTTACATTTTTTTTACAAACATTTACAACATTATCATGAACTAATTCAATTTCAAACAATGTCTCTCTTTGAGCGAGGGTAATTACTAAGGTGAATAAGAATTTGTGTAGACATGCAGCATTCTGTTGGTTCCAACTTCTTTATAAAACACATTTTCTTTGAACGATAAAACAAAAATATTCTCAGAACAAAGGTAATAAATAATTTTCACATAAAAGATAATATACAATTTTACTAAATATCTAATGCAGTTTTTTTACCAATACCAGACAATATTTTTATTTATTTACGACAACGTTTCGATACATCAGGTCTTCCTGCGGAGAAATTGTACAAAATAAAATTTGTATTATCAAGAAGCCAGTGAATTTATAAAAGTGGTTGAGCAAAATATATTATACTATTAACACAAAGAAACTAAGAAACACTCACCTAAATATGTTAAATGTTATTTTCACACCCTATTGAAGTTTTTCCGAGGCACTTATTCATAAACTATACACTGTAGTTTGCTGCGACCGCACTTGTGTGTAGTTTGTGAATAAGTGCCTCGGAAAAACTTCTAAAGTTTGTGCTTTTTCAATAGTATGTGAAAATAGTTTTGCATTTACCTTATTTAGGTGAGTGTTTCTTAGTTTCTTTGTTTTAATAGTATAGTATTTTTTGCTCAATCACTTTTATAAATTCATTGGATTCTTGATAATACAAATTTATTTTGTACAATTTATCGGAAGGAAAGACCTGATGAAGGTACAGGCACGTATCGAAACGTTGTCGTAAAAAAATAAAAGTATTGTCTGGTATTGGTCAAAAAACTGCATTATTTATTTCATATAAACACAATTTTGATTAAATATCGTTCAGAGGTAACATTGTATCTGCTGTCCAATGACGTCATCCCACCTCGCAGTCGCTGCTCACAGAAACACTGGATTTTGGTGACCAAGAAAATATTTTTCCGTTCAATCAATACCTACATACATTATCAATCCTTTATAATAATCATGATTTCATTTTAATTACAGTGTTCTCGGGAGCTTAAAAAGTTAAAAATAAAAAGTGCGGAAGTGGAATTGAAACTAAAAAAAACTGCTGCTATTTCTCTTTTTCGTGTTTTTTTTAGAGTAACAGGCAACAGGAGGGTAATCCACATGGTGGCAACTCTCCTTTAATAGCATAGGAAGGGATTTGAAAAGGGGGGATGCGGAAAGGTAGAGAAAAAATGTAGCCAAGGGCTTCCGGGCTTAAAATCACTCGTAGAACTGACTGAAAGCGTGCGTGTAAACCGTCTGAGCAGACTCTCGAGGGTTGGCACTGCGAGTTGCTCTCGGAGAGTGAACTCGGCCGAATTTCACTCTCCCGTGTAAAGGTCTCTGAGAGTAACTCTCGAGAGCTCCGGCTGCGAGTTGCTCTCACGTTTACAGGCACACCTGTTCAGGCCCCTGAACAACACTGGACTAGCCGGCTACCACATCCCACACACAGGCTTCACGGCTGTTTAAGAGCCGAAAACACGAGCCCACAACAAAAAATCTGTCGCACCTTATGTATACACCAAGCCCGCTAAGAATGAACGGTCCCAGCCACCCAAAGTCCCCACAAACACTATGCAAAACTCTGCTGTCACACAGGTCGCAACCTTAACAAAGAAATATGACAGGCAAAGCACAAAGGACCCCATGGCTGTTCTAGTTAAATCCCTGATCTCCAAAATCCTGATGCTGGTTTCTCTAGTGTTTTCCAAGCGTCACATTTAAGCGAATGCCGGGTAGTATTCTTATACTACAACTCGGGGTCTCTAGTCTCCTCTTAGCTATCTTGGTCTGTCTCTGTTTCTCTCTCGCTCTCTCTTCCGCATTCCCTCTTTCAGTCCCTTTCTATTCTATTAAAGAGGAGCAACTATCATGTAGCTTGTCACTCAGAAAAAAACTTCGTCGGTCTTGAGAATACGCGGGGTTCACAAGCAAAACGGTAACAAACACGCTGAAGCCATAAATCGCGCGTTCCAAAAACTGATGTTTACTAATGAAGTGAAGTTATTTTTCATTTGACTAGAAACGAAGGGTTTCCCGATGTAACTAGGGATTCCAACCGGGTATCAATGTTTGTTAGCCTCAGAATTTCGATGGCTGGCATTGGTACAAATTTACAAACATCATAAACTCCTAAATTCAATTATTCTTCAGGAATCTGCCTACTGCCGAATCTATCGAAGTAGCGTCGGATAAAATTTTCCACCTTATCTCCAAACTGCTAAGTAATCCAATCTTTCCATTTAACTTATCAGGCTGAAACGGAGAATTTATAGACTGTTCCATCATAACCCGCTCAAAACTGTGGAATAGGTTAATGCCGATTGCATTAACTATCGTAGTGAAATAGTTAAATTTCATGAAGATAAATGGAATTCGTGTATAACTAAGCTTCACTACAAAGATGGTAGAAAGTTCTGGGTAATTGACAAGAGAATTACTGGGCAACTTAGTCATCGCTCTCTCCTCGATAATCGTTTTAGTGACGCTTAAAGTGGTTGAAATCTTCGCCACCCGTCTTAAAAATTCTTTCTCCTTCCCGGCTAATCCTAGGTTTAATAAAAACTTCAAAGAACTCAGTAGAACTCTCTACACAATAAAACGAACCTTCAGATTTGATTGCACCCGTCAACCCTGAGGAAGTGCAACAAGCTTCGTGGACGTAACACTGCCCCGCGGGCCAATTTCATCAACCATAATGTTGGATTATGTGAAATCCGATGTTTTTTAGTTTTTGGAGGTTCAGTAAAAACGGGAACATAACAGAATCGAAACTCAAGATATTAGGAACATAATAAACGAAAACAAATAATTAAAAACTATTTACCTCTTTAAAAGTGCTGCCACAATGACAATTATGCATGTTTATTAATAATCAACACATAATGACACTAATATGAAAAATCGGAAGAAAATATTGATGTCAAATGTTACATAATACATCTTTGTAACATGTAACTGACGCCGACCAACGCCGTATGTATTCTGTTCATATCCTCATGAGCCTCCGTAATATGTACTGAAAATGGTTTATAACAGTTAAATAATTGTTTTAAAGTTACATAATCACGAATCACTTCTAGTTTATTATTTTGTTCATGAATCTTTAAAACGAAAAGTTGAATATCTTTGAAACTAGTTGTTTAAAAAACAGCTGTTTCTGACTGAAGAATTTAAAACCAAATGTCAATAGGAAACTGATGAAATAGTTGGGAATATGTAACTATCCAAATTAAATTGTTGCTACGATCAGTTAAAGAGTAACTAAACACTGACAAATTCAACTCAAATATGCCTACATCAAATAAGCGTGCATTTTTAACAACTTGGAGACCAGGTTATATTTTCGTACATAATTTAGAGTACCAGCTGATTGCAAAAACACATTAAATCAATGGAGCCGAACCCTTTAAGTGTAATTCTAGTTAAAAGCGACAGCAAAGGTGACCGATTATTATTTCGTTATCCATACGTGACTGATAATCGAATTGAATCAGCTCACCAAAACAGAAGAAAAAATCCTTATGCCCTTACAGTAACTGAGGACTTGCTTCAAAGTGCACCACCACAAACTTCAAATATTTACAAAGGTCACCTAACAGGGTTTCAGGATGAAGTTCTCTCCACTTTGTTTGCTGTGAAACCAGAACTTTGTGAAAGAAAGTTTGAACTGAAAGTGAATGATGTTAGATTTGTTGGTCACCCAACTCTACTGCAGTCATCAAAAAATAGTGTAAGAACGGGTGTGGGCTGTAATAATAAAGCAAATCCTTCTATAATTTTAATTAATATTGTATTTGCACTTCAAGCTACTGCAAGCCATTCAATAGTAAAATGTTACTATGATTTAAGCAAGAGACTCGGAGTAGCTCTCAGACATGAAGAAAACAGATGTGAGTTTGTTAGCAGAGAGACTAAAATCATGGTCACAGCCCATGATGAAATTGGTGCTCCGTAAGTTTTGTTGCCAATTGTGAACTTTACATAATTTTATTGAAATTTTCATATCATCATTGCTCTAGCACTTGAACTGATAAGATTGTAAATAAATATATATATATATATATATATATATATATATATATATATATATATATATATATTTTTAACGCTCAAATATTATACCCATTCTTTCAAATTAAAATCTGATCAGTAATGTGTTATCTATTAAATCATGCAGAGGTATACATATTTTTTAAATACTCTATTTATATATTGTTACTATTTACAGAAACCTATCATTATGTGACATATTTTCCACAAAGCCAATGAAGGGGTATATTCAATTTAGAAAATATATTTTACTTTGTTTTTCAAATTTATTTACAAATGTGTAGTTAAAATAAATTAAAATACTTTACTAAAAAATAAATATTATAATTAATAAATGAAAATTAAGGGATATATTCTTAATATAAATTATAATTGGGTCAGGGAGGGGGTATGTCGTCACAGGTGCTACAAAATTTGTCTTATTTCAAATGTATATTTTCCCTATTAATTGTTTATAATGATGCCATCTGTTTATATAATGTATTTCAGTGTTTGCCCCATTGAATTTTCAGCTTAACAATATTCAAATTGTAGTGATGGTTATTTTTTATATTCATGTTCATTATTTCTTAATAGCACAATTTCTGCATAACTGTCAGAAACTCCCACTAAAAATGTTGTGTAAAACCTGTTTGACTATCATAACAACCTTGTCTATATTTCTCTACATTATTTTAAGATGTTTTCTGAATTGTATTCAATGCAGTATCGCAAAACCTATAACTAATTGATTCAAGCTAGATAAATAATTTCTTTTTTATTTCAAACTTTTGACATGTAAATATTTAAAAATTAAGAATTTTAATGCTTCCTTTATTATCTGGATATAACTAAACTGAATTAGGAGCAATATAATTGAAAAAAGTACTTCATATTATACATATTCAGAATCCTGATATCAGGTCTACATTTTTGCAGAACTAGAAAGTAGCAGTGTAACAACCTAATTGAAGTATGGAATTATTGACATCACAACATTTCATTATTCTTTAGTCATAATGAATTACTGATACTAGTTTGAATACACATGCAAGTAACAGACAAATATGAGTCCTAAATTAAATATCACACAATGTTTCTGCAATCTTTGTTGCTTTCTTTCTTTAGGAGATTCAAAACATGCAAGAACAGAACAACACACCACTCAAAAACTAGATTACAAGCTCAATACCAAATCTTTCATACAACTCTTGCATTTTTTAATCACCTGACAAAAGAAACAGGATTGCAGTAATGTTGGGTGGTATTTCATTTATCACTTATTTTTGTGTGTTATTTGGCTATTTATTTGCCAAATTAGTTTACTTTTAACAGTGGTATTTGTTATTTTATAATTACAATTTCACATTAATTATTGGAGAAAATAAATACATTTGCCATTATTATAACTCTCAACTATTTCAAATATCCCTTTCTAGTACTATCAATATACTATCTTATCTTAAGTTCCTCTAGTGTATAAGACATATAAATAATTAATATATTTACTGTCTGATTAACAGATTAAAAATGACACATTTCACATCAGATCAATCACCTTCTTGACTTCACCACTTTATATTTTCATGAAATTTGGTATGAAGGACAAATTTTATGAAAATCTAAAGTGGTGAGATCAAAAATAAATTTTTTGATTGATCTGACATTTAGGAATGTCCCAAATATGACAAATTTATAGAATGTAAAATTGTCTTTTAAATCATTTTTATTGTCCATATTTACAGACCAAAAAAACAGCAACATCATGGTGAAGGAGAGTCTCCTTTTGAACTCATTCTAACTCGAAGCAGCTTGGCCAGAAATTTGAGATCAGTTTATGATGAACTGATTTCATCAGGCCTAGTGCATATTCGTATAAACCATTGGGTTGAAGTTAGCTTTTGTCTTCCACAAAAAGTTCATCAGAGCCATCATAGAGATTTTTCTTTGGAACCAGACTGCATTAACAGGTGTCCTTAAATTTGTTTGTACTAAATATTATTTATATTAATTCTGATAAAATATTTTAAAAAAATTGAATTATTCCAGCTCATAGAAATACAGTTAAATATGGCAAAAGTGTTCATAAAAAAAGCAAATATTAAAATAAATGACTGTAAATGGCTTTATTTCCCATGTACACTATTTTTAATTAGATTAATAAGTAGCCAAATAGTAGACAAAAATAAGTGTTAAATGTTTCTGCAATCCTTGTCATTAGGGGGTTCAAGAAATGCATGAGCCGTAAGTACGCCACACCACACAATCCATGTGTGGACAAAATAACATTTAAATTTATTTTCCCATTCCATTTATCAATAGCAAATACTTTAACATTATCTATTTGTATTTCTGTTATAAATTAGCATGCACTTTTTTATATTTTCAGGTGCTTACAGGCTTTAAGACCCTATCATGGCTTACTGTTATTAGTGGATGAAACTTCACTGCTGGAACATATATCACCAGATGCATCACCAGCTCTGGTTCGCTTGGTGCATAATTACAGTCCTATAAAAAGCTTGCAAACATTAGCTGCTGATGCTGATCTGACCTTACTTCAGGTAAAATAAAAGTTTCTTCAAGTTTACATGTTAAAATTATTTCACACCTATTTAAACTTATTGAATTAGCTGATTATGTATATTATTAAGTTCTTATACTGTATCTATTCTTTAAATGGACATTCTATTTGCTAAAACTAATACTTAAAAATATTCCTGCATTATATACATATATTATCTCAATCCTCTTTCTTTATGGCAATTCTTATTTGTTATGTACTATTAGGAATTGGGTGAATTGTTAATGAACCAACACATTTATTTAAGCATAAATTTACATATTATTTCCCAATTTATATATGAAATTGATCACAATTATGCTCTAGCTTCATACCTAAATTATGCAATGAGTTATCATAATTATAGGGATTCTCTTTCTTTGGGGGAACTTTGCCCTGGTTGAATGAAATTTAACATAAGAATTTTCATACTTGTGACTCTACAACACCATATATTACTGCCCGAATAGATTAATATATCTCAACTTAAGCTTTTGTGCAGTTCACTAGTGTTTGCAGCTGTAATCATCTTTCTGGACTTATTGGTTGAACAAGTGATTTACTTGTTGGTTCAGAAATAATAATCTCTTAACATTTGAGTCTCATCTACATATATATAATTTAATGATGCTGATTAAAAAATTCAAGCTACCTCATCTGAATATTGAATCATGTAAAGATATGATTTTTCATTATTTAATTGTTTTGTGACATATTCTTTGTAGCCAAGAAAGTTATTGGTGGGACTTATATCTGTTTAAATTAGTCTTACACAAAAATAAATTTAATATATGATTTATTAACTTATTATTGTTTTTATTCATTGCACTTTATTGTAGCATCAGTTATACATTGTGCAATGTAAGCTAAGGCCCCACCTTTCTCTCTTCCCTTTCCTTACAAATTGTTTGATCTGTTATATTGATAATCTCACATCCTTACTCACGTTTCTATGTATTTTTCCTGTATTGTGATCTTTACTTGACAGAGTAAATGTGTGGCTTTGCTTTTTTTTTGCTGTCAAATTAATACCATTTTAAATAATTACTTCTATTTAAATTTTGTTGCAGGTATTCCAGCTCACAGGGCATCTTCTCTATTGGGCTAAAGCCACTGTAATTTATCCTTTGTGTGATACCAATGTTTACATTGTTGCTCCTGATGCTCCAACTGTAGCAAATAATCCTTTAGTTGAACAGTTTTCAGAAAGTTTTCCAGGTTTAAATTTGTCACAGGTAATTTGTAGGAAATAATTGCCTTATCAAATTTTCAATACTTCTATCAGTAAAGTAAATTTTGGATTCATGACTAAATTATTGTGAAATGGTGAATTTATTTTTTATTGAACAGAAGCATTTAGTTAATAATAGTTCAAGAAAATTAAAGATGCATATGATTAAACAAATAATACTTGATTTTTCTTAGTCTGTGGAGAGGGAGTCAAGTAGGGCCATATACCATATTGTGAGTCCTTAAAAAAAAGAATTGTAATGATAGATGAAAGAAAAGATACAGTTGGAATGAATTCAGCTATGAAACAGGTGCTCAGATGAGCCCTTCTAACCTCTTTAGTTGGTGATTGATAGAAGACTGACTAGAATGTCTGTAGTATGAGTGGTAAGCGCTACGGGCAAAATCCTTCCCTGTTTACAGACGGGAAACCAATGAAAATTAAAAAATTGCTACTTTTAGAAAGAGAATTTGACTTCACTATGATGACTCATAGTAAATTTTGATTATCTCTCTAAAAATAAGTGTATGATATGATATTTTTTCTATTAAAAAATCTGGTTTTTATTTCAACAATTAAAATAGTAATAATATTATTTTTAAACTTTTCTTAGTATTTAAAAATATTTCTTATTCAGTGCAATATTAACAGTTCAGTATAGAAATTATTATGTATTTAAGATCTTGGAAAATTTAATAGAATACAGCTTAAATAAGATAAAAGTCCAAAGTTTAATATATTTCAGCAAAATGGTCTATATGAACTAAATATACCCATTTTGACATATACTAAAATGTAAGGTTATTCCCCCTACACATTGTTCAAAAAGACATGACCTACACATAAACAATTCAGTTTACAGACACTGTAAGGAATTTATGAAACATCATAGATTAAAAACTAATGTTGTTCATGTTGATAGTAGTGACAAATTTGCAGTTTTACCAAATTGTTTTTCAAATAAATTTCTTAGATTCAGGACTGAAAATACAAAAGAAACATCAATACCAAATGACATTGTTATTACAATGAGTACATGTTATATGCAAAATGGGACTTTTCACAGTTTTATGAGTTTACAGCATTTTAAATTTTATCTCTGTTAGATAAAGTTTCCCAATACTAAAAATTCATTTACCTGATTATTATTTATTTTTCATTCTATATTCTTGTGAATATAGTTAGTTTTCCTGCAGAGAATTAAATAAAACATTTTATAGAGTATTTTTTGTTAAAAAAATATATTTTTTTAATGTGACTACATCGAGAGCATTGCTATTTAACAGTATTTACTACTTTGTGATATGTAATATATTGTTTTAATGCTTGGTATAACTGTTGATCATTAGTATTTGAAACCTTAATAATTTGAATATATAATTAATATTACTAAAAACATTGAAAAATGGTTAACTGTCTTTGGCACGTTCAAATTATTAACTTAGTAATATTTAATTTGTTCTTTGTCATCGTTATCTATTTTTACATTTTAACTTTTTCTCCACATCGATAGTTGGCATTAAATAATTTTTAGTTGTATATATATATATAATATATACACACACAATTGCAATATTGGTATGGAAAGGAAATAGAGATAGGTTTTGGCTTGCCTGAAAGTGAAGTGCGGTGTCGCCATAAGGAACTGAAGGTTGTTCATAAAATTTTAGAAGGCTCTCAGCCTCCTTCTTCAGGAAGGAGTGTTACACCATTCTGTGCAGTCCGCAGCCAGCCAGTGCACGGAATAGTGTAACACTCCTTCCTGTTCAGTTCCTTATGGCAACACCACACTTCACTTTCAGGTAAGCCACAACCTATCTCTCTTTCCTTTACATACCAATATTGCAATTATTTTTGACAATGTCATATCCTTACTAATATCATATATATAAGCAGTTATTTAAAGAATATAAGAAATTAATCTATTATTTCATCTTTTATATATAATCATTGTCATGTAAACTAACTCACAATATAATAAATAATATTCTTGTTACAGGTGATGAGTGACTTCTCCCTACCTACCACTTTAAGTCAGAAGAAAAGTCCACTACAGCATCCTCATCAACAAGCACAGTTAGTTCGAGTAGTAGTTTGGCTATTGCAACATAGGCTACTTATGCAACTGCATACCTATGTGTATTTTATGGCAACACCCCGTGGACCATCAGTTCCCCAGGTAAATACTTTCAAAAAAATAGGTAAGTAATTTTCTGAGTCAACATCTGAAATACAATTACCTATCATTTTCATTTAGTTTAATGGTATTTTACAGTTGGTTTAATGGTATTATAAAACATCCGAACTGGTAGAAAACCTTGAGGACTTCAAAACACTCATCTATGGAAATAATTGCATTTCTTGAATGTAAATCTGTCTTCTCCAAGCTAGAATAATAATAAGCCTCATGGGGTTCTTTGTGCAAATGGCTCAGTGTTTAGTGTTATTCCTGTGATTCCTTGAAAACAGTGCCATTACCTTAATCTTTATTTATTCTCTTTCAACTTTTTTTTGTATCAGACGATTGAAATAATATGAAGTGTGAAATTCCCAATTAATTTACATCAGCCATTTTCAAACAAAATGCTTGCTGACACTGTAACCTATTATTGAAAGTTTGTATAGCTGCTGATATGTGCAGGAAATTCATGGCAATTCCAGATTGCATATTTATTACTGTAATAGTAAATATATTCTATTCATGTTATCATACAATTTTTTTCAGAAAGGTGGAGGTGGTGCCGGTGGTGGTGGAAGCAGCAGTTTTCGTGGCACTCCAGATGAAAGTGACTTGAGCTCCACGATGAGTGATGATGGAACTCTCCCGCCACCAGCCGTTGTAGATCAACCCTTATTGTCCGAACTGTCAGATGAAGAAAAAGCAGCTGTCCTCAAAGTTCCTGCTGCTGCTAGCTCAGAAGATTTAAGATTATTTGCTCGCTTGTGCAGGTAATTTTTACATTCATAGGTTCAGATTATATATTATTTGATAAGTAAAAATGAAATATTTACATCTGTTTTTAAAATTAATAATGAGAAAAATAGCTTAATACAGACAAAAGAAGTGATAATATAAATACCACACAATGTTTTTGGAAACCTTGTTCCTTCTTCAGGTGCTAAGAAAACTAACAAACACAAGAGTCTGCACAATTGAAAAAACTCAAAAGCAGGAAAAAATGAAATTTAAATTTCATTGTAAAAATATATTCAGGCTTTGTAGTTTAATGGTATATTCTCTTTTTTTTGTTATGTTTGATGTTATATAAATTTTAAATCCATATATATGTTTTTTGTCATTTTGTTACTCATTTCAAAGAACAACATTTTTAATCTATCCTGAGCTGTAACAGCCAAAATAGTTTGACTTGTTGACCTAATTTTTTTACTTATCTCTAAAACTTACTAATAATAAGCAAGTCAGTCGAGACATAAAATGTAGGGTCTTTCAAAACTCATATTTAGTGTGCTAACATATTAAAGTTCTTAAGGAAGTTTCTGGCAAAGCATACTACTCTAAGGATAAAATTATAGGCTTTGGAAAAGATCATTTGTAATACGTGGATTCAAGTCCCGCCTGGGTCAAATATTTCCAGTCTTTCCTTCTTCTTCCATCCTCCTCTCTGCTTTGAACATATGCTTTTCTATGTGCGTAATTCTTCGCCCGAGCATATGAATTCACATAAAGCGCAATCCTCCTATTTCCCCAATTTATTTCTAACCTTCCTCACTATCCAAGTTTGAATGTGACTTTGTCACCAAATTAGTTCCAATTCCTTAATGGATTCTCCTAATATTGTATATATATATATACATATATATACATAAAGCGCAATCCTCCTATTTCCCCTATTTATTTCTAATATATATACATATATATATATATATATATATATATATATATATATATATATATATATATATATATATACATAAAGCGCAATCCTCCTATTTCCCCTATTTATTTCTAACCTTCCTCACTATCCAAGTTTGAATGTGACTTTGTCACCAAATTAGTTCCAATTCCTTAATGGATTCTCCTAATATTGTATGTATATATATATATATATATAAACTTGGATAGTGAGGAAGGATAGAAATAAATAGGAGAAATAGGAGGATTGCGCTTTATGTGATTCATATGCTCGGGCGAAGAATTACGCACATAGAAAAGCATATGTTCAAAGCAGAGAGGAGGATGGAAGAAGAAGGAAAGACTGGAAATATTTGACCCAGGCGGGACTTGAACCCACGTATTCTGCTTAGTACACAGACGCCTTAACCATTTTGGCCACCGGGTCAAGTTCCTGACCAGGCAAATATAGACAGTCTTATTGTGGACAATTAGTAGTTTTAGTGGAGGAATTGGTAGAGTAGAGGGAATGAAGTATTAGGAGCTTCTATTAAGGAATGAATACAATATTAGGAGAATCCATTAAGGAATTGGAACTAATTTGGTGACAAAGTCACATTCAAACTTGGATAGTGAGGAAGAATAGAAATAAATAGGAGAAATAGGAGGATTGCGCTTTATGCTCTGGCGAAGAATTACGCACATAGAAAAGCATATGTTCAAAGCAGAGAGAATTTGTCACCAAATTAGTGAACTGTTCTTATGGTCACTATAGTTCATTTTGATCTGTTCTGGATTATCTAAGGATACAGAAATGACCTGACTCAGGATGTGCTTAAGCATTCACTCACAACTACATGCTATTCTGGTTTTTTAAATCTGTTGATATAAACACATGCTACTCCTGCCTCAATATAGTGTAATTACTATGATCAAGTGCTAAAAATTAAATTTATAATAATGAATACAAAGAAACATTATGTATTATATTTCTGCATCAGACTAATATATAATCTTCAAAACAATCAAGTCAACAACTTCCTTCTCATACGCTAATTTTGAACATTTTCAACAAATAAAACTTTAACCATACAACAAAAGTTAGAACGAAAAATTACCATTTCTTATTATTTGAATTTAAAAACTTGTCTATAAAATCTTAATATACTCTTGCATATATTTTGAAGTAAAATTTTTTGTTGAGTGAATCACAATCATCACATCACATGGAAAAATAACAAATTAATGTATAATGCCAAGTATCAAAGTGTGCAAATACTACAACAAATTTCTCTCAATATTTTTCATCTTCATATAGTCCTCAGCAGTAATAATTACATATAATTCAATTAAAGGTTATTGATTTATTTTACAAATAAAAGTGCTTGTTAATTCTGAAGTATGCATCACAAAACCACTGTACAGGAAATCATTTGAGCAGCAGATTAAGACAATATTGAGTTTAATATACAATTTGATAAATTAATCTGAATAATTGGTTGTTAATAACTGGATAATTGTAGAAGCAAATGATAAATTGTGTTTGAAAATAGCTGTAAAAGTTAAAATATTAGGTATGGAATAAAGTCTGAATTAGCAAATTTTTTTTCTCTTTGTACTTTTGTATGATCTGAAGATTGTGTATTTAACATATTTACAAAGAGTTTTACCTTAATAAATTAATTGACTGACTTTCTTTTTTATATATATATATAGGACAGGATACTTGCGGGGTGAACATCACTTAGAAGAAATTATGTATCGAGAAAATTTGCGCCGCTCACAACTTTTGCAACTTATAGATAAATTTAGAGAGGTTTTGGTAGTCTGTGAGTCTGAAGATCCGGCTATAGCCATGCTTCATTGAAAGAAGTATTTTGTAACATTTCATATAAGAAATATTTCTGTAAATCTTTCTGTAATTAATTCATTATGAACAACTTGTTTTATGTTACATAATAATTAATAAATATAATGAAGCCATTTTTTTGAACAAATTAAAATTGGTTATAATGTTACTAATGTGAGAAGGGTTTTGTCATAGGATTGTAGTAACCGAAATGGAGTTTACACATTTATTAGTAATTCACAGGATAACAATGACGTCATCTTATTCATCATCTTGGTGCTGGTTATTAAAGCAAGGTGTTTCAGGAATATACAGTAGAGTGATACGCACAAATTAGGTGGTTCCTAAAGTTTGTGTGCCATTCCAAGAATTCCTAATCAATGTGTAAACTCCATTTCAGTCACTGCAAGGCCTTTATGAGAAAGTGCAAATATATGTTCATTTCACCAAAAATATTCTTAATTTCCAAAAAGTATTGAATGTCTATTCATATGCTTTATGCTTATATGTGTTCTATATAAGACGCACTTGGAATTTTAATAGTATGAAAAAAGTACACATTAATTACAGACTTCATACCATTCATAATATTTAATTGTTCATAAAAATATTAATTTTATTAAATATTTAATTAAAGGGAACCTTTGTAAATTGGATATTTTCCCTTGATATATATATATATATATATATATATATATATATATATATATATATATAAGGATTTACAAATTTATATATTTTATTCCAACAAATGTAATGAAAATGTAGATATTTGTAATATTTATTAGAATTTTTATACAAAGCTGTTATAACTCCATATCCGTGAAGAATAGTTCATGATTATATCCTAATCTCTCAATTGTCAATAAATTATTTTCATATATGAAAGTGTTAAAACTCCTTTGAACTAAAATGTTTTGTTGAGTGAATCATGGTCATCACATCACATGGAAAAATAACAAGTTTATGAATAATGCCAATTATCAAAGTGAACAACAACATCAACAGATTTCTCTCAATCTTTTTCATCTTCATATTGTCCGTCAGCTTTAATAATTACATATAATTCAATTAAAGGTTATTGATTTATTTTACAAATAAAATTAAAATTACAAATTTATAAAAAGTTTGCATTATACAATATGATTAGGAGAATGGATATTTTATAAGGTTTTTTTTGGGAGATAGTGCCATGGCATATAGAGCAAGTTTCTGTGAAGTTAGTTAAAAGGTAACAATCCAGGTCAAAGAATTATTATAATCCACGGTGTACTCTTCCTTCATTGCCATGTGTACTGATAATTATGGAATAGCATGCCCTTGAACCATTGCTAAAATACATATTTGACCCAATAAGGTTTTATTTATCTTTTATACCTGAAACCCTTGCTTTCTTCTGTGATGTTAATTGTGTTTGCAGTGATACCAAACATTTATCCAGAGAGTATATGTGATCAAAGATGATAAATGTCAAATAGAATTGAAGGACGATTGTAAAAAGTGGCATTTGGAAAAATAAATATATCATTCTTTCACCCTGGACATGTTTCAAAGCTCTCATTAATAATTAAGTGTAAATGAGCTCAATAACACATGATGACAGGGTATATAACAAATTTTAAAAAAGAGAGGAGGCAGAAAAATGCCATCATAATTGTTTACATAAAAATTGCAATCTGGATATTCCAATGACACACCAAGCCAATCACAATATGTAAGCCACCTGTGTCATCCAACTTCAACAAAATGAGTGCCCAAAGTGAATCATATAACTTTATATCTAATTTTTCTTCTGTGAAGTGTGGACAAATTTATAAGACTTAACATATTTTTATTTATTTTTTTCTAAGTTGTTTTATTTATTTATTTGTTATATTTTTGTTTATATATTTTACATTCACTGAAAAGGGTATTGAGAGGAGGTGTAAAAGCCAAATACCTTTAAAATTGATGCCAATTGTGGAATTTGGCATTATATTGTCAACAAAGATTTACATTTATTACACTGTTTGCTCTTTTTATAGGTATAATAAACTGTCTTTTGGTATTAACGTGTTACTGAAATTTTTTGAAAGATGATTTTCCACATTTTAGAAAGGTTTAATGGAATTCAAATCAGATATTAAGATAAAGGAACAGGACAGTAGATTGAAAGAAGTACTGGAAAGGCTATATAATACCACAGAACCTTGAAACTAGCCAAGTGTACCTTCCAGCTCACAATAGTAAAGTTCCTAGTAAAAATTCACAAATAGATGAAAAAAATGTTGTAGCCATACTACAGATTGATAAACCTCAAATTGTTGACCAAACTTTGTAGTCAGTAGGGTCTGTGAATTGTATATTAATGCAGATAGTCGTGGGAGAGTACCCCACCGAATTTAACTGACTGCAAGAATATTATATTTTATTCTCTATAAATGGTGTATGGAATTTAGTGTTAATTAACTTGAAAAGAGTAATGTATTGGCAGTGATATCTGACATTGAGCCAAAGTGATATGTTCGATAAGTCAGAGATGATAAAAGTCAAAATTTTTGTATTAGAAATATTGATAGGGTATTCCATCGTCTTAAGTAAAGGAAGTAAAAAGAATAGAAGAATGTTTATTCTCTAGTGTATGGAGTTTGCTATTCATTAACTTAACAAGGGTGATGTATTGGCAGTGATAGAGTGGTGTGAAAAAATCAACAGAAGCAAGCAAAACTTTAAGAGAATAAAAAACAGTAAGAATAAATTTCATGTTAACAGGTATGGTGAATGTCATTATACAATCTTATTCCAAAAGTCCAAATTCGACATCAGTCATGGTCGCTTTGGATGGATGTTTTATAAAGAACCCTTTCTCACCCCTACCTCAATTTGAAGGATTTAAACTCGGAGTGAAAACCAGCATGGTAATTGTCAGCATTCAAATAAGCAACTCACTAGACTGTGGATTCAACACCCATCTCAATTGCTTCTCATTATTTTCATTTCATCATTCTCACCACCACTCCCTTGCTGAAATAGTTTAAATTAGATACAAACTGCATTGACAGCATTACTTATAATTACAAAGAACCCAAAAACTATTTATTTTATACTAATATTGGTCGTTTACTCATACCCCTGAGGATGCTGAATTTAAATTTAACCGGCATAGGTAGTATTGTTGCTCATCTCGGCGACCTATAGCATAGAAACCAATGCGGGCCATTTTGAAGCACTTTTCACCTTCTCTTCCACCTCCGCCACATTTATGCCTATATTGGCTGAACTTCATCTTAATCGGCACGATTAATGTCACTTTCGAATTCATCGATCTCAAAAATACCATTCTTGGTCCTTTTGGGGAATAGTTCCTTCTCATTCCCACTCCTATTTTGACCGGTCTGTAATTGATCTCATCCGGCATTAGGAATATCACTGCTCGTGGGAAGTTTCATTGACATATAGCGACTGCCACAAACCGCCGGATCCTACAGCTATTTCGTAAGGCTACGGCCACACAATACTATTTGCGCAAGAGACAAATGGCATGCTTTTTTATGGACGCAGTGTGATTATGCACAATAGGTGGCCACATTGGTGCGAAAAATCATAACCCATTCCCGAATATGCTTAAGACGCGATGGTAGTTATCAGTTTCATATGAGCAACTCACTTAAGATGTTTGTCAACTTCGACAAGCAGTCTTCGAAATAACGCATCAAATACGGGGAGGAAATCGCTGTCGGTCAAATAGCGTACGACTAGTCGACGCGCAGCATCTCCACGAACTTTTAACAATCAGCCAGTATCGAGTGAATTCTGGTATCAACACTTTTGGAGATGAAACCAAAAAATGCTCCTGGAACAACAAAGAAGTATATAAACATCATATGTATTTTGGAACTAACAGCATAGTAAGCGCAAGGAGAGTCTGCACGTCTGATCTGCGCCAAGTGTTCGGATGAGTTTTGCCGAGGTTGTGTACTGAATTTTCCATCGGCTTTTGCCAGACCCAGTTATTAAAGTGGAGAAGCGAATATAATGTATATTAACTATTCATATATTTTAATTAAAATTTGATACACAAATCAAACAAAAAATTATAGAGACAAGGTTTTGTTGCCTTTTCTGTTGTAGGTGACAATGAGGTGTGGCCGAAAACAATGTATTGTTGCCTCTTAATATTTTTAGTATTAAATTTCATAACTATATTCTGTTACAAAAATTCTAAAATATTAAATTAAGAAAGCATAATAAATTTTGTTTAAATTATTGTTATCAAATTTTATATTTAAAGCTATTGGAATGTCTCACTCAGCAATCTAGGAAAATATCTTAATGCTTCATCTAAAATTATTACTTTATCCCAATCAAATATGTTATTGTGGAGGTACATATGTTTGGACACGACTCAGCAATTTTGACTATTTAATTTAAAACTATTTTTGTGTTCATTAATAAAGGTTTTAATTTATATTTCAACTTTTCATACAGAGCGTTTTTCGCTTGAACACCTCAATTATTCAAGCTGGTACATTTTCGTCAGAAACATAAAAATCAATATGTGCAAACTTTAGGTATAACTGCAAACTGACACACACCCAAAACGACGCTAATATTTCCAGCAATGCTACTAGCACAACAGTACGGCTGTGGTCGGCAGCTCAGTGACGTCACACGTCCTACTGCACAGTGCAAATTCAAGTTGCACTACTATACTTGGAGGCTATGTGGCGATTATCGAAAGCTTAATTCTGCAGCAATTCCAGTTAGGTATCCAATTCCACACACACATGATTTTAAGCACAGGCTACTCGGAAGGTCCATTTTCTCCACCTTGGATCTCGTACGTGCGTATCACCTGATCCCAATGGCAAACAGGGATATACAAAAAAACAGCTGTGGTAACGCCATTTGGTCTCTTTGAATTTATTTTAATGAGGTTTGTCTTAAAGAACGCAGCGCAAACGTTTCAAAGATACATCGATATTGCGTTACGGGATTTTTCTTTTGTTTTTGTATACATTGATGACACATTATTAGCATTCAAAGATCCGGATAACCATAGAGTAGTTTTTCAGCGCATGAGACAGTACGGACTCACCATCAAAAATGCAAAATGTGTGTTGGGATCTTCATCAGTCAATTTTCTATGTTACTGCTGCAGGAATGAATCCTTTTTTTTTAATCCAAAGTCTCAGTTATCACGAATTTTCCAAAGCCCCCGGTGTAAAAGAGCTCCTAAAATTTTTGGGAATAATACATTTGTATAGACACAGCTCAAGTATTAAGTCCAGTTAACAATTATTTGACAGGTACATGTACCTATTATGTGGACACCGAACCTTCAAGCAGCTTTCTACAATTCAAAGAAGCTGCTCCTAATGCAGCTAACGCCACTTTGGCACTGTGCACCGTCCCTTTAAATTCCGCCATGGGACCAGTGCTTCAGCGAGGGCGAATTGGCAGCACCTGGTTTTTTATTCTGAGAAATTCACAAAGCCTCAAATCCGATATTCCACTTTCGACCGCTAGCTTCAAGCGACATATACGGCAATTAAGCATTTTCGTGGATTGATCTAAGGTAAGGACATCATTACAGACACGGACTATAAACCATTGGTGGATGCGTTTCAACAAAAGGCTGAACATGCTTTTACCCGATTCAATTGGATTTAATTAGTCAATTCACTACAAATATTGAACACATGACTGGGCCCGACAACGTAGTCGCGGATACTTTGTTTCGCATAGCGAGTATCCAAATTCCGATGAACTTGCCGCGGCTCAACGAGGTGATTCGGAATTATAGTTTCTACGTCAAGATGCAACTTATCTAAATTTACAGTATTTACCTTTGTAGGGTTCTGACGGCGTCATATGGCGCGACACGTCTACAGGTTCAACACGCCCCTATGTTCCTTTACCTTTACAAAGAAAAGTTACTGATTCGGTTCAGTTCCCACATCTTAGCGGTCCAGTCACTAAACTTATGATACAGCAGACATGTTTGGCCGTGTATGTTGGCTGATATTACTCAATGGGAACGGACATTTATACAATGCCAGAGAAGTAAGATTTCCCGTCATATACGTGCACCACATGAACGCTTTCCGGTGTTGTAACACGTGTATTTTGGTTTAGTTTTGCTTTGTCTCGGAAGTGTTGTTTGCTGTGGTTTGGAGAATTCGAAATCGTGCACGTGCGTGGAGGTGGAGAAGATAAATATTTCCATCCAAGTAAATTTTCGTATCCTATCTCGATTGTTGGCCTCAACATGACAGAATAGTTGGCCATTGTTGACTACGGAACTGCAGCTGCGTGCTATAACTCTTGTGACAATGGAAGAACCAGTGAAACTGACATTTCGACGAAGTTTTCTAATAATGAAAAAAGTAAAAGAATGGGAGGCTATAATGGAGGGAACGGAGATAAGCTTCTGAAACTGAACAGTTGTTCTGCGCTCACCGCAGCTGGTAGATGTGATTATGATGAGAGGCTCCGTAAAGTTGTTGTCTCTGATATAGTCCAAGGCAGAATCGTCGTGAGGAAGGGGCCACAATTAGTTAGTGAAGAGTTCATCAAAGCCACACAATTTAGTACGACGGTTTGCCAGCAATCAATCCCGGAGGCCGACGCCTTATCCAGTGGTCAACCCCTGAGGCAGGCCGCACACTGGAAGCGACGAAACTGTCGGCGACGTTTTGCCTCGAGTCAAAACGTCGCAAGCTGTCTGAAGCAAAATGACTCGAGTCAAAACGTCGGAAGCAAAATGATTCGAGGCAAAATCGTCGCCGCCAAATGTTTCAAGCTGTCTGAAACGGCTTCAGGCTGTTTCGAGCTGTATCTAGCAACCAAACTCATTTAATATCAGTGAAGATGGAGCGTGACGACGAAATAGCTGTTATTATTTATTGTTATATGTTGTTGGAAGAAGACAAAAGTTCTCGTGATTTATGGGTACACCCAATTAATACTAAAAGAAATATAAACGATTTTCTTAATGAATTACGAGTGGACGAAAACAAATTTTTCAATTTCACAAGGATGAGCTCCAAAAGTTTCGATTTTATTTTTGATTTGATTGGTGAAAATAATAAGAAAGCAAGACACTATTTTTCGTAGATAATATATTATTACATACTGTAGTAATTAGTAATTAATCCATTGTTATAATTGCAAAGTAAAGAACTCATTATTAGACTATATAAAGCATACACCGCGACACAGGGCGGCGAGACAAAAGAACCATTGTTGAGACGTACGCAGTCAAAAATTCCACGAGACGAACACACAGTCAGCGAGGAGGAGCGAAACGAAAAGGTTCCAAGTTAAAATTGAACAAAAAGTTTTTCAGTCTGTAATTCATCGAATAAGGTTACAGGAAAGTTTCTCAATAAGTAAAGCCAAAAGCAGTAACCTAATAATTTCCTGCCGCAGTAAAAATTTCACAAGTAAAGACTGTTGCAAATGTCATCGAGAGGAAGTTGTTAACAATCCATCTAATCATTAATCCGGAAGGAGTTGCAGTTTCCAGTTTCCAGAAGAGAGACCCAAAAGTTTCGACAAGTGTTTTGTAACCAATTTAAATTCAGTGATATCCCCAAAAACGTGTGCACAGAAAACCCCAAAATTGAGACCTGGTCGGCCGTAAGTAAAAGAACTCTAAATTTATTTGTAAACCATTTCATTAAGATACGTCAGATCGTTCTTCAATTATTTTCTTTTCTTTAATTATTTCTTTTCTTCAATTGTTTTGTTAGATAATTTAAATTCAAGTCACCCAATTATCAAACCCAGTAAAGACCCTGAGATTTTAAATATTATTGTGTAATTATATGTTTTAACTTTATTAATAAATTTTGTTTAATTCTTCAAATAATCTTTTTATTTAGACGCCATTTTAATCTGTTTATTACAAATTGGCGCATCAACGTGTGGCACGATTTTTTGATAAATAGGGTAGAATAATAATTAAAGAACGAAATCTGACAAACCTCGGTATTGGTGCAAGAAAGTATTTTAATTTGGATAGGATGTGCATGAAAGTTTTGGAAATGAATTGTACGCGTGTGAAAGTTAGAGGGATATTGAAAAGAAAGAAAAATGATTAAATGTGCATTTGAAGTTAAAGATAATAGCTTAAGTTTAGTTTTTTTTTAAAGTTAGATTAAATGTAGAGAAAATGGGTTCTAGAGTTAATAATTCACAGAGAAAAATGGAAGGAGATAGTGGAAGCATGATATTAGAGTATTTAGAAAAATTGAATAAAAATTTAGCAGATTTGAATGCAAAAGGGGATGAAAATGATAAAAATTTAGCAGAGTTTAGAGCTGAAAATAATAGAAATTTAGCAGATATCAATAAAAATATAGCAGATTTGAGTGCAAAAGGGGATAAAAATGATCAGAAATTGGAGCAACTAAATAAAAATTTAGCAGATTTGAGTGAAAAAGGGGAAAATTTGGATAAAAAGATGGATAAAGTTATGGAGGAAAATAACAAAAGCATAGCAGAATTAAAGACAGATGTAAGAGATTGGAGAAAAGAAAATAATGATTGTTTTGATAAAGTTATTGAGAGTATTAAAGTGGACAGTGCAGAGATAAAATCTGATTGTGTAGAAAAAGTAAACAAAGATGTAAACATTGAAATTGAAACATGTGAAGTAGTAAATAAAGTGGGGTTATTGGAGGTTAAGTATGATGAAAATGTTAATGAAATGGGAGTGATAGTTAGTGGAAAGGAAGTAGAAAATAAAGTGGGGTTATGGGAGGAGAAATATGATGTAAAGGTAGATGAAATGGAAGTGGTAGTTAATGAAAATGTTGAAAAGAATTTAATTTTGTTGGAGCATAAGGCTGATGATGTTGAAGGAGAGATTAAAGGGTTAAATATTGAAGGTATTGATGAGCAGGGAGGTGAATTGGTGGGAGAAAGAGGTGAGATAGTAGCAAAAGTAAATGAAATAGAAAATTATGAAAGAATAGAAGAATTACAGGGAGGTGTTGTGAATCAAAATATGATAGAAATGTTTGTTTACAAAGATGAAGTGGGAACAGCTGATGGGAGCATGGCAATGAAAACATTGAGAAATATGGAAATAAAATTGATGATGATAAAACAGATGGGATTTAAGAATTTAAAACAAGTGGTGGGATATATTGAATGTTATTTAAACATAGAATTTGAAAACAAGATTTTAACATTGGTGAATGGAGGGGAGAAAGACGAAAATAAAGATCAGCTGATCAAATGTAAACATGAAACAGCTGGAGAATTTTGGCAGAATGCAGGTCAAAGCATATTTGAGTTCAGAGATACTGGATAGATGTAAAGTTTAGAAAGGATTTACATAATTAGAAGGATTAACATTCTTTGTTAATTACACGTGTGGCTAACGTGGTTACTTCAGCTAACAGAACTATTTTTCCTATATTTTCAAGATTCTGTTTTTCTTCCATCTTATACCTGAGGGGATAGTCATGTTTAACTATCATAGGTCTAGCACACCTAGGGAACCTTCTTGCTACAAATTGTAGTTTCCTTTCAACAATTTGGTCTTCATCACCTTTAGGTGCTTATTCTGTTTAAACTAAAGCTATTTCTTGTTTTCTTCAAAATTGAATATTGATTCTATGCTAACCAAAGTTGGTAAAGAAAAAGGCAGATGTTAGGAAGTTGGAAAGAAAGACCATTAGGATATGGGTTTCTTATGATTTTCATTGAAATACTGGGGGGGGGGGGGTCAAAATTCTCGCTTAATTCATTTTGTGATAGGGGACCACTAGGATGTGTTTTGCGGATAGGCGAGCGGCATTCGTGACCGAGAACGTTTCTTTATTTTCTTGATAATTTCGTGGCGTGTTGCTACAATGTTTTTGTTTACTAAAGATAGTGATGTTAGAGAAAAGGGGGCGTGACATGTTTAAGCTGTCACATGAGAGAATTTAAGTTTTGAATGATTGCTCACTCACAATTGAAATGTTTTGAAGATGACTGAGAAGTTTAATGTGTAAATAGAGGGGAAGGTGTAGAATTAAGATGAAATAGTTTAAGATAAATTTTAAGAGATAAATTAAATGTTGAAAAAGAGAAAAAGGGGCGTGGCATGTTTATGCTGTCACATGAGATGAAATAGTTTAAGATAATTTTAAGAGATAAATTAAATGTTGGAAAAGAGAAAAAGGGGCGTGGCATGTTAAGCTGTCACACAAGAATTTAATTTGAGTGTTGAAGTAGATGTTATGATGATGATTGAACATAGGTTAATATGTAGAGAAAAAGGGGCGTGGCATGTTAAAGCTGTCACGTGGTTGATTTTAAATCTTGTGTAGATGTAGAAGATGTGATGTCTTAAGTAATATTTGTTGTGTAAAGAAAAGGGGGCGTGGCACTGTGCTGTTGTCACGTGAGACAGTTGAAAATTGGAGGGGGTAGATGTAAACAAAACAACAGCTGACATCTGGAGAAAGTAGGTCAAAGCTTACTTCAGATTAAGTGACAGCATTGATGTTTAAGATGAATAAATTATAAATTAAATGAATTTAAATTAAGTTAATTGAAGATTATTAAAAAAAAAATTTAATTTTTTTTTAAAAAAAAAATTATTTTATTTTATGGCATTAGTTTTAAGGAATGCACAATTAATTTCAAACCGTAATAAATTGTAGGATCTAGACTATTTGGATAATCAATAATCAATAATAAGTTGCACCAATATTTGATGGGAATATGTAAATCTTTAAATGAATGGTAATTAGGTATAAGTTTCCGAGCGATCTGACAAAATTAGGGCAAAATTGTAGAAGAGAGAAAAGAATAAAATTCAGTTTTCGAAGAGTAAAGTCCAGACATTTCCTTTCTCAAACGGAATTTGGGGCGTAATGTAGTAATTAGTAATTAATCCATTGTTATAATTGCAAAGTAAAGAACTCATTATTAGACTATATAAAGCATACACCGCGACACAGGGCGGCGAGACAAAAGAACCATTGTTGAGACGTACGCAGTCAAAAATTCCACGAGACGAACACACAGTCAGCGAGGAGGAGCGAAACGAAAAGGTTCCAAGTTAAAATTGAACAAAAAGTTTTTCAGTCTGTAATTCATCGAATAAGGTTACAGGAAAGTTTCTCAATAAGTAAAGCCAAAAGCAGTAACCTAATAATTTCCTGCCGCAGTAAAAATTTCACAAGTAAAGACTGTTGCAAATGTCATCGAGAGGAAGTTGTTAACAATCCATCTAATCATTAATCCGGAAGGAGTTGCAGTTTCCAGTTTCCAGAAGAGAGACCCAAAAGTTTCGACAAGTGTTTTGTAACCAATTTAAATTCAGTGATATCCCCAAAAACGTGTGCACAGAAAACCCCAAAATTGAGACCTGGTCGGCCGTAAGTAAAAGAACTCTAAATTTATTTGTAAACCATTTCATTAAGATACGTCAGATCGTTCTTCAATTATTTTCTTTTCTTTAATTATTTCTTTTCTTCAATTGTTTTGTTAGATAATTTAAATTCAAGTCACCCAATTATCAAACCCAGTAAAGACCCTGAGATTTTAAATATTATTGTGTAATTATATGTGTTAAATTCATTAATAAATTTGTTTAATTGTTCACCTTTAATAATCTTTTATTTTATTCAGACGCCTTTTTTAATCAGTTTATTACAATACATACATTATTATTTTAACTTATTCTATTGCGGGAGTTCTGTAGCTTCTGCCTCTTCCTCGTCTGCAAGATTATTAACTAATTCTAATAATTTTACTTTAAATGTTCTTTGCCGTCTTATTCAGAATTTTTCAATGTCCGGCAGCAGCCCTTTAAAAAATTCATCATAGGTGAATCGGGTTCAGTGCACCTAGATTCTAGGAACGTTTGCATTGGCACTGCCAACATTTCTGCTGCAGTTTTTTTTCTTTCTTTAGTTGGGGGTCTGGAATCAAGAGAACTTGATGATTGTGTGTTCTCTACTAATAGCTACAGCTACAGGCACGTCTTCTTCCTCGACACTTTGGTGTTGGGATGCTAACAAAGAAATTCCGGGTTCTCGAAAATGCGATGCTGGTAAATGCAGAAAAAGCAAAAATAATCATTCTTGCCTGTTGCGTTCTTCACAACATGATTAGAGAAAAAGAGGGAAGCATGTCAGAAATTCAGAGAGAACTGTTTGCACTTGAGGAAGATGACATTGATCCTTCTCAAACAGGTTTCAAAGGATCCAATCCTGCCTATGGTATTCGAAACAGATACATGGATTTATTTAATTCCAACTATGGCAGCATAGTTTCAATTAGTCTATTAGAAGTTTGTGAAGAAAATATTATATTTATTGTAAAAACAGTGTAACAATGACTGGTCATTACAACAAAATATTATTTAAATCAATAATGTAGGTACAGAATAATAATAATAATAATAATATAAACTGTCTCTTTCTTTCACATATTTGCTCAATTTAATTTATCAACTAGACGCGTGCTTCGTTGATTACAAAATATTATCTATAACAGCAAATGAATACAACTCAATACACACACACTCATATATATATATATATATATATCCATTTTCGCCTTCCTTTGTCGAGTAAACACCAATACAGAAATGAATATTTTGGGGCAAAGACAGCTGTGTGCTGGGCGCATGCGCAGTGCTGTTTGACTCGCCAGGCAATGCGACGAGTCATAATTCCATCTGTCAGCGTCCGACACGACGAAACATGACTCGAGGTGTCTGGCTGTCATGAGGCGACGGTCGCGGACTGTTTCAAACCGTCGCGCCGTGTCGGACGCATAAGGAGCCCATGTATTTTCTTCCTCGAGTCGTCGTCCGACAAAATGACTCGTCGCGTCGCTTGCAGTGTTGCGGCCGGCCTGAGACGAGGCCTGCAATGGTCCTGACTAAAGTCGTCACTGCAGTTAACCCGTTCTGCCGGCTGTGATATACGGAGACGAAGAAACGAGAGCTACAGCAAGCAACACAACACAGAATAGCAGTACGTATTTGGTACGGGCAGCAGATCTCTTCTATGTAAAAACCACAGGTGCTTGAGATAATAGTTTTTCATGCTTAACTGTAATAAACTTATATAAAAATTTCTTTAATGGTCAATACTTTTTTTGATTTAACGAAAAACCCAGCCCACAAAAAAATAATTATTTACAGTGTCTTAATTGCTAGATTTACACATATTCATTTAGATTTTTTTTCAGTACAGGGCTACTGTTAATGCTCACTGCTATTGAAGGTTACACTCGTTGACCGGAAGCGCTTCCTTAAAGGGATATTATATATACGTCTGATTTCGATTCAGATGCAGTTCTTCGAGATTGAATTGCCAGATTCGGTGCGCCTTCGTCGGTTACAATCGATAAAGGATAATAATTTTAATCCCTCATATTTAAGTCTTTAGTTAACCTGGTGGGTAGTCGCCGAAATCGTACTTCACAATATTAACCAGTAGTACGATGACATTGGATATTGAAGACAAATTTAATGTGTCATTCACCCCAGGTTTCAAGTACTTCCGCTGGCTGTCTTAGGCCTACGTACTGCTCTCAAGGAAGATTTGAACTGTTGCCTAGCATAACGGGTATACGGTACGGTTTTAAGGGTGTCTGGCGAGTTTTTTTTTTACTGAAACCAATCATCCATCTGAGCCATATAAATTTGTGACTCGCCTTAGAGAAGGCATGCGGAAATTGAGCCCATGCCAGCGACGCATCACAGACATAATCCAGACTTGTCTTACTCAAAATTTGTATTCGTACCTGTCGACAAGATACGTCGTGCTTTGGACCAGTCCTTCGAGGGTCCATTCCCCGTCATACGACGAATACCACACCAGAATTATGTCGTAGACATCAAAGCGACACACACAGTCATCCATATTAACCGTCTTAAAACAGTGTTCATAGCCGCGAAATTCGTTGTATGTTTCTTTTGAAACTTTTTATATACCTACTGTTATATTACTCAGTTCGCGTAGAGTGTGTCGGAAGAGAGATTCTTTTTCTCAAACAATTAATTTTTTTTGTGAAATCTCTGTCCTGTTCTTGATTTTTTTTGTACATTGTAGATTTAAATCTACCGCGCAACAGAAGAGATGTGCCCGGAGCGAAATGCAGAGACGACACACTATTTGAGATCGTTGTTTTATTATTATAATAACGGACTTGTTGACCACTACGTTTTGGTTATTGATACATTCTTGAAATAAGTACACTTCACACAACTCATTAAGACTTTTCTTGAAACGTCATATAATTTTCTATAGTTTGTGTTTTAAAAGTAATAAAATATTATTATTACAACAGAATATGTGTATAGTTTATGAATAAATATATTCAAAGTATATAAATATATTGTACGCCCTCACTAAATATATTACAATGTCTCCCTGTACGGAAATTTATTGTAACTATTGAAGTTGTATTTCAACGTTGTCGTTATAAGTGTACAGTGTTAAAACTGTAATCGGTTTAACAATTGAGTCCACGGATGTGGAAAGCTATGTGACAGTCAACAACATTTTGCGTCTTTAGCACCACGAGTGCTACTAACCTATCCTGCTATGATCAATACGTCGTCATGGAGGATATGGATGGTAAACCACATTTTCATCTACGTCATATCTTACGACGCCGCCCAGCGCAATAAATATAAAATTCCAAGCATTGTGAATAATTAAAATGATAAAATTTACTCCTGATTGAAGATAATGATGAAGAAATTTAGCCAATTCACACCTTTTGCAGTTGTGTCGCTCTCGGCTCTTTCTCGCACCTGACGAAATGCACAAGGATCCCAGGACAAAAGGGAGTACGACAATGTGAAAACAGAAGCCAAGTTACATCAACACAACTTAAATACTATCCGAAACATTTTAATCTCCAATGAGTACCGTTTAAATTTTATTATTAAACACATAAACAGCAGATTTAACAAAATCCAATATCCTACTGTCACTCTTCCCAAACACCTCAACCCAAATTCTTTCTCGTACTCCCTTATTACAAATTTCTACGTCACAAATTTATCCAAATATTCAAAGAATATTAAATATCCATCATTTACAGATCAACTAATACCGTTTACCACTTGATTAAAACCACAAGGACCAACTTGACACCTACAGCCAACATTGTGTTGTTTACAAAATCTCTTGCTCTGATTATAATTCCTTCTACACAGGGCAAACACAACGTTCCCTTAATACACGTATCAAGGAACATATGTCTAATATCAAAATTCCCATTGATAAACAATCTGTAGTATGCAAACATATAACCTATTCTAAAGATACATTTAATTGTAAAAATGCTAAGATTTCAGACATTGACACCAGGTACAATTCCAGACTCATTTCAGAGATGCTTCACATTAAATCACACATCACAGCAATTAATGTACGAACAGACACAATGAAACTCAATAATTGCTATGATCCCTTATTATTACGCTAAACCTTCTGTTTTCTATTGTCGTTGCTCCCTTATTGATACACTAACCCTTCGGTTCTCGCATTGCCGTTGCGTTTTCGTCGCTTTTGAGTTTTGTCAACTGACGAAATGTACAAGGATCCCAGAAACGTCGTGTGGTATTTATATTATCACTTTTTTGTCTGAATTGGCTATCTTTCTTATTCATTATTTTAAATCAGACGTATATTTTTTGTTTTAACTTATGAGTAACCCTAGGCCAATCCAAAATCCTGAAGCTCAAATGCGGGCCATATTAGTTTTCTAGTTCTTGACAAGTCATGTTATTGGGTTAAACAAAAACTTTTAAAAAACAACGCGAAAGTGTGACATTGTATCTCAAGTTAGTATCAAGTTATTTTAAAACTGAAGTTATATTTTATGTGAAGTTTTTAATATTTTCTAAATATTCGTCAATTAAACATGAATAAAATTTGCTTTTATTGAAATTAATAACACGAAATGTTTGTCTTCATAATTGTGCTTCCATCTCGCTTTTATTGCTGCGTCTATTAGGCCTAGGTCACGATAGAAGCGGCGAGCGGCTATCGTTTGAGACAGAGTTATGTAAAGCGATGAGCATAAAGTTCACGCTAACGGGGCCGGGTACGATGCGAAGTGCGAACTTATCGCAGTCGCCGTCATGACGTCGCGTGAGGCAGCTAATCTTCTCTTGTGAAAACAAAAACTATTTATCACTATGTTTATGATCCCAAAAGTTCTTGGCTTTCTCTAATACCAAACTTCCTTCTTTTTCCTTATCACCTCCTGTTAGATATGGAGGTGTAAACTCTCTGTATGCTAAACAGACCCTCCTTGATTTCACATCTTCTTTAAGTACACAGTGTTCCCAATTATATCTAGCAGGCCCATATACAATAAGCAACGATTGTTTCGGCATGGGGATCCGAACAACTGTCGAACTGTCCACATAACCTACATCACCAGCACCAATGACTTGAGGTTCATATGAAACAACACATGGCAAATTGTATCGCTTCTGTTCACTCTTATATGGTGTCATTGTAAGGGCCGAGTCAGCAAGCAAATTTACTGTGACTATTCGTTCACCCCAAACCCAACAGTCATCAATGTGATGGTCAATAGACGCCCCTCGAGAAGGGTCATACTCAAGTGAACATTGCTCAACTGTTCTGTAGCCGGACAAGAGAGAAACTGTGTTGAATTTTTCTCGAACAAATTTTGTAAAATATGGAAAGCCAGAAAAATCCCTCAGACAAAGCCGCTGCTTTTTGAAGTTACATTTTGGTCCAAAGTTCTGCTTTCTGCGGCCACTTTGTGACAAGCTCCAAGCCATTTCATCAATACCATCTATCAATTTTGTCTCTTCGCATGGGTTCAAAAATTCAAACTGTATATAAATTCCAGGAAATTCTATTGGTTTCCTAGAATGATCAGGGTGACACTTGTATTCCTCAATATTCCATCCAGGCCAAGCCTTTTCGCAGTATGGACAGTAAACAAATGGCTGGATTGACTCCTCCTGTAATGCGAACTTTTTCTTAGCTATACCATACTTCTCTTCACAAATCAGGCACGTTCTAATTCCCTTACACCCACAAGGTCTGGGCTTGTCCATATTAAATTTCTCAATAATTATTACTTTTTATGTAACATAACCTTTTCTCATATTAATGCTTCACAATAACTATTTATAGAAACGCGTTTTACGGAAAGGCAAGAGGAAGTATGGCGTTCAACCCATAAATAGGAGTAGAAGGCATTATGGAGAGTACTACCAGCTGGTTAAGGATTTAATAAAATATGAAACGCGTTTTTTTCAATATTCAAATCCTCTTTTAGGGAATTAAAAACAGTTTTATATCCCCAAGCAGGTCAAACCCCCTATTATTGTCGAGATGAAAATAGATCCAAGGATCTATTTTGCAGTGTTCTGCAAAACCATGTGTTATTTCCCTCTAAAAACAAATCTGTCTGCCTTCCTAATGAAACATTTCCAAACCAAGGACTATTATAATGATGATTAACAGACTAAATAACCAAATAAGTCTCCAAATTTAAGTAAAATTATTTATTTAACGTACGCCAATACGCATAAAAGCTTATTTCTATAAGAGCCATCGTCATCTTCTGAAATACAAATTAATAAACACAAGTAGAGATAGACGTGTATAAAGAAATTAAACCAGATACAAAGTTAGATATATAGAGAACTAACGAAATACATACATCATGTAGGTAAGAAGCCGTTCACATTTACGTAGGTTCTATAAATCATCTAACCGAAATTTGGAGGACTTTTTTGGTTTTTATTCTGTTAAAATGTTATATTACATAAATATATCAAGACTCACTACGACTCGAAAATCGTCGTGGTAGAGATGGCCAAGTATTACGATATTATTTTTTTGAAAAATGTAACAAATTTTGCTTTGTTTCATTTTTTAAAATATAATAAATACATAAAATAATTATTTATTGATGGGCATGTCGATATGGTCCCGTGTTTAAACATTGTATGAGTGCTTTGATGCTGGGCGGTGAGAGAAAATTTAATTTGCAGGGTCAGCCATGTGCGTCGAGCACTGCAGCAGCTACTAGTTGTAGGTAGCAGACTACCAAACCCAGTATATTTTACTGGGACATAAAACTGAGCGGAGCCGATCAGTGTACCTGCTCCCAGTCGCTTACCGCTCGTCGCTTTTATCGTGCCCGAGATCTTAGGCAGTGATATAGTGCAGCGGGGGTGGTTTGGGCGACGCATCCCGGGCGGCACTTTTTTGGGGGCGACAAAATTTCACAGTATTTGCAATATATTGTAATCTGAATTTAAAAAATCGGTACCATTTATTTCCATATTTTTGTCGCACATGAAATTAGAACCGATTAAATTGAACATGGAACTTTTTATTATTTAATCTGCGACGGAACCGGGAAATCCCCTTTATGTAAATTAGTGTGGTCATATCGTTTGTGTTTATTTATCGAATAAAGTTTAAGTCAAAGAGAGTAGTTTAATTTTTAATTGCATTAATTTTATAAGGAAAATATATCACATAACAGTATCATTCTACTTCTGATTTGTGTTTTATATTCTATTCGCTGTTATTCGATGTATGCTCTAAATTTTCATGTAATAATCTTTTCGACGCGTATATAATAAATGTTATGTATATATCAATAAGTGGTATTCTTGCAGAAAAGATCTATAATTTATGTAAATTTTGGAGCCTTTTGGATTTTAATACCTAAAAAGGGGGACGGCGTTTTTGGTCTACGTCTCGGGCGGCTGAAACCCACGCTAAGCCACTGCTATTAATTTATTTTAGTCATAGGTTGTACAAAAATGAGATAATCACTTTATGATTACTTTTATTGATTGAATAGTACCGAGTTTCTACTACATCCAGTTGTCCGGAACCTATTGTCGAATTAATCTATATACGTCGCGAGTATATTTCTTCCCTTACAGTCTTTCGAGTTATATAATAGTTAATAGGTTTTTTATAACAACCTGAATGCGTAGAATTCATTTTTAAAAGTACATGTTGTGTCAAAAAAAATAGAATATACACACTGAAGTTTGGATTTCTCGTTTAAGTGAGTTGTAATATCTTTGTAATAATCACAATTTGTAAATTAAGAAAAGGCTTTTTCATCGTTTTACAACTAATCGTAATGCAATATTTTTCCATGGCTTAGCCAACAAGCGTCCTTACAATTTATAGTACAATAATAATCTTTTGCTTCCTCAAGAAATCCACAAAATGTCTAGATCTCTTTCTGGAGTTGATCTCAGAAACTACAATTTACAAGATATTGTTGTAACCCAGAACTTTGTTGCATAGCACTTGTTGATGAACAACGTAATGATATTTGGCTATTGTTTTACCAAGAGATTTTTCTAGTAGTAAAGACTTTCCAATATTCTTTTCAAAGATCGAGGGTGATTTCTCGGTGCAAATTGTAAATTATTTTTAAAACTCGTAGGTCTAACCCAATTACTTAGGGATACATTTCACAGGTGGTTCATATTCTCATAGAACACAAGCTTGTCGCTGGATGATAGCATTTATTTGTGATTCATTCACAATGATTAATGCTTAATTTTTTATTATATTTAGCAAAATTTTGCTTTTTTTTACTCGAACGAGAAGCAGTTGCTAAACCAAAGGGGAAATTCATGCCGGCGGGTTAACGTCCTGATTTATAAGATTAAAACGAGTATCTTTGACAGAAAATATTTGACTATCAAGATGCGAAAATTCTTTGCGGTCATGCTGGCTGTTTTGTAAGTTATTAATCCGCAGAATTAATTTAATCGATTTTTGATTTACCGTTGTAAGCTTTTTTTGCCTTTGATAATTCGACATGTGTGATAATCAATGTTGCTCAAATATATGTAGTATTCAGCTAACCTTCAAAATGTTGAATTTGCGTCTTAAATTATTTATATGTAATTTGTGTATTCAATAAACATGTAAATAAATTCATTGCTTTGTGTGTAATTTCGTTCAATAATGGAATTATTAATTTTCTGACAATTATAATTTTACTTACTCTATACTCCTTACAGTACTTTCATTTTGATCGATTATGATAATGCACATGGTTTTATTTCTTCCAGTTTCAAGCTTACTTAAAGGCGTCCTTTGCTTACGTATGTAATTTTGTGCGAATTCATTTCGATGGGGGTGAATTTAGTTTTTCACATATTTATATTGAGGTGTCATATTTCAATAATAAATATCCTGAAACCCATGTTCTGGAAGGCTCTTTCTTAGACTCAGCATCCTTTAACAACCACTTTCTCTAATCACATGCTCAATACTTCGCTTTTTAACATCCACCTTCAATTGCTAAAGTTTAAGTGTGAGCCGTATATGTAAAATATGGTTGTAATATGTATTATTCCACTTATTGTGACTATTTGTTGAGAGTTGTGGGTGTCGATTGTTGCTGTCTAATATCTGGCCTGTGTTGTGTTGAAATCAACACTTTGTGGCCGGCCAGCACTACTGTCCTGAGGAAGAGGCTTAGACATGTTATTGTTTTCCTAACTGGTAATTTCATTTAGCTCAGTAGCTTTCTATCCCTCTTCCCTGTCCAAAAGAGTTAATTAATCTGACAATGTCACATTGTCTGAATATATATATAAAAGACAAAGTAACAAGAATGTGACAATGTCAGAATAATTAAAACAATTAGTTTGGAAGGAAAAGAGAGAAAGGTAGAGGTTTACCTGAAATTCAAGCCATTCAGGATGTGAAGTCCTGCCGAGCTTAAATTTAAGGTAAGCCACTACCTTGCTGTTCATACAAATTATTTTAATTATCTTAACAATGTCACATGCACACACACACACACATATATATATAAATAACAATTAAGGAAAATGTGATTAGGTCAAATTAAATTACACATTTACATAGGAAAGAGTGATGTGATCTTACCTGCATTCAGTAGGTAAGTTGGTATATTTATTACTATCCCTCCTCACTATCCAAGTTCAAATGTGACTTGTTTCCAAATTAGTATAACCTAGAGGGAGACAACTGCACAAGTAAGGAAAATGTGATGAGGCCAAATTAAATAACACATTAGGAAAGGAAAGAGAAACAGCAATGCCGACTGTGAATGAGTTCAGTTTTTGTAGTCCAGGAAAATAGGCTGCTGTTAGAGGTGGACTATGTTTATTTATGTTGATCAAGGATGGATTTGGACAGTGAATAGTGTACAAGGTATTTGTTTCTGGAGTAGATCACTAGGGTATTGTCTATTTATGAAAGCATTGAGTATCTGGAAGGTGTCCAAACTGTTCCAAGTAGAACAAATTCGAAATCCCCAAGACAAGATTGTATGGAGCAAACATATGGTACGTTCAGGGTATTAACTGGTGAAGTTAAGCTATTGTAAGGTGTTGGTTGGTTTAATGTGGACTTATGCGGTGCTTAGTCTAGAACTGAGGTGTATATCATCATAAAATAAGGTGTTGGTGGAGTAGTAGTTCCAAGTGAACTTAATGAGGAATTAGGTGTATAAGTTTTCAAGAAAATCAGAAAGGGTATCTGGCCCATGGATTCATAGCAAAAGTGTCATCTATCAATTGGTTATTTAGATGTTGCTGTTCCAATGAAAAGGTTAGCATATGAGGCAGCCATCTGGGTTACCTATAGCAGTGCCACTTATTTGATGTAGATGTCATTTTGAAAAGAGAAGTTATTCTTGTTGATGACAAACTGGGTGATGGAAATCGGAAAGTTAGTGGACAGGAAAGAATTTGGTGGTTAGGTGAGAGTTTCAGATGTGATAGTTTTGAAGCTTATTTAAAATTAGAAATGCAGGGAACTATGGCGTTAAATGCTTTGAGAATAATTTGAGGGTTGTATTACAATGTAGCTTCCACTGGACTGTTTCCCAGAATTTTGAGGTGCCATGGGTAAGTCTGAAATTGAGAAAGTAAGAATCTGATTTGGAACAGAATTATGATCAGATAAGGTTTTGGAAGAGATGTTAGAATTTGATTGACAGGGTATTGTTGGGTGGGAGTGTGGTGCCATAGTTGTGGGTTTTGGCAGGTTGTAGATATTGGACAGGCAAAGTTTGGATGAGGGGAGGGGGAGTTATAATATATATATATATATATTTCAAAACCTAACTTTTCCATGATATATGTGGTTTCACCCAATAGCCTTTTTTTAATAATGGATCAGAAATTTTGTGTTCTAAAACTAATATTTAGTTATTCTATTTCATAGTTAAAAATTTATTGTGGCAGCCATGGCTAGTGTACCTCAAGATGTTAATGCAGACCAAGTGAAGGCTGTGAGTATGAAAATTTAACACCGTGTATCTAGATAAAATCTTATGTTGGTTTTTAGAGTAGCATAGCATACCTGAAAGTAGAAATAAAACCTATTTTGATCAATATATTGATTTTAAACAAGTTCTTATTTTGATGGAAACTTGTTTAAAATCAATATATTTATCAAAATTGATTTTATTTCTACTTTCAGGTATTAACATGTAATTATCAATCAACCATTCAGTAGCATAGCTGTAATCCACATGGAATTATATTCTGCAAAGTAAACTTAATTAGTTTAGTAAATTTAATAGTTAGAATTTTAATTGGAATTAAATACTAACTCGGGCATCAAAATATTCTACAAAATTCTGGTAACTAAAAATGCTTTCTTAAGAACAACGTACTTTATATACTTAATATTCAGTTCTTCTGTGCATCATTCCTATGCTTCTTGTTGGATGCAATATTCATGTAGAGAATGGATCTAAATATATTATGTTAGGATAAATATCATTTGTCAATTTTATATTATAAACATATTGATGCTGATACACATGCGGTTCTACAAAATTAGTTTAATTGTGTGATGGTAGGCCTTGAAAAAATTTACAATTACTGTTGAAAGTAGTTGGGCATAAATAATTTTTTAACATTGTAATGTTAGGTAAGTAATTTTATGCTTGAATTTCTTAGAACTGTATTTAGTATTTTATTTAGATTTTTTAATTATGTTAGGTAAATAATTTTTACAGTTATTTTTACTGTAATTAACATTCAATTATAGATTACCTTATAACATTTTGTTTTTTATGAAATTTTTAATATTAATTGTCACTTATCTTCCACAGTTTCGAGATTTTCTGATTTCTTACAACAAACTATCAGAATTGTGTTTTACTGCTTGTGCTTGGGACTTTACTACAAGAAGCGTCAAGGGCCAAGAGGTAATAAATTATTATTATATTATAATTTAAGTGTGTTATTGTGGTAATAAACTGAATGATTTATTTTTGTTTTGTAGGAGAAGTGTGCACTTAACTGTATGGAGAAATATCTAAGCATGAACCAACGCATATCTCAACGGTTTCAAGAATTCCAAATGATAGCCAATGAAAATGCAATGGCGGCAGCACAGAAAATGGGATCTATTCAACGGTGATAGTTTGGATGGAAAGAGTAGCCTTTTTTATTTATATATTTCATAATATACAAAACTGTTGGATTTGTATAATTATATTTACTATTGGTTCAATAACTGTAGCTCAAAATGTTTTTGAGTTTCCATATTGGAATAAAAATTACTTCTGCTGACTATAAACATCAAAGATGTTTGTAAACTATATGACAGCCATATTGCAGGAATTATAATATTGCAAGATTTAATTATCCCAATATATATCTTCATTTGGAGACAACATGAACTTGTTTTAAGGTAACTGTATTGTAGACAGAACATTCAGAAGTATTTTATTGTGGTATCTCTGCTAACTGGTAATGGCTAAAACCATTTAATATAAACAAGAATTAGTTAAATATACTTTTGTCACAACTCATAAATTCATTGAGTATTGTTGGAGAGTTTTATTTGTGAATTGTAAGTTAATCTGAACCAATTGTAAATAACAAATTGTAGAAAATGAATATTTCTCAGTTTCAGTAAATATTAGGATGAATCTTCATTTGTTGCTGTAGCTCTATTAATTATTTTGTGAATATATGTCGCAATACTGTTTTTAAGACAGTATTGCAGTTCCTTCATAACAAGTTTGTCTCCTGGTTTGTGTACTGGATTGCTTTTATGGTTCTTGTATTTTTTTGAATCACCTGGCAAAAGCAACAACACGAATTACAGAACCATTGTGGGGTATTTAATTTAGCACTTATTTATCTAATTTGCACACATAATGTAATGTGAGTAGCTTTCCTCAGTTTAAATGTGGGTACAGATTAAAAATTATTTAAAAGTATATTTAAAAATTATGGACCGTAAGTATGTTGCTAGAATGGCTAATTGTGATTTATAACACACACGAGCACAGACACACACACATATATATATGACATTGCCAAAAAAATTGCAATATTGGTATGGAAAGGAGAGAGGTTGTGGCTAACCTGAAAGTGAAGTGCGGTGTCGCCATAAGGAACTGAAGGTTGTTCTTCAAATTTTTGGAGACTCTCAGCGACACTGCACTTCACTTTCAGGTAAGTCACAACCTATCTCTCTTTCCTTTCCGTACCAATATTACAATTATGTATATACATCTCACTGCACCCACAATGTGTTGTGAATTGTGGGTGCAGTGAGATGTATCCTGTGGTTGATATCTCTCTGGATGATGTCTTATTGGCATCTTTCTATTCACAGAAACAGTACTTTTCAATTTGTTTGTGACTGAATTCTCAAGTGCTAACTTTACAGTCCTGTAGGATTTTTTGCTATAATACAGTTTTCCAACTTTTAAGACTTCTTGCTCAGCATTCAATATATAATGCTATCCTTCCACCACCTTGGACAATTTTTTGAAATGGCAATTTTTCTTTTTATCCAGCCTTCAACAAACCTTAGCCATGTATATAAATATGCCACTGCCTTCCTATGGCAATTTATTTTTCTCAGCCAGACATTAACAGTAACAGCTGGGCAAGGGACATTACCTCAATGGGCACAATTAAGGACTTTGAAAAAACATATCTTGATGAACATTCTATTCTTCTTTGTAATCAAGTAATAAATTACGTCTAGTTTAATACACCAAATTTGAAAACTTAACAATTTTTATGCTTTATTTCATTCGATAAACGTAAATATATATAAATTTGTACAAACTGAACCATTAATGTAATATGTGAACACACATTATCTAAAAGTAACACCAATTTTCACTGAATGAATCATTCACATGCAAATTTTAAAAAATGTCTCTTAAACAGAAATGTCATAATTATTGTTAGTGCTTGCAGACCATTTCACCTGAATGTATTAAATTCAGTCATCCAATGAGTATTAAGATCTGAAGCTGGTGAACTCAAAAATATTAAATCAGAGACTGAAATATATGCTGAAAAGAAAAGGAAGTCATAATACTGTGGCCTCAACAAGGCTACAACTACTCTAGGTCACATAGAGCTCAAATTTGTGTGTGCTGCTTTACTTCACATGAGGATATGTCCGAAAATAGTAAGTGGTAAAGACAGATAACAGCTTTCTATACCTGCTGCTCTGCACTTGCAAAGAGTTAAGGCTAGATTGCTCCCCCTCTTCTGGGTATTTGTGTCAGCTAAACTGAAAATGAATCTTCCAACACTATTGTAATGAAGTTATTTATTTAGAATTCAATTTATTAATTTTGGGTGCAAGTATGTTGTGAGTAAAATAAGAGTCCTGTTTATTCTGAGGCTCAAAGATCCAAACTAATACCTAAAGGCCTGGTGTCAGTATTGTGGTTGGTGTATGCCTTGAGAAAAGAAAATCACTGACCTCAAGTTGTGTACCATATGAGGCAGGTAAACACTGTAGGAACCTCTAACATACAAGTAAAATTGACCACTAAAAAGGATTCCTTAAAAGATCATTCTTCAGTCACAGAATAGGTAGGTTATGTTATTTAGGCCTAAAAAGTGTAACCAGTTGTGCTCAGTATTTTTTTAGTTGTCTGACTTCTTTAAATAAATTAAGAAATGTTATGAAAAATTGATATCATCATAATGAAATGGACACAATGTTTTATCCTTAATTTTTTGGGACCTCTTCTGGTGTTGTAAATGTTGGAGCTGAATATTTGATTTTTTACATTTCTTTAAATTAAATTTTCTAACATTTTACCTTAAAACATAGTCTTTTTTTCATTATTAAACAAACACACCTCTACGCTCCCAGCACGGGGTACAAAAAAAATATTTTTGGGCAGTTGGAAACATGGCAAACGAGGAATTGTGCAGTGTAATAGGACAGGTTAATATTATTTCTTGTTTTGTATCTGTTACAGGTGTATTTTTTAGTCTGCCTGAAGTTCATTATTATTAACATTTTTTTCTTATGTAAGTGTAATTAATGTTTTAGTGAAGCAAGGAATTTGTGCTTAGATTGTGTAGTTGCTTTTAAATGGTTAAATTACTTGTAGTAACTACACTTTCACATGATTACATTTGAATGTGAGATCATATATATCTTATTTTTAAGGGAATTTGCCATCTTTATAATTATAAATGATATAATTGCCAATGCTCAATGTTTGTGTGTTGTGACAAATAATTTTGATGATTTTGCATTTTGAAAAAATGGATTCGAATAGTGGATCCCTATGATCAAGGTGTAAAGTTCATCCCTGTAGAGACAAATAGGAATTATGAGTAGTATTAGAATGACTGGGTGAGCAGATCAGTTCAATCATAATAAAAAAAAAGAGGCAAAGCAGTGAGAAATTAAAATAAATTAGGCATAGTGAGAGATTGAAGGAAAATAAATGAATGTATGACAATGATTACAGATAGGAAGAAAAAGAATAAACCTAAGTTAAATACTGTCAATCTAAGACTTAAAACCAAAATCAATAGAGGAAGAACAGGTTAGACAGAAAGAGTGGGAAACAAGACAGAGGAAGGTACGATGAAGGAATAAATCTTGGATGGGAACAATAGGATAGGTTGCATTATATTTATATAAAAGCAAGTGAGTATAAAGTGGAAGAAATTCGTGAGGATGTGACTTTTAAATAAATAAGGTGTAAGGAAAAATACATATAGTCCAGAGAAATATAATCTCATAAGAAGCCGAAATTCAAATAAAACGGGCAGCTGGCCAAAATAACTATCCAGCACCTCGAAAAGGCAAGTTCCACAGGCTGATAATGCAAAGTGTCGAAAACCTTACGTTACAAATTCTAGTTATGATTTTCTTTTCTTTTTTTTAAAAGAAAAATTTGGATAACACGAAGCGAAGTAATATTCTTAGACCGTTCCATAAACTCCGTTACAGAGCGAATAGAGGTGATAGGTTTGTAAGACCCTTTGGTTCGAAATTAACTTGCGCTTTACTTCCTTTATTATTTTACTAGCTGGGTGCCCGGCGTTGCCCGAGATGTCGTTTATCCATAACCCCCGATTTGACTCCAATCTAAGTAGCTTTTGCGTTATTTTATGACACAACTCGACCCCTATCCCCAAATATGTTCACCTCCCATTCCGAAAGAAGTTGAACTCATTGACCCTGAAATAGTTTCATTGAACGAATATATCGTCGTTTTAACATGTTTGAAAATTTCCAGCCCCGCTACAGTAGGTTAAACAAAGAAAAATTTCCACGCAAAAATCGGCTGGTAACATCGTTTGAAAATTTCTACCTTCGTTCAGGCCTCCTCCCTCCCACATCCGCGCGTTATTCAGTTTGTCACAATGAAACTCATCGACACCCATAACCACAAAACTTTGGTCTATTCGCGATATTTTCATGTAACGAAACACCAAACGCCACCCCAAAGCGTGCTCCCCTTCCATGGCGATAGAGATTGAAATTATTCACCGAGAATATCGACCTTAATATAATGAATTTAAATTATACCGAAAAATATATATTGGACGCAAATGTGGGCCGATTAACATGTTTGAAAATTTTTATCTCTCTTCAGTCCCACTCGTGGGGGTTAAACTGCAAGTTGAATGTCATAATTAATCTCAGCGGCATCCATAACCTCATATTCGATTCCTATATCGGTTCAGTGTGTTATTTTTATGTAATGAAACCTACCCTTCATGGTTCTTTCCTCTCGAGTCGATAAGGGTTGTAATTATACACAGAATATATTAAAAAATATTATTAGTGTCATTAACACCGCTAAATATTTATTTGACGTAACTATCGATAGGTTAACATTTTTTAATATTATACCCCCACCCACGTCCGCCCAGCCCCACTCACCCTCGCTCGCCTCTACGCGTTAACCAGGTTGTCATAAATAAATTCAGCAACATCCATAACCCCGATTTTTCTCGAATCTCGGTTGTTTTCGCGTTATTTTCTTGTAACACCCCTCCACACCTACCCGTGCTCGCCTTACAAACTGAAAGTTGTTAAAATTATACAAAAATAAAGTTGTAGAAATACTATCAATCAAATTTATGCTAAAAATAATTATTAAAGCAAGTACGGAACTCGATTACATGTTACAAAATTTCCACCCTGACCACCCCTTCCCTTGGCGTTAAATGGCGAATTTAATGTCATAATTAAACTCAGCGGCAACCATAACCCTGGATTCGACTCTAATCTCGATTGTTTTTGCGTTATTTTTTTGTAATGCCACTCCACCACCAACCCTAAGGGCAGCTCCCCTCCAAATCCTGAATACCATATAGAGAAATTTTATTAATCTCATTGATCCCGAAATATATCTATTCGACGCAATAAACGGCCTAAAAACATTATTTACAATTTCTACCCCCGCCCAACTCCTCTCACCACAGTCAACCCTCGAGCGTTGCCGAAATTGTCGTAAATAAACTAAACGTCAGGCATTACCTTTGATTTGACTTGAATCTCGGTTGTTTTAGTGTTATTTTCTGTGAAACTCCCCTCCACCACCAACCGTAAGCGTTCAGCCCCTCCTGCTGCAAGTGGTTGAAATTTTACACACATAACATGAGTATACTATCAAACTAATTAACCCTAAATACATTTATTCAACGCTAACATCGGCCGTAATTTCATGTTTTTAAATTTCAACCCCCGTCCCCCTCCACCCCTCGAGGTTAAATGGTCAATTGATTGTCAAAATTAAACTCACCGACATCCATTACCCTGGATTTGACACCTATCTCGGTTGTATACGCGATATTTTCTACTAACACTCGAAAGAGTGCTCCTTTCCTATAGTAAAAAAGGGTTGAAATTATACTTATATAACATCAATTAACCCTAAATACATTTATTCAACGCTAACATCGGCCGTAATTTCATGTTTTTAAATTTCAACCCCCGTCCCCCTCCACCCCTCGAGGTTAAATTGTCAATTGAATGTCAAAATTAAACTCACCGACATCCATTACCCTGGATTTGACACCTATCTTGGTTGTATACGCGTTATTTTCTACTAACACTCGTAAGAGTGCTCCTTTTCTATAATAAAAAATGGTTGAAATTATACTTACATAACATCTGTAGAAACAATATGAATCTCTTTGAACCCAAAAAATTTTTATCCGCCTAAAATATCTGCAATATTAGCAAGTTTGAATATTTCCACCCCCACCCGTAAGGGTGCTCCTTTCTCATGCCGAAGGGGGTGAAGTTATACACAAACAGCATCCAGAAAAACACTAACAAATCCAATGACACCGACAAATAATTACTCAACGCAAATATTGACTGTTTTAACCTGTTGTTTTTATTAATTTACAACCCCGCTACCCTCGCCAAGTCTTATCCCCACAGTTTTTCCAGATTTTTAAGAATATGTCTACCCAGGATTATTGCAATTTATCCACAAGTTTAATTGTTTATAAATAATGTACAAACATACATGATTTTTTCTTACATAGGCAACTGAGTGCAGGGTTTTTATTTATATTGCCCTGGTAGAGAAATTAATTCTATATGGTTAATGGTTAACACGTGATGTAAATGGCATAAGACCATCACATATTAACCCCTTTATGGATAAAACCCAACATATTAATGAATCTGTCTCTATTTCCTATCCAAATGACTTAATATTTTTGACTATGACATATCTCAGAAAACAAAATTATCACCATTCGGTTCTATATGTATAGTTAATTATATTTTTACTCTTCAGTATGGATTTATCAGCTTCAATAATTAGAACTGACTTACCTAACATCACATATATTAATCTCAATCAGATGAACTTTTGACCTAGTGCACATTAATTTAGATTCCATATTTGGGAAGAGCTAGTTAAATTTACATACGTAATATTTTTCCATTTATGAGCTATTATGTAATATATATATATATATATATATATCTGCGTGTGTGTTTGTATTTATACAAATTTGGGAATTGTTTTAAATAATGTGTATGAATATGTTATATGAGAAACATCAAGGCAAAATCAGCTGTAAGCCCTATTTATTAAAAATGATAATGACCCTACCTAATATATATATATATATACATATTCAATATTATTATTCACTGTCAGCTACTTAGAGAAGGAAAAATACATCAAATTTAACAATGAACAAAAACATACAATACACAACAATGCCATGATATGCACAGCAATTATGCAAAAAACTACAATTATATGAAGAGTGTATTAAATTTTGGTAAAAAGCTCTATATTATAAGCTTTCCATTTAATTTAAATATTTTGATTTTAATATATTCAAAAATAACTTTAAAATATTCCTTGTGAAGAACTGTTATTATATATATATATATATATATATATATATATATATATATATATGTGTGTGTGTGTGTGTGTGTGTGTGTTTGTATATATACAAATTTGGGAATTGTTTTAAATAATGTGTATGAATATGTTATATGAGAAACACCATGCAAAATCAGCTGTAAGCCCTATTTCTTAAAAATGATGAATGACCCTACCTAAGATATATATATACATATTCAATATTATTATTCACTGTCAGCTACTTAGAGAAGGAAAAATACATCAAATTTAACAATGAACAAAAACATACAATACACAACAATGCCATGATATGCACAGCAATTATGCAAAAAACTACAATTAAATAATGTGTATGAATATGTTATATGAGAAACATCAAGGCAAAATCAGCTGTAAGCCCTATTTCTTAAAAATGATGAATGACCCTACCTAAGATATATATATATATATATATATATATATATATATATATATATACATATTCAATATTATTATTCACTGTCAGCTACTTAGAGAAGGAAAAATACATCAAATTTAACAATGAACAAAAAACATACAATACACAACAATGCCATGATATGCACAGCAATTATGCAAAAAACTACAATTATATGAAGAGTGTATTAAATTTTGGTAAAAAGCTCTATATTATAAGATTTCCATCGAATTTAAATATTTTGATTTTAATATATTCAAAAATAACTCAAAAAATAAAATATGTTATCACAATTATTCCCAATTTAGATATTTATAATAAAATAGTATATAAATTAGCTGATTTATTATCACTCACAAAGAATTTAATCAGAAAAAATTTGTGTTAACCTAACCTGAAAATTTTGTTTCACGACACAAATTGCACGCAATAATTTGTTTACATTTATACAAATTTATAGAAATACGTTGCGCAAAGTATAATTAATTGTACTTTTAATTCAATTTAAATGTTCCTATTTCTGTATATACCTTTGACTGATGGTGCATTAATTGAATAACGACCATAAAAACTTTCGGAGTTCCGTACGTCATTTTCAATACTTTTATAGTTACAAACATATAATTCAGCAGTCGTACCTTAGACAAATCTTATTATCTTCTGAAATATTATACAGGATACAATAGTACGTTATATTATGAAATTTTATAATTCTCCTGCCAGGAGACGGCGGAGATTGACTCAAGGCGGTCGTCCAGTCTTCTGGGGCGTGCGAAGTGTTAGTGACCCCAGCACTATTTGCAATCTAGGAGGTTAAGATGTCAAGGGGTGGGGAATTGTCTCCATCTTTTAGTTATCGGTTGACGAAACCGCTTGCTATAATTCTCCTGGTAGGAATAGAGGTAGCCCTAACTTGATAACATTCTGGGTAACTAGAATGTTCTGGCAAGTTTCAAAGGCCTTCAGGCAAGAGCATCTCCACCCTGCGGGGCGACCCTGAGCACATTAATGATAACGGAGCAATGCGCGCAGCCGACCAAGACCGTCTTTCAGGCAACTTGGTGCGTCGGACCTGGTCTATCCTCTACGGTCTCTTAATCCCAGCTGGGTTGTGCCTTGTCGACAAAATATCGCAGGTAATCAAGCTGTATATAAATTTGATGTTTGTGTTACGAATTTTCCCAAGCCTGAAATAATATATATTTTTTTGATACGTTGGTCTCTGGAATCAACCAGCATCAATTTCGCAAGTTAATCAACACGCAGAACTCAAAAATGCTCTTAACATTAAATTAGGGCAGCTAGTCCAAATTATTTTGATACACTGGTTTACAAAAGATGTACGAAATACAGTCGGGCGGCGTTTCGCCACAATCTTCACAGAAATTTCAGGATGAAAAGAGTCAAACTTCCACCATCCTTCTGGCTTTTGAGTATGTTTTTACTGTATCTATAAGTGTTATTTGAAAAGTAGGCCGTAGAAAAAATGAATCGCCTATAGTTTACAACATCTTAAAGCAAGAAGTGGACAGATCTACCCATAAACTATAAAAATAAGTGTACACTACGTAATTCTTGTTTTTTCGAAACAATACAAATTTCAGTCAAGGGTTGAATAGGAATAAGTTCATTTTTTATTCTACCAAGATCGCATTTTAATTACTTTATGAAATTTACACCACATTATAAATAATATTTATATTTTACATAATTTTAAAAAATACCCATTTGGAAATATTCAAAGTAATTTTTTTTGGTGATGGCGTACTATTAATGTCACAAAACGTTTGTCACATAGATTCGACGTTAATATAGCCCATTTTCCAGTTACAAGTCTCCCACCTCTACGTCCATGGGGCTGAACTTCAACTTAACCATCAGTCATGGTAAATGTCAGTATCCAACTCAGCGAAACCTACAACACTAGATTCGACATCAATACCGGTCTTTTTCGTATATATGGACTCCCTTCTATCCAACTCTAGGTGTTTATTACAATTCTAGCTGTGTGCCCGGCGTTGCCCGAGATGTCATTTATCCATAACCCCCCGATTTTTTTCGTTATTTTTATGTAACACAACTCGACCCCCTCCCACTAAATGTGTTATGGCCACGTTGCATTGTTTGAAAATTAACTAAATTAAATTAATAATGTGGTACTTAACTTAGTAATTTTCGAAATTAAATAATTTTTATTTAATTTAAAAACTATTTGTTTAATTTTATTTATTTTTCTGCAAATCAATTTTTTTTAAGCGGGGTATGATGTTGGCGTTACCATATTCGTCTTCCGTAATTAGTTTTTTAAAATCAATAATTACTATACTTACAATAATTACAAATGTAAAATTATAGTCAATCATTTTTTTATTCGTTCCATAAGTTTTCATATAAAGTCCCATAAACACAATTAAATGGCTTTCTATAATATGAAAAGGGAAAAAATATTCACGTGCGTTTCTTGTTCTCATCTTAAAGATATGCATCTTAAATAAAAGAACTGATAAATTTAAATTTCTAAATAACGCACAGACTCTCACAAGAATTTTAATAAGAAAGACATCTTTCCCGATGTAAATTATTAACTAATTTTTCATGGTTACACACCAGGTTCTGGGGGTTCTCTGCTGGTCGTTGTTCTCCACTGCTGCCTTTAGCCTGTGTGGCGCTGCGTGCAATAAATGTATTTTATCCGGGAAGATTTCCCGGAGCCGTTATAGGGCGGCAATGGCGCTGCGTGACCTGTGCGAACTATATATAGTGCCGAACATGCTGCTACCTGATTGGCCGCTGAGGATCGCCTGACATTTACTACGCGAAATGAGTCCTGGACGCTGTGGTCAGGCGATCCTCAGCGGCCCATCAGGTCGCAGCATGTCCGGCACTATATATAGCTCGCACAGGTCACGCAGAATATTAGTATGTTATAGGCATATATATCTCGTCATCGCGGAGCAGATTCCACGAGGAAGGAACTCCGACTACTAGAAGAGGAGGCTGGACCTCCAGTCAGATGTCACCGCTGCTACGCAGCGCCACACAGGCTACAGACAATCTCGGAGAACGACAACGTCGAGACATCTGAACATGGTGCGTAACCGTGAAAAATTGATTTAACACATAAATTGTTACATTAGAAGACGATATCATAATATACCACATATGTCACATATAATGTTTCAATATTTAAACTCGAGATTAATTACACTGTGACTAAGCAGATATATTCAACAATCATCATTATGAAAATAAAATTAGTCATCAAAACAGAAGTTTTTCGTCCACTCACACAACCTGACGATGTTACAAATATGTACAGAAACGTTTTTGTGTTGATAATTAAAGATTTTATGATTAATAATTATTTTTAATTATAAAAATCGGCTGTTAATCGCCGTTAAGGATGTTCATTGTTAAAAACAGACGTGAAAATAAAATATATGACTAATATTTGAGCAGAAAAACAAAATAACTTATTCCATTTAAAATAAATAAAGAATATTTATACAGATCAAAACATCATAGTTACACAGGTTTTTAAAAATATACATGTCTGGTTCGACAGATTATTTTTTTTAAATATAAAAATGTTAAACGTAAATGGATTATTGTTTCCTAAACCCCGTAACTTCTATTACAATTTTGCTTCTCAGCTAAACTGGTTTCCCTCTTGATTAATTTGCTTTTAAAATGAAAAAAAAAATTACGTCTGATTGACGTAATAATGAATAAGAATAATAGTCCATTCAGGCATTAAAGGGTAATATAAATACCACACAACAACGATTCTGGGATCCTTGTTGCTTTCGTCAGGTGCTAAGAAGAGCGTAGAGCGACACAATTGCACCCGTCGGTTGACAAAACTCAAAAGCGACGAAAACGCAACGACACAGGAACAGCAGACAGTTCAGCGTAACAATAAGGAGTTTCATAGTATCTCTTTGTACTATAATTGCTGTGTGATCTTTGATTTAATGTGAATCATCTCTGACACGAGCCTGTAATTTTTATTTTATTTAAGAACTGTTTCTTTCTCGTCTTCCATACAACAAAATTATTAAATAATTCCCTTTTATTTGCTTTTCAGTTGGGTATTTTATTTCTGCCTGTCGTCACTAATTCATATCAGTATTGCAGTCCTTTTAATTCTATATTAATAATTAATATATTATATTATACAAAGAGATATATAAACATAATAGAGTGGCTATATTAGCGTTACAGCGCCCTGGGTGGCAGCAACAAACAACACTGGCCGCCATTTTTTAGTCGGTTCACTTCAAAACCCGATTTGTGTTATGCTACTGATGGTGGAAGTTTTGAAGTTTTTTTGTTAAAATAAAATGTTTGTTATTATAAATCATGCCATGCGTGTGTTCAGCCTACAATTGTAATAATTGTAGTTTGAAAACACATGAAGTATCGTATTTTAAGTAAGTATCAGCATAATAATAATAATAAGAAAGATAGCCAAATGCAGGCAAAATAAGTGATAACATAAATACCACACAACGTTTCAGGGATCCTTGTCCTTTCTTCAGGTGCTAAGAAGAGCCTAGAGCGACTAACTGCACTCGTCATTTGACAAAAAAAAAGCTTTGGTGGTGCTGTTGTGTCGCTCTAGACTAGGAATGGTTACATGTTGCAAATAGAATGACGAGGCTACACATTCAGTATGAGGCACAGAAAATGAAGGTAGCATTGGCTGCCCAGACACTAAGCAATTCTGTAGCAGATTTTTTTGTAGAGACTTGGGTTTGTCTGAATTTGTAAGTTGTGAGGGCACGGTAAAGTTAATAAAAATGGTAGATAAAGCATTTCATTTGTTGAATTCGTGCAATGTTATGAACAAGGGTACAAAAACTCCTGTGTTTAGAGGTAATGGAGTGACAATATGCAACACAATAGAAAGATCTGTACAGTATTTTATGAATTTAAAGCTGTACGATGGGAGTTTATTAATTTGTCAGGGAGGAAGTTGGGTGTGTATGGGATTGTTTTAGATCTTCTCAGTTCGATGCAACTGACAGAGAAGTATGTGTGGAACGATTCTCCAGTTCTCAAATTTATATTAAGTAGGAGAATGAGCCAGGACCATTTAGAACTCTTCTTTTTTTGCATACGAAGATGTGGGGGAAATCGAAATAATCCAAATGCATTACGCAGATAGAACCATCCAAAAGTGCCAATAGTACGGGAGGAATTTTGGAGACATTGGTTGTACCATTTGAAAAAAATAATTTTAAATCTTTTACAGATCACAATTTTGATCATGATTACGTCCCTGAATATGAGAGATTAACATTATATTCAGAAAAAGTGGTAGAATATATTTCAGGAAGTGTTGTAAGGATAGTCGTAAAAAAACTAAAGTGTTTAGGTTGTTTAGAGGACCTCCTTGCTTCTCACTCTCAAAGAAAAACTGGATTGATTAAAATAAAGGACTTTAAAGACAAGTTAATCAACCCGTCTAAAGACGTTGTGAAATTATTTACACTTGCTGAAAAAGTATTGAGGAATAACGAAACACAAATATGAAAGAAGAATTTGCTATTAAAATTGTGTGTGTAGGTATTCCGGATGTTGGGACATAAACAAATTTTATTTTGTGAATTCGACTATTTAATAGTCTCGGCCGAATTTAGTGAGGAAACTCGCTACTCAATTTTAATAAAGGTTTTATTAAAACATTACTTCAATTGCAGAATTCGTTATATGTGTAAAGAAAAAGCAATGGATGAAAGAGGACGCAACATAAGGCAATTGTATACAAAACTGATATTATTTAAAGGCCAATAAATTTTTCTATGCCTTAAATGTGTTATATTTTCTTAAACCTTAAAATATATTGCCCTTAGAGATTTAGTTTTAGGTCATTTGTGCGACAGAGTTCAAGACTAGCAGACGATGGGGAACGCCCACCTGACAGTATAAAGCATGGCGGCTGAGTTTTCAATTTGCTTCAAACATGGCGGCGACTTGTCCAGTCTATGTTGTTTATATATGTCTTTGATATTATATATAATTAATTTCATATTACCCTTTTTTGTCTGTATTGGCTATCTTTCTTATTCATTACTTTGGTTTTATTAAGTCTTTGCTTTTATGAAAATCTGTATCATTATCAGTATTTCAACTTATCTGTTTAATTAAGTTTTTATCCTGATGAGATTTGATCTTTTCCTCTTGCGGGCCACATAATTTTGAATATCCTACTATTCATCATTTTAAAACATTTAAATATTCTTTCTGCATTGGTAAATAATGGAATTTGAAACTGAGAGCTGTTAATAGTGAGTAAAGATATTTATAAATTGTTTTTGGATCCGTCCTTGGCGGCAAATTTGCTCTCTCGGAGGATGACCAGAGTGTAAATGTAGGATAGCTGATAAGGCTGTCCTTCGCAGGAAGTTGGCAGATCTGATAGTCTACAGCTCCTCCAGATCCTCCAAAAAGTCCAGCGCTCTCGCAAGATCCCAGAAATCACAGTGACTGTGTCAGTAAGAAGGGGAAAATCATTGCTGTAGTACAGATTGTCATAAATAAACTCAGCTATATCCATTACCTTCCATTTGACTCGAATCTCGGTTGTTTTTACGTCATTTTCTCGTGAGTCCCCTCACCCTCATCCCTAACCATGATCCACCATCAGGCCGCAAGAGGGGTTGAAATTTTACACACATAACATAGGTAGAAATACTATAAATCTAATTACCCCAGGAAAATATTTATTGAATTTTAATATCGGTCGTTATTTCTTGTTTCAATAATTCCACCCCCGTCCAGCTCCACTACTTCAATTAAATGTCATAAATGAACTCAACGACAGAACCCCGGATTTGTCTGCAATCTCGGTTTTATTCACGTTATTTATTGGTAACGACCGTCCACCCTCATCCCTAAGAGTGCTCATTTCCCCTGCTGTAAGGGGTTGCAATTATACTTAGATAACATCGGTTGAAACACTATGTATCTCTTCGATCCCTAAAAATATTTATCTACCTAAATATTAGCATGTTTGAATGTTTCCACACTCTCCTGTAAGTGTGCTTCCCGAAAGGGATTAAAATTTTTCAAACAACATTGGTAGATATATTATCAATTATATTGACCTCTACAATTAATTATCTAACGCAAATATCGACTGTTTAACATGTTAGAAAAATTCCACCCCCGTAAACCCCGTCCAACCTCGCCCCTGGGGGTTAAATCACGAATTGAATGCCATTATTAAACTCGGAGACATTCATAACCTTGGATTTTACTCCACTCTCGGTTATAATCGCATTATTTTATTGTAGCGCTACTACACCCCCACCCCTAAAAGTGCTCTACTGCTAAGCTCGAAAGGGGTTGAAATTATACTCAGAGAACACGTAGAGAAATTTGATCAATCTCATTGATCCCGAAAAATATTTAGTCGTCGCAAAAATTGGTAGATTGACATGTTTGACACTTTCCACCCCCGCCACTGGGAGAATAATTGCTAGTTGAATGTCATAATTAAATTAAGCGTTATCCAAAACTTTAGGTTTGACTCCAGTCTGCGTTATATTCAAGTTATATTCTTTTATCGGCCCTCCAACCCGACCCCTATGGGTGCTCCTGTCCCATTCCTTAAAAGGTTGAAATTTTACTCATATTCATTGGTACAAACACTATTAATTACTTTTACCCCGAAAATTTTTATCCGACTCAAATATCGGCCGTGTTAGCATGTTTCAAAATTTCCACCCCTAACCACCCCCGCTTGGAGGATTTAAACGGCAACTTGAATAATATAATTAAACTCACTTACAACCATTACCATGGATTCGTGTCCAATCGCGATTGTGTTTGCGTTATTTTTATAGAAATCCACTCCACACCTACCCTTAAGGGTGCTCCATTCCAAATCCCGAAAGAGGTTAATATTAAATATATGGAACATGTAGAGAAACTTTATAAATCTCAGTGAACCAGAAAAATATTTATTCGACGCAAATATCGACTACTTAAAATTTTGAAAATTTTAACCCCCGTCCACCCCCGCTTGGGGGAGTTAAACTGTAATATGTGTGTCATAATTAAACATAGTGATAAATATAACCCCGGATTCGAGTCCAATCTCGAATGTGTTTACGTAATTTCATGTAATACCACTCCACCCCCAACCCTTAAGGGTGGACCAGTCCCATACCTAAAATAGGTTGAAATTATACACAGATAACTTGTAGCGAAATTTTATGAATGCCATTGATCCCGAATTATATTGATTGGACGCAAAAATCGGCCGGTTAGCATGTTTGAAAATTTCTTCTCCCAGTTCACCCCCTCACATTACCGCCAATTCCCACAAACCCCCGTGCGTTTCACAGTTTGTTATAAATAGTCTCAGCGACATCCATAACCACGATTTGACTCGAATCTCGTTTGATTTGGCGTTTATTATATAAAACGCCCCGCCGTCCCCACACCTAAGGTTGCTTCTGTCGCATGCCTAAAGGGGTTGAAATTATACACAAACAAAATCAATAGAAATACAATCAATATAATTAACCCTGAAAAATATGTATTCAACACAAATATCTGCCGTGTTTGCATGTTCCAAAATTTCCACCCCACTACCCCTGCAACTGAGGCGTAAATGCCAAGTTGAATGTCATAACTAAATTCACTGACATCCATAACCTTCGATTTCACTCCAATCTCGGTTGTATTCGCAGTATTTTTCTGTAAAGCATCTCCACCCCAAACCCTAAGGGTGTCCTTTTCCCAGGGTGTAGGGGATGAAAATTATATTCAGATAACATCGGTAGAAACACGATCAATATCTTTGACCCAGCAAAATATTAATCCAACTCTAATATCGGCTGTTTTAGCATGTTTACATATTTCCACCCCCGTCCACCCCCACTTCTGGGGGTGGTAGACGCGACTCACCCCGACAGTGTTTGTTTCCTGGTCGCAAAGAACACCCAACCACCCCCGCTTGGGGGACTTAAACGGCAACTTGAATATCATAATTGAACTCACTGACAACCATAACCCTGGATTTGAGTCCAATCTCGATTGTGTTGCGTTATTTTTATAGAAATCCACTCCACCCCCACCCTTAAGAGTGCTCCACTCCAAATCCCGAAAGAGGTTATATTAAATATATGGAACATAAGGATAAATATATTAAATCTCAGTGAACCAGAACAATATTTATTCGACTTAAACATCGACTACGTAACATGTTTGAAAATTTCAACCCCCGTCCATCCCCGCTTGGGGAAGTTAAACTGTAACTTAAATGTCATAATTAAACACAGTAACAAATATAACCCCGGATTCGACTGGAAACTCGAATGTGTTAGCGTAATTTCATGTAATGCCACTCCACCCCCAACCCTTAAGGGTGCACCACTCCCATGCCTAAAATAAGTTGAAATTATACACAGATAACATGTAATGAAGTTTTATGAATTCCATTGATCCCGAATTATATTGATTCGACGCAAAAATCGGCTGGTTAGCATGTTTGAAAATTTCTTCTCCTAGCCCACCCCCTCACATTACCGCCGTGCGTTTCTCAGTTTGTTATAAATAGTCTCAGCGACATCCATAACCCCGATTTGACTCGACTCTCGATTGATTTGGCGTTAATTATATGAAACGCCCCTCCACTCCCACACATAAGGGTGCTCCCCTCGCATGCCGAACGGGATTGAAATTATACACAAACAACATCAGTAGAAATACAATCAATATAATTTATTCAACGCAAATAGCTGCTGTGTTTGCATGTTCAAAAATTTCTATCCCGCTACCCCTGCATCTGAGGGGTAAATGCCAAGTTGAATGTCATAAATAAACTTAGTGATTAGTTCCTCAAAATAGATCAACCGCAGAATCCACTTCTTAATTGTTGGAAAGTCTTTTACCACCGAGCCATTTTTTCACTTTGGAAAGAGAAAATAATCATAGGAAACTATATCTGGCGAACAGGGTGCGTGAGAAAGCAACTCAAACTTTAATTAATTGATTTTGGCTATCGCTATAAGGGATGTGTGAATTGGTTTGTTGTCGTGGTGAAACAGCACTTCTTTATCGCCAAATGCGGCCGTTTTTTCATCACTCAAACGCCGCAATGAGTTCCCATAATACTCGCCGTTGACTGTTTTTTCTTTTTGAAGATAACCAATGAAAAGTATTCCACGTGCATCCGAAAAACTGCCCCTTCGCCCGTGCCAACATGGAACTGTCTTCTCCTTGTTTGGAGCTGATTCTCTCTTTTCAGTCCATTGGTTTGACTGTTCCTTCGTCTCCTATGTGAAGTGATGGACTCATGTTTCATCCATGGTTATATGTTGTCAGACTTTTTTTTGGTGTATCGTAAAAAACATGTTTATAGTCAACTACTCACCCACTGCTAAGTAAGTAACTCGAATAAGAATGCAGTTCAAAATCTAAATCGGTAACAGCACAAATTAACACGACAGTATGTCTTAAGTTGCAGTATCAGTCTCGCAATTTCTTTTTCTCGGTATATATTGTAATAAACAATAATGTAAGTTTTAATTAATTTAATTTATATTTAAAGAATTTGTCCCACGTTGTGGAAGCCAAATATGTAATAAACAACAATTGAGCTTTAATTAATTTAATGAATTATAATGAATTTACCTCACGTGAAGCGCCATTTAGGTAATAATTAAATGGAAGGCATTAATTAAAAGAAATAATAATCAAAATTAACAAACATAATATTTATTTATTGTATTTTGTGGCAATAAAAGATAATTACAACAAAATTTGAGATCTTTCTCTCTCAGGGCCTCAACTGGGTTTGATAATGGACACAACAAATTGATTTAAAAATCTTATTAACAAACAGTTTACAATTTAACTAAACAATATGTCGATAGAAAGAAATTAAAAGTAAATAAATTAACTCTGATTGACAATTAAAAGAGAACGAAATCTGACCTTATCCTCTAATTAGCGTTTACAATTAATTATTAGTTTTTTTTGTTACTTACATCTGTCCAGCTTGTACCAGCATTCTTTTTGGTTTCGGAAGTACAGTATGGCAAAATTATACACTGATTCTAAAATGTCGACTCACAGATTTTACACTATTAAGTCAAAACTGATAGGCTCATAGGAACTCGGATGATCCTCCTGAATGTCAGCTATCTGATGTCTACTCGCCTTACCGGAACCCTATGATTCGTAGATTTATTAGTCTTTTACTGAATTGGACGTAAACTGCAACGTATCTCCTTGACGATTTATTTTAACTGTTTATTCTTTCGGAGCGAACTAACTTTTCTTTAGCTCCTGGCTATAGACTTAAACTGCTCTTACTTTTCAATTATTTACGCTGCAATACTTGCGGCGTGAATGTTTTCTTTCTTATTAATTTACAACTTTAAGTAGTTATACATTGACGATGTCTAGTCTCTGCTCAAATTATATTACTTGTTCTGCTCCTCATAATGTCTTTCCGCCAACAGCTCCTAACAATCTTTCTCCGCTTACTAACAGTTATATTACTTATTCTGCTCCTCACGATGTTTTTCCGCAAACCGACTCCTAGTTCTTCCGAGTTTTAGCGCGCATACGCCATTTTTGACTTTTCGACAAAGCAAAGTGAGCTCGCTTCTCTCATTGTTGTTTTGTTCGATCAGACCGCTATAATGGATTTCTCAAACAATTCAAATTTTACGTCAAAACAATTAATGGCCTAATTAATTGGCGTTACAGTATATATTTAAGAACTGATTCACTAACTATTGTCTGCATTAGTATCTTAACTATGAATATTTAATGATTACTGATGCTTTAACTATACTTTGCTATATTGGAAACAATATAATTAATAAAATTTTATGTTTTAAAGAACAAAGAATACAAAGATTTTATTTAACAATCTCATAATGAACACAAATTGAAAGTCAGAGACGTATTTAGGGTCTGTCGATGAAAAAAAAAATGGATAGACGTGAGACGGCAGTTGTTTACGTCAGTATTATTTCACAAAATGTAAAACTCCACAACGTTGTCTCCGGTCATCGCTAGCACGCAGAAATGATCGAAGCTGATCTGGTTTGCAATTTAGAACTTCGAAATCTGTATTGAAATAACTTGTAATTCCGATCTAGCAACGCCAATTACGTTAATTAAAGTTCATATGCGCTTATCTGAGTCAATGACGTGATTCCCAGTGGGAACTCGTGAGTTATTTTAAGTTATGTATTACATCACACCAATACACAATTTTTACGAGGATAACTATGTAAAATATTAATAATACTACAACAGCCATAGCGTTAACAATACTCTGACCTGACCTGTAATATGTTACATTTCTAACTTCGTTTAAATAGTTTCCAATAGTGTCTAATTTTAAAAGTGGATAATTTAGCATTACGTTCTTCTAACACTAAAGTATTTTTCCTTCGTACGTATTTTAATTACAGTTAATTTTAGGAACAGGCCCCGCATGTGTCAGTATTGTGTATGTGGTCACTGGTCCAAAGCGTCTTTGAGATTTACGAGTAGTGCAAGGAAGTGAAAAGGAATACTGCGCACGCGCATTTCTCATTCCAGAGTGAGATCTTGTACTGACTTTTCGGTACCACAAAGACAGCAAGACGGGCATTTTAAATTATGCCTAATTAAAAACAGAAATCCATAGTGTTATAAAAATATTTATTATCAAGGTTCTAGAAATAATATACCCAAAATTATTTATGTGCCTGTCACTGTAAATACTAAATATTGACTTCAGTGGCTACATTGACAGTGAAATCAGCCTTTTTTTGTAAAATTATTCTTGATTTTAGAGTTTACATGAACAGAGACGTCAACCCGCGTATCCTGTGCGAAATATTTCAATTGTCCGTATCGCCTACAATTATTACGAGCGTGCAATAATATACTTTAAATTCATCTTATTTTTAAATACTTGCTGGTACTAATCAAGAGACCTTTGTTTTTTATTCGATACTTGTTTCACTTGAGTTATATATATCATTCTTAAATTTAATTAAGAACAGTTTTGGAGCTTTTGCACATTTAACAATTAATTCTTTGCTATATTTTACTATTAAATTATTAATATCTTATTTACAATTAAAACATCTATTGAATTGCAGTAAATGTGACTTGATTCCAATAATCTTAATTAAATCAATCCTTAATCAATCAAATTTTTCAATCCCCTAATCAATCTTAAATTCATTATACTTAACAACACAATAGTTAAACTTTGAAATTCAAGACTTACATTAATAGGCCTATATATTAAATTTATTAAAAATGATTATTGAAAAATATATTATAAATTAAATTCAGAAAAGTATACACTTTCATTATACACATTAGTGGTCACCACAATATATATATATATATATATATATATATATATATATATACATTGTAATACTAATTAAGCAGGCCATTAATTGTTTAAATTACAATGCTTTGTTTAGCGGCATCGATCTCAAAGGACGGAGTGAAGGCGGTCTCTTATTGATATTAAGTTACGGAGACCATGGATTGTTTGGTTTATAATATTGATTGACAGCGGCACCGATCTCAATGAACGGTGCGACGGCGGGCTTTTATTAATGTTAAATTAGGGAGACCATGAATTGATAATTTTGAGTGACGGCGGGCTCATTGTTGCCAAGATTCGTTGGAACTGCGAGCGTGGGAACTGGAAGAGAACGCGCGGTAGGTAGAGCTGCTCCAGAGAAGCGAATAGTTAGTTGTGTGTCAGATCTCGAGGGAGATGGATGTGAATGGAGAGAAGTTAGTTGAGTGCCAGTTTTCGAGGGAGAAGGATGTCTTAATGAAGATCGCCAGATTCTGGTGAAAAAAGAGTTGCTCAGCAGAGTTTAGTAGGAGACGTCGACGTGCCGTTGGGCCGATGATAGACAAAAATATCTCATGATCTATCCATTGTTATGAACACTGTAACACTGACTGGTTTCCCTGTTAAAACATCTTGGGTGTTTGCGGAAATAAAGACTTATTGACTGGTGGCTGCGGGCGAAACAGCGGTTGTCCATAGGCGAGGAGTCTGGATGTCTGAAAGGATTGAAGTGTGTGTGTTTGTGAAAGTGAATGTTCAATTTTATGCACATAATGGCCTTTTAGTGAAGTGTGTTCCCAAGCTTTGGAATCATTAAGTCTGTTTCAAAACGGACATTTGTAAGTACGAACTAAAATAATGAATGTTTTGTAAACAGTAAATTAAAGGTAATAGTCAGCTTTCGTTTCTTTTCATTTCATATTCAGTGCGTTTCAAATTGTTTAAATTGTAAATTCATTAATTGTAATCTTTGTGTTTCTTATTTATCAAGCCCAGATATTTTTATTATTATTACAACATATATATATATATATATGTGTGTGTGTGTGTGTGTGTGTGTTAAATGTGCAGAAGTATATATATATATATATATATATATATATATATATATATATATATTCTGGTGACCACTAATGCGTAAATTCTTAATATTTGAATTGTCAGCATAATATTATGGCCCAGATATTGTTGGTAACTGTCATCGTTGCATAAGAATATGGAGTTTTCATTCTATTATTGTCGGCAATGTTTGAGGTAGAAAACTTTGACGAGAGAACAGTTCAGTCGGCGATAGAAACTGAGGGAGTAAAGTTGAATCGGCGCTTGGTAATGACCGAGAGCGGTCATGAGTTTTTCCATGTGGACTTCAAACTAGGCAGAGCTTAGACTTCAAGACTTGGCTGGTAGATCTTGGACGAAAAGGTTGTAGAAGGAACATTGGAGATGTGTCCGGTAGTCAGTTTAACCGGAAACATGGTAAAGTAAAAGTAAAGTTACAGAATATGATTTTGAAAAGTGGTTATAAGTTTTGATGGGAGGGGAGGGGGGGCGATATAACTCCGCGGCCATTTAAAACTGATCGGTTTAGCCGCTAAAACATTCGCTAGGACTTCATTGACTGTGGTAATGTGGAAATTTGAAATGTTGTGCTGACGTAGGTTGTGAACAGTGAAATGCCATGGCCTGTTAATTAAAATCTTTTTAAATTATTGGTGACGTGAATAAGTAGTGTTTTATGAGAGCTGCTCCCATAATTGGTGTGTACGAAATTTCCATTGTAAACCTAGCATAAAAATTTTGTACCGTCATATTTCTTAAGATTAGATCAAATATCTTCAGATTTTTGATCTAATCTTTCCTATGTTATTATTTCTCATGTAAATTTAATTTACTTTGTAACATTATGTTTTTCTTTAATCGGTTATAATTGCGGATTACTTTAACTGATATTTAAGAATTTCAATAAAACTGTGGCATCTACGTAAAAGTTTTGTACAAAATCCAATTAAATATAATTTGGTAATAAACGTTTTGTATTCAAAATTTACGTGTTTAAATTATTTCATTTATCAAATCATAATTCATTACATTAATTAACTGCAACGTGGTATATTGATTTCTATTAAATTGTGTATCACATTACTATTTATAAATTGTATACCACAATATATATATATATATATATATATATTGCAGCAATAGTTAATTAGGCCATTAAATTGATTAGGTGTAATTTGAATTGTTTTGATAAATGAATTGTAGCGGTATTGAGCGACCAATGCGACAATAGCGCTGAGCTCTGTTGCTTTGTTGAAGAGCCGAAATGGCGATTGTGCGCGCAAAAGTAAAGTTAGTTGTCAGTCTACGGTCAGCCACGAGAGGAGAGACATTAAAACAAATCTTCACCGAGATACATAGAAGTTCGATCCAAATCGATAAATACAACAGTAAAAGTCTAAAATCAACAAATCGTGAGTTCCTGTATGCAAGCAGATAGTTGGATAGAGAGATTTTATAACAACTAGCCAACGGTGAAGCAAAGGTTGAACAATTTTGCATTGAAGGTAACCGACATCCGATAACTGAACAATTAGGAGAGGATCATCCGAGGTTCCTGAGAACTGAGTATGTATAAAAGCTGTGAGGAAATTAGAATCAGTGTAAAATTTTTCATTTAAAGTGTAGTGTTGAAGCTACAAAAGAATGCTGGTACCAGCCGCACATTATGTGAGTAACCAAAACTTTGATAATAATATGTGTAAACGATAACTAAAAGGGTAGTCAGATTTCGTTCATCTTACATTTCAGTCAAGTTTAATTTCTTTACATTTAGCTTTCTTTCATTTATCGACATATTGTTTTTAGGGAAATTTTAAACTGAATTGTTAATCAGTTTATTAAATCACTTTTCTGTTAATTATCAAACCCAGATCTTAATTTGTTTGTAATTGTTTTAACTTTTGGTAGCCACAAATGAATAAATAAATAATTATTTTGTTTGTTAATTTTTTTATAATCTTTTAAATTAATTAACCTTTTTATTTTGATCATTTCATAAATGGCACAACAACGTGGGGCAAATTAATTAAACGACTAAATTGTTGATTATTACAATATATTGTGGTAATTAAAAAGAAACATGTAATTAATGAACAAGACTTGCATTGTCGGCGACGTAAACATAAGATTTGTGTACAATAATATGGGGTTATAATGCTTGTTTGCTGCGTGCATTGTCGTGAAACATTGCTGGACGCGCGGAACTTTAGTGTTTGTTTTCGGGAGGCAAAGCAGCAGGTAGTCAGAAAAACTGAGAAATTCAGAAAGTGTGTGTGTTAGGAGTCAGTGGAGAGTGGAGAATAAAATCTGAAAAGCTTGAGTATGGTCTGGGAGCTGTAATGATAAAGTTGTAAGAGCGTGTTTTTCTTGGGAGTCACCAGGATACAGAGCTGAATGTATTTTGTCAAACCTGGAGTGTTAGGAGTCGCCAGTTTCCAGTCTCCAGTCTACAATATGCAATGGTTGTCTGTTGTTGCGAGAGATACCAGTTAATTAGATGCTCAGATATATTAACCTAGTGTGCAGTAAATGTTGAGTATGTAATGAGAGAACAGAAAAACAATTAGCGTGGTCCAATATAGGGAGGAGGAAGTTTTGTATGTGGAAATAATAACAACAAGTAAATTCAGTGAAACATGGCCTGTATGTGAAAGTGTTAAACAATAATCTAGTGAGTGCTAGCCCTCGTTTTCGCACAGCAAAACGGTAATGTAAACTAAAGAATTTATTATCTGTAAATTATATTTATCGTCAGATTTCAGATTTAATATTTCCCTGATCGTTTAAATTAAGAATTTCTCTCTGTGTAAATTTATAATTGTCGTAATATTCTTTATTGGAGGCCCGATAGTCGGCCCTGAAATCAAGCCGTGGCAGTTTTTACCAACATGCAACATAATTTCAATGGTGATAATAATTTGGTTTTAATAAATTAACTTTGTTGTATATTTTAAACTGTTTTTTTAAATTTAAAAGCCAATCATTTTAATTTTTAATTTGCTTATTTTAATCATTTAATAGTAATTATTACATTTTTGCACCTCAACGTAGGGCAAATTAACTTGAAATTTAATTGTAATTTAAATGTAATTACTATAATACCACTGTGATCAAAAAGTAAGGTGAAATTGTCATTTAAAACTCCCGGGTATTAAGAAGGCAGGTAATTTTTTTTCCTAGGTTGGTAGGACTGTCAAGAATATTTGCCAAGCGTCTGTTTGTTAAAAGGTTTAATTATCTCCGAGTTACACGTGTTTTTGTAAACAACCAAAAGTGAATTTTTCGATTTTTGTAATGGGTGATTTTGTTGAGCAAAGAACTTGCATCAAATTTTGTTTGCGGAACGAATATTCTTGTGCGGACACGTTGAAAATGTTGCGGAGGGCCTTAGGTGATCAAACTATGGCACAAAAAAACGTTTATAAGTGGTACAACGAGTTCAAAGAGGACCGAGAACGCGTTGAAGACGAACCGCGCTCTGGACGACCATCAACGTCTACCGACGAGGGCCACGTCCAAAAAATCAAAGATTTGGTGCTTAAAAATCGTCGATGGACAATTACAGATCTCGCTGATAGTGTTGGAATATCATTTGGCTCAGCCCAAATCATTTTGAAGAATGTTTTGTGTCTCAAACGCGTCAAGTCTCGATTGGTGCCAAAATCGCTCCATTTTTTGGAAGAAAAGCGTCGCGTTGATGTGTTTGAAATTTTTCTGTCTGACTATCAGGACCACTTGAAATGCATCATTACTGGAGAAGAGACTTGGATTTACGCATACGACCCTGAAACCACCGACCAATCCAGCGAATATCGTGCAAAAGATGAAGCAAGACCGAAAAGACCACGGCAAAGTCGATGGAAAATCAAGGTCACGTTGACAGTTTTCTTTGATTATCGTGGAGTGGTTCACTCTGAATTCCTTCCGCCGGGCCAAACTGTCAACAAAGAATATTATTTGAGCGTTATGCGTCGTTTGCGTGTAGCTATTCGTCAGAATTATGGGCGAACAACTCTTGGTTCCTTCGTCACGATAATGCACCATGTCATACTGCATTGGTTCTTTGCGACTTTTTTGCCAAAAACTCGACTCATATCGTTCCGCAACCACCGTGGCTCCGTGCGACTTCTGGCTATTCAGCAAACTCTTAAGGCCAATGCGGGGACGCCGTTTTGACACGATTGAGGAGATAAAAACCGCATCGAAGAAGGTCTTGAAGGCTATACCGGAAAAAAGACTATTCCGATTGTTTCGAGGACTGGAAAAAGCGTTGGAAAAAGTGCGTTTTATCGGACGGGTATTACTTTGAAGGGGATGAAATTGATTTGGAAGAATAAATAAAGAATTTATATTTTATAAATAAATTCACCTTACTTTTTGTTCACAGTGGTATATATATGCGTAACGACTTAAATAAATATATGATATATATCAGATTAACAATTTTATTACTAAGCAACAGAAAATTATAAATTTTACACTTGAAATATTTAATTACCACAATTAATTCTTTGAAAGTCATCGTGCAAATAATGTTTGTAACACATTCTAACCTCGATCTGTTAATAGAAAAATTGACTTTTTATGCAAGACCCAAAGAGTTAAAATAAAATAAAATAAAAATAAAACGGGGTTAAGTGGGGGGGGGGGTTAAATATATCTAGAAACTAAACTAGTAACTTTGACGGTATAACCTCGAGATACAGCTTCGCACAGCATGTAACAAATGGCACACTAGTATCTTCTCGCGTTCTGTCTTACTGGTATCTGCCGATATTCTCTGCTACCTGCGTTGCGTAAGCTGATTTCTCAGATAACTGGACTGTGAAGAGACTGGGCGTCGAAATTCTCTGCGTTGAGAAGTAATCAGCGTATAGGGCTGATAAGTAGGCTCTACCACCGCAAATGTTGACTACTGACTGAGGTGTCGCTGGTGTATTGAAGATCTTTCGTATTTCGGCGTAGTCAAGGAACTCCGGTGCTGGCAGAATTTCTTGGCCAGGCGTTGTTAATGGTTCGGCGTCACAATTCTGCGGTGATGACCGAAGAAGTTCATTCGTAGTCGGGTTGGTCTCAGCAGACGTCGATGGTACGTCCTTCTGAGATGATGCTATCAGTGGCACTTTAGATAGATCGCATACGTGTCAGAAATCTTTCAAAGTTCCGAGAAGCATCGAAATTCTTCTAAAACCAGACAAACGTGAATTTTTTGTGAGTTCAGAAAATATCGAATTTTATTCGAAGTTCAAATTTTCGAAGATCAGAGTAGCGTGGAAGTGCTTAGATTAAAAAGCACTCTAGACATTCATCTGTTCGGGCCACTAAAGGAAGCTCATCATGAAATTCACTTTGAAGATGAGGATGCCATGAAAACTTCCGTGCGTCAATGACTTAGGAAGCAAGACCACGCTTTTCAACGCAGAGGAAGACATGCCGTTGTTAAAAGGTGGAAAAAACGTTGTAAACGGACGGAGACTATATAGGAAAGTGATAATTTAATTATTAATGTTGTCGGTTTATGCTGTGTAAATTGCGTTTAATTGTCTTAAGAAAAAAATAGGAGGCATTACTTATTGACTCACCCTTGTGTCTTGTAAATTATATTGTATTTTAACTGTTAGCATTTGGCGTTAAATGAACCCTCCACAAGTGCATCAAAGCAAGGTTCTTGCGGTAGCAAATTTTGTGGTCTCAAGTTTGGCTCAATTACTCACGGGTTCTGCCAAGTCGTTTATCAGCTCCCTGTTCGGATCGCGCTGATGGCGTAATTTGAATTCTCGTATTTATAGATACATAAATTAATTCTGATTATGCAGTGACCTTGGGCTGGCATTCGTTAACCAAATATTACGAGGGAGCGGAAAAGGGTTTAAAAATATATATTGTAACTTACACCCATGTCTATAATAATATAAATTTAAGAATTGTTCAATTATAGCGTCTGTTACGTAAGATTGAGGACATCGTTGTGATATAATTTGAAGAGTCATGTTGCGAACCATGAGAACGGTGGTTTCATAATATTCCCAAGTTATTGTTGTTACTTTTTTATATTGATTCTGATGGTCAGCAGCCCAAGCGTCAAATGTGAAATAGTCTCATGTTTCGAATATGGGAACTCAAATTGTTTTACGTTCTCACCATCAGAACGGAGAAGGGATGAGTTTGAGGAAGTAAATATGTGTCAGTCTGCCTACTGTAAAAAGTCGAGAGAAGTCGTGGCAAAGTCTTTTGGTAAAGTTTATAGAAGTTTGTCATCAGAGTTCTTAGTCAGAGTTGGCCTGTGGGAGTACCAATGAGGACGATGTCATCCGGAGTAGGACAGTGTTATTAAAGTATTGAAAGTAAAGTAATACTGAAGTTCCTAAGAAAGTATAGCACTAAAAGTTAGTAGTCGCCTCGTCGTCGATCAAAAGGAAAATATCGTAGGGCAAAGTTGTCCAGAGTCCTAGCAGGAGTCATTTAAAATTTGATAAAATATTTAGAACTTTAGAACGATCTGGTGGATAGAGACAAACTATTCGGTGATCTAAATACAGTTTGATACTATTGTACTGAACGGTTCCCATTGTAAAAAATTTTGCGTGAAGAAACATCAGATGAGCGTAAATTTATGGTTTGGTGCCCTAAAGTAATTAATTATATATATTGTGAAAGTGCACTTGATGCCTCTATGTGAAATTTAGTTCAGTCTGTGCGAAGCAAAACCTTTTGCTTCCAAATTTGCGATTATTATTTGAGTCTCTCCGTTAAAACTGTTTACTCGCGCTTCATGTAACTAATAGATCTCTCAGTTGGACTTCTTGGACCCCACTATTCATATTTTAAATCAGCATCCTCGCTTTACTGTAACCTTTGCCGGACGCAGACTTTCCTGTTTCGCTTCTCGCCGCAGACTCTATCCGCCTCGCCTCTCGTCGCAGACTGCCTAACTTTCGTACAGAACGCGGTTCACAACAAAAGCTCCGCCGGTACAGAGTCACCGTCCATTGTTGTTCTTTGGCAGCAGTACCGCTAACAATCCAATTTAATTAAAACAATTAATAGCCTTTTTAATCGGTATTATAATATATATATAATGTAATGCCAATTAATTAGGTCATAAATTGGTTTTAATAAAATTTAATTGTAGCGGCAGGAGCTTGCAAAGCGTCAATTGCTCTGTTACCTTGCCGGAAGGTCAAAAATGGCGTATCGCGCTAAAAATCGAGACTACGATAGTTCAGTTGGTGACGGGACATTTCGGAGGACGGAACAAATTATACTAGAGCAGAGACTAGCAGTCGTTTAATGTATCATTAAACAAAGTTGTGAATTTAAGACAAAGTAAAAACATTCACGGAAGTATTATTCCGTAAATATCGCTGAGTTAGCAGTTTTTACGTCTATCAGCAGCCAGGAAAGGAGTGCAGTTTTTACGTCTGTAGCCAGCCAGGAATAGTAAAGCTGCAGTTTAAGTCCCAAGCGGTAAAAACACTAGCAAATCTATGAATCACAGGATTCATATAAGGCAAGCCGTCACCAGATAGCTGACAAAAAGGAGGATCATCCGAGTTCCTGGGAGCCTATCAAGGTGGACTTCAAGAGTGTAAAATCTGTGAGCCGATATAAGAATCAGTGTAAAGATTTCGCAATAGTGTACTCCCGAAAACAAAAAGGAATGCTGGAACCAGCTGGACAGATGTGAGTAACAAAATAAGAAATAATTATTTATGTAAACGTAATTAAAGGATAGAAGTCAGGTTTCGTTCTATTTTATTTGTCAATCCAAATTAATTTCCTTTATTTTAATTTCTTCCTATCGACATATTGTCTGGGTGAATTATAAACTGTGTGTTTATTAGTTTTTTTTTAAAACAACTTGTGTCCATTATCAAACCGAGTAGAGACCCTGAGATCTAAAATTTTAAATTGTAATTGTTTTTGAGTTATTGCCACAAAATAAATAAATATTTTGTTTGTTAATTGATTATCTTTTCATTTAATAAAAAGCCTTCCATTTTGGCGCTTCACGTGAGGTAAATTCATTAAATAAATTAAATTAAATAAATTAAACTAAATAAAGGCTATTATTTGATTATTACAATATATGCACTACAAAGTATTTAATTGAATTTACATGAGTATTACTAACATAAGAAAAATATATAGAAATCTGTCGGTACGGAATATTATACCAGGTTAACATTAAAATTTGGGAACATACCAGATATCGGAGCACACTAATTATTCACGTCACCAATTATTTATCTTTTCACAAATTATTTAAAGGACTTTAATTAAACAGGCCATGGTATCACACTTTCTACACAATCTAAGTCAACATATACGATTGAATGCTTAAAACAACAGACAAACCTGTTTTGATCTTAAAATATTTCGACAAACAATAAAATTTGTTGAGAGCAAAGAAAATTACACACGTGTCTCCATTAATTTCTCATGCCAATAATCTTAATAGCTGCCTTTACATTCGTCAACTATTATTACAGAATTATTAACTTTTAAGCAATTCTAACAAACAGCCCTCACGATTTGACTGCTACATACAAAAGACTCAGGCCCACCTTCACTGTTTCAGCTCGCATTACTGACTTAAAATGACCGCTCCCGGTCAGCTCCTATCGCAGACTTTGTTTCTTCACCGCTTTCAACTTTTACACATTATCGACAATAATACCGATCTGAAAACTCTGCATTATTACGCAACGCTGACTAATGCCTACAATACCTGGGGCACAATATTATGCTGACAATACAAATATTAAATAAATTATAAAAGTCCTTTCTTTACATATATTGGTGGTCATCACAATATAAATATTTTTTAAAAACCATATATTATATTAAACCATTCTGTAGTCTAAGTAAAAACTTTTAAAAATTAATTGACGTATTTGTATTGATTTAATTGTTTATTGGATTATTAAACTTGATCAGACTTTTTGGACATTATATTTATACAATTTTGTATATATACGTCGGATAAAATATAATACCAGTTGTACATTTTTCAATCGTGTCCAAGCAAAGAAGTTCAAATAAAACAGGTTGTAAAGAATAACGTCAAATTTGAGTGACCTTGCGCAACGTTTAAACGTTGCTAGTATGAAGGCTTCACATCTGGACGACTTTCCAATATGTATTTAAAGCTATTTGGGTTAGAAAGATTCACAATTTCAGCACAGAAGCGTAACAGTATGTATTCGTCCAGGGAAGCACTCTTAAGACCGTAAAACACAATCGAAAGGTGAAATTAAATTTCTTCGTTTGAGATTAATTAAAGAAAAGGGAGGAAATGTCTTCTACCCTTCACAAGCTTTATCTCATTTCGGAATTAATAATAAAGTTAGTGGAAGTATGTTTCTGGAATGTTGCAGGTATTTGGATTTCTTTTCTGTCTGTCGCTCAGGAATAACCATTTTATTATTATTTTTTTAAGTCTACTGCATTGCAAAATTACTTTTGAAAAAAATTCTTACCGATATTCACGTCTGACACGCTAAGAATTTCACTTACTATTCTTAAATTGTCTTTTACTTTTAGTATGAACTGAAATTTCATCATTTCCACGCTAGCGGAATTATTTGTTGCAATTCGACGTAATGTTAAACATTATACATAATGGCTTTGCCACCCATTGCGCAGAAATTTGGAAAAGTAGTTTATAGAACCAATATGTAATCATGTACCATATTTGGTTAAAATAGATACATATAAAAACGTATGTATTAGTTAAAAAGCAATATAATTCAGAAATAGGAAAAATTAGGTGATAAAAATAAATACACACAAAGTTAGCAGTAATGTTGTGCAGTAGTATCTACATTTATCTAATTTTGGCTAATTAATGTTATTGTTTATGTAGATAAATAAGTTTTAATTATGGTTATTGTGATGTAGTGACATTGTTTATGAAATTATATTATATCATAGGCAAAGTTTGGGATTATTCTTATTCGCCTCAATGTTCTGACAAGCGGCACTGGAGCAGGTGAAGCAACGAATTTTTACTTGGAGCAGGAGCGGAGCCGGAGCACGGAAATTTCTGCTGCTCCGCTGCTCCGATATATAATTTTTATATTTTACATAATCGAAGATTAAAATCAGTATGGATAGTAATACTTTCCCCGAGAGACTTGCGATGGTTTGTATGAGAATGACACCACTCTCTACGTTCACATTAAATAAAGAAGGACTGCTAGAGAAATAGCTCAGAAGATTGGTGTATCGACAAGGCAGGAAGGTGTTCGTCATTTTGTAATAAGCACAGAAGCTTCAACAAGACAAACGTTAAAAATACAATTACGCTATTCAAAGCTAGATTCTGCAACCCGCAGAAAGAGAAATTTTCTGGTACAGTTTTGTATAACTGAAATAAAAAAAATTGTATATTGTGGATACTGGAGGAAGACATATTTCTACATGTGTGTAAATTCAAATTAAAGAAACCATAATCAAATCTGATATCGATGAAAACGAGGTACTAAATATTTGTGTAGATAAAACAGCGAACATGACAGGTGCTGTAAAAAAACTTGGCGAATCAACGGGCAACTACTAATTGATTTGGCTTAAGAGTCAGAAAATGTTTAACTCTCACAGCCAACCTTTAATATAATAAATAAAGATTCCGAAGATAATTTTTTGTTTTGAGAGGTGTATGTTCCGGGTTCGTAGACCTTGGACGTACGGTAAGAGTTGTCTATTCCCATTCGAATTGTCGGCCAGTTGCCTCCTGGTCGAGGTACGGAGAAGGGAATGCTGCGTTCCCACAGCAAACCCATCTACCGCCATCGGAAGGGGTTGGGACATGTACCCAATGCCCGACCTACCTGATGCAGGTTTTATAGGGGTTTCTCTGCATCACTTTTTGGTAAATGCCGGGTAGCATCCTAGTTAATCCTTGGCTACCTTCCACATTTCCCTTTCAAATCCCTTCCCATGCTATTAAAGGAGAGTTGCCCTTACCTCATGTAGCCTGTTACTCTAAAAAAAATGGAAAAAGTATCGTATAAAATAGGAATAGACTTTGAATTTCCACTATGCACAATAAAGAGGACAACGTAAGAGACAAATATATTGAGGAAGACTGCAATGCAATAGAGGATTGGGGTGTTTAAAGGTAATGTATTCAAAGCTATTCATCATTATCCGGAAAAGTATGCACAGTCCCTTTAAGCGACCAATTTCTCAAATAAGTGTTGAGCATCCAAATACCGGATTAAGGCTAATTTTAAGTGATAAGTACGATGTTATTTATTGTGCTTTTAAATTATTTGATTGTAAATTTTTAGGTTGTATATATAATAAATAAATAAATTATTAATAAAGGAACATGATTTTATGCGTACTTATATACGAAAGAAAAAATTAATGTAATTATTATAAGAATATATTAAGTAGAGCATGGAGCAGATAAGTTCCCATACAAGTTCACAAATTGCACTTCGAGAGTGTAACTGTTTAGGGTAATGTGCCTGTCCCGATTGACGCAAGGCCAAAGACAGATTCAATATAAAACTAAACTACAACGCATTTAAAATTAATGTAAATATTTAGAAAAAATTTTATTCAAAGTTTTTCCGGAGTAATCCGAGTGAAGATCAAAACATAAAAGAATCCTATCAATCAGAACGACGTAGATGATAATAATAATTCATTTTCAGATCCGATACGCGACTCGGACTCGGAGTCTGAAGTAGTGAGGCAACCCCTTCCTTCCTCCGTTCACTGAACCCTCGATTGAGCTACGATCGGAGAGTGACGTTAGGGTATCCAGAACAGTGAGCTGCCGGTATTTTCTTTCTGACCTTCCGATCGCTCAGTCGATTGAAAACAAGATCATATTGAGCGAGTATTTTGAGCAAACTGACATATGTTGAGAAACGGGGACGACAAGTTATCCAAATGAACACAAAGAGTATATATACTCAAGCATTGATTTTGTTATTAGGCAGATATGTATTTAAACTGATATAGAGCAACAAATGCAGTTAGAAATGTTTGGTAATGTACAGGATATATAGCAAGTAGAAAAATTTAAATTATTTCGTCAGTATTTGTTTGATACATACGTATTAATACAACTTTCAGGAAACGCCAATATGTCTACATGTTAGTCTTGCATACATAAATTATTATCTTATATCATATTTACATTTATAGAATATATATATATATATATATATATTAATGATTAAAGGAAGCTAATTAACAAAAATTAATAAACAATGATTAAGATTAAAAGAAATCTTTTAATTTACCAAAGATTAATTTAACAAATGATTATTTAGTTTTTACAAATAATTTGCCCTAGGTTGGCACGCAGAATTCAATAATTACAAAATTAATAAACTAAAATTTTATTTATAACTAGCTGGGTGCCCGGCGTTTCCCGGGATGTCGTATATCCATAACCCCCAATTTGACTCCAATCTCGGATCCTATCCCTACATGTGCTCACCTCCCATACCGAAAGGAGTAGAACTCATTGACCCCGAAAAAGTTTCTTTCAAAAATCATATCGTCCATTTCAACATTTTACAAAATTTCCACCCACGTCCCCACTGTACTTTGGGTTTCAACAAAAGTTGAATGTAATTATTATATTCAGAGATGTAGATACACCCGGATTTGATTCGAATCGTATTAGCGTTATTTTCATGTAACGCCCCACCAAACCCCATCCCTAAGCTTGCGCCCTTACATGCCGACAGGGATTAAAATTATACACCTAGAGCATTTAGAGAAATATTACGAATTTAATTGACCCCAAAAACAGTTTTTGCGACGTTAATATCGGCCGATTAACATGTTTTAAAAATACCACCCACGCTTGTGGGAGTTAAACAGCAAGTTGAATGTAATTATTAAACTCACTGACATACAAAACCTTGGATTCAACTCGAATCTCGATTGTTTTACATAATTTTTAGTAATGCCACACCCTTAAGGATGCTGCCCTCCCGAACCAGGAAAGGGTTGAAATTAAACATGGAGAACATGTAGAGAAATATTATAAGGTTCATTGATTCCAAAATATATTTATTCTACGAAAAATCGGCTGTTTGAAATGTTTGCAAATTTTTACCTACCCCCGTCCCAACATCATCCACCACATCGCAACCCCCTCCCACCGCCACCCACTCACGCGCGTTGACCAGATTGTCATAAATAAACTCAGCGACTTCCATATCCCTGGATTTGATTCCAATCCCAGTCGTATGGGCATTATTTTGCTGTAACGAACCACCCAACATCACCCATATCCGTAATCATCTCCTAAGCCTAAAAGGGGTTGAAATTATACACCAACAACGTAAAGACAAATATTCTGAATTGTATTGACTGCGAAAAATATTTATTCAACGCAAATATCTGCCGTGTTTGCATGTTCCAAAATTACAACCCCGTCCACCCCCGCCCCTAGGAGTTAAATGCTAAGTTGAATGTTATAATTAAACTCGGTGACACACATAACCTTGATTTGGGTTTAAATCTCGGGTTAATTCGCGTAATTTTCCTGTAAAGTATACCTCCCTTATTTCTAAGAGTGTTCCTTTATCATTCTGTAAGGGGTTGATATTATACTCAGATACCATTGCTATAAACTTTATCAATATCTTTTACCCCTAAAAATATTTATCTGACTCAAATATCAGCTGTTTTATCAAGTTTGAATATTTCCACCCTCACCCGTAAGCGTGCTCCCATTTTATGCCGATAAAGATGGAAAATTTACACACACAACATCTAAATACTATCAATCTAATTAACCCTTGTAAATATTTATAGTACGTTAGTAACCACAGTGATTTCTTATTTCAAAACTTCCACCCCTTAACTACCCCAGATCCTGGGGGTTGAATGTCCAATTGAATATCATAATTAAACTCAGTGACATCGATAACCCTGGTTTTGACTCCAATCTCGGTTGTATTCGCGTCATTTCCGCTTAACGCCGTCCACCCATCACCCTAAGGGTGCTCCCTTCCCATGCTGTAAGGGGTTACAATTATACTGAAATAACATCCGTAAAAATACTTTCAATTTATTTGACAACTTAAAATATTCATCTTAATTAAATATCGGTTGTCTTATTATGTTACAATGTTTCAACCCCTACCCCTAAGCGTGTTCCCTCTTACGCTGAAAGCGTATGAAATTTTACAAACAACATGGGTATAAATACTATCAACGTCAATGGCCCTGGCATTTATTTATTCCACGCTAATATCGATGATTTAATATTTTTGAAAAATTCCACTCCGTCCATTCCCGCCCCAGAAGGATTAAATGGGTAATTGAATACCATCTCAGATAACATCGGTCGAAACACTATCTCTTCGATCCCTAAAAATATTTATCTGCCTAAATATCGACTGTTTTAGCATGTTTGATGTTTCCACCCCCTCCCTAAGTGTGCTTTCCTCTCATTCCAAAAGGGATTATATTTTACAAACAACATCGGTATGTATATATATATTATCCATGTCATTGACCTTGACAATTAATTATTTAATGCAAATATCGACCGTTTAACATGTTATAAAAATTCCACCCCCGTCCACCCCATCCACCCCAGTCCCTGGGCGTTAAATGGTCAATTGAATGTCTTAATCAAACTCATTGACATCCATAACCGTAGATTCGACTCCAATCTCGATTGCTTTTGCGTTATTTTTATGTAATGCCACTCCACCCCAACCCCTAAGGGAAGCTCCCCTCCCAATCCCGAAAGGGGATGAAATTAAACACGGAGAACATATAGAGAAATTTTATTAATTTCATTGATCCCGAAATTTATTCGACGGAAAACACTGCCGGTCAACATGTTTTTAAAAATTATAACCCCCGCTCATCTCTGCCAAACTCCTCCTACCCAAGCCCACAGCTCGCGCGCAGTCTAGAGTGTCATAAATAAAATCAGCGACATTCATTACCTTCGATTTGACTGGAATCTCGGTTTTTCTCACGTTATTTTTTTATTAGTCTGAATCCACCACCACCTCATACCATGCTCGTCCCTCATGTCGCAAGAGGGATTAAAATTTTACACACATAACTTGGGTAGAAATTCTATAAATCTAATTAACCCAGAAAAATATTATTCAACTCTAATATCGGTCGTGATTTCTTGTTTTAATAATTCCGCTCCCGTCCATCTCCACCCCTCGGAGTTAAATGACCAAATAAATGTCATAATTAAACTCAGCGACATTCATAACCCTGTATTTGACTCTAATCTCCGTTTTATTCGCGTTGTTTATTTTTAACTCCCGTTGACCCCCACCCGTAAAGTGAGCTCCCTTCCAATCCCGAAATGGGTTCAAATTAAACTCGGAGAACGTGTAGAGAAATTTTAATAATCTCATTGTTCCCGAAATAGATTTATTCGACGCAAAATTTGGAGCTTTACTTATTTTAAAATTTCTACTCCTTATCCAGCTCCACCCAACTTCTCTCACCTCAGTCCACTCACGCGGGTTGCTTCGATTGTCATAAATAAACTCAGGGACATCCATTACCTTCGATATGAATAGAATCTTGGTTGTATTAGCGTTATTTTCCGGTATCTCACCTCAACACCCACCTCTAACGTAAACTCACTCATGTCGCTAGGTGTAGAATTTTATAAACATAAAATTTGTGGAAATACTATAAATGTAGTTCTCCCTTAAATTATTTATTCCACGCAAATATCTACCGTTTAACACCCCTGTCCTTGGTGTTAGATGGCCAAATGAATATCATAATTAAACTCTGCGACATCCACAACCCTGAATTTGATTGTCATCTCGGATTGTCATCGCGTTATTTATTTGTAACGCCCGTTTACCTTCAACCCTAAGAGTGCTCATTTTCTATCCTGTAGGGGATGAAAGTATACCCAGATAGCATCGGTTAAAAAACTATCTCTTAGAAATATTTATCTGCCTAAATATCGTTTTAGCATCTTTGAATGTTTCCACCCCCTCTCCTAAGAGTGCTTCCCTCTCATTCTGAAAGGGGCTAAATTTTACAAACAACATCGGTAGATATTTTATCAATGTCATTGACCTCGAAAATTAATTATGTTACAATTAAATGTATTTATCCTCAAATAAGTTGAAATTATGCAGATAACATGTAGTGAAATTTTATGAATGCTGTTGATCCCGAATTATATTGATTCGACGGAAAAATCGGCTGGTTAGCATGTTTGAAATTTTCTCTCCCCGCCCGCCCTCTCACATCACCACCAATTCTCACCCTCGGCTGTTTTAGCAAGTTTAAATATTTCCACCCCCGCTTCTGCGGGTGGTATACGCGTCACACCCCAACAGTGTTGTTTCCTGGTCGCAAAGAATACATTTACGAAATTTGGTTAAATTTGCTCCACTGGTGTAGATTTGTATTCTACACCCCAAACCCTAAGGGTGTCCTTTCCCCAGGGTGTAGAGGATGAAAATTATATTCAGGTAACATCGGTAGAAACACTATCAATATCTTTGACCCCTAAAAATATTTATCCGACTGAAATATTGACTGTTTTAGCATGTTTAAATATTTCTACCCCCGCTTCTGGGGGTGGTAGACGCTTCTCACCCCGGCATTGTTTGTTTCCTGGTCGTAAAGAACATGTGTACGAAGTTTGGTGAAATTTGCTCCAACGGTGTAGATTTATATAAGGAACATACAAAAAAACAAACATACATACACTCATTTTTATTTATAAGAAGATTTGTGGCGATCAAAGTAAAATACAATCTTTTATATTACGCAAACAATCAAAATTAATAACTCATCTTCTCAGGGTCTTTAACTAGGCTTGATAAGTAAGAACAATCAAAATATTTATCAATTAAATAATTAACAATTCGAAAGTGAGACTAACACAATACGAAATCTAACAAAATGAAAAGAACGAAATCTGACTAATACCTTTAACTATCGTTTACAGAATTTAATTAGTTTGGTTTGTTCTTACAAATGTCCTGCTGGTACCAGACTTAGTTTTCGGGGCTTAGGTGCACTATTTTTTTTTACACTTAAAGGTCATTAATCACAGATTCTACACATCGCTTTTTTATTTTGGCAAAATTGGCTATATTTCTATTACTGCTCCGATCCGTAATAATTCACCAATGTTATTCCGCAACAATTCCTGCACGAAGATTGTCCAATGTTCTATTTTGACGAAACTGGTATTACTTTACAATATTCACATTGCAATATCTCGGCGAATGTTTTACTCTGCTCAATTTTAGAAAGACCGTTTTCTGCAACGTTTGCACCGTCGGCCGCTTCTATTCTCGAATGATTCACCAACTTTATTTTACTATGCTCGACGATGTCTGACCTCTGCACAATCCAGACCACAACGACCAACTGCAACCAACTTACGTTACCGTACAATGCGCGCAGCTCATGACAAATGTTTTTCCATTGTTGTTTTTGAGATCGGTGCCGCTAAACAATTCATCATAATTAAAGTCATAAATGACCTCCTTAATTAGTATTATATATATATATAAAGAGTTGTTCCCTGTTCCCATTGGAACAGGCGGCCAGCTGCCTCCTAAACTGGTCGAGGTACGGAGAAGGGAATGCTGCGTCCCCACAGCAAACTTTTCTCCCGCTATCGGAAGCGCGTGGGACAAGTACCCAATGCCAGACCTACCTGATGCAGATTTTTCTAGGGTTTTCCCTGCATTACTTTTAGGCGAATTCCGGGTATGATCCTTAAACTATAACCCGGGGGCCCTAGTTAAACCTTGGCTATCTTCCTCTACCATTCCGCACCACCCCTTTTAAATCCCTTCCTATGCTATTAAAGGGTAGTTGCCACCATGTGGATTACCCTCATGTAGCCTGTTACCCTAAAAATAAAAAATAAAATTATAATTATACAATTTCTAAAAATAATACTATTTCCAACATATAAAACAAATGAGACTTTTGCAGACATAAGTTTTAGAATACTAATATATAGGCCTATGATAATTGGAGTAAGTACATTCACGTGTTATTTTATCATTAACTTTCCACCTGCAAAGTTTATATGATTGTAATACTCATCAATAGAGTAGTCGCGCATTATGAGTCCCTTTTCCATGGACAACATGTAGTTTACACCTATTTCTGGTATCACGTTCATGTATACAAGGTTTTCAAAGGTTACATAAAATACAGAGAGTTCGGAACTAAAACTTTCATTGCAAAAAACGACCAGAAGAGCGCTCCGGGTTGAAGGGATATGGGCATTAATAATACTGGTTGGACAAACTGTACGAAATTAGCGGAATATATTTCTCGAAAAATTCGTATAAAATAAAATGAGTAATGAAATTTGTTCGTCTCACATCCAATGATACCAAAGACCGACTCCCCACCCTTGCCCCATGCGGCGGGATTGATGTTTAAAAAACAAAAGTGGTCTAAAGTACCAACCAACCTTATAAAGCTTAAGTTTGAAGACGCTACGTTGTTTAGTGCTTCTTTGACAGCCCTCAATAGTACACGCTCTAAGTGAATTTGTAAACATGGAAAAATTGTGAAACAATACTTTGATTTGAAAGCTCTCAGTCCACCCAGTATCAAATCCGAGCTAGATTCTAATTAGGGGAATCTTCTCTTTCCTTAACAAGTACAAAATAGCGAGGTCGTACGAACTGCCAAGACGAACATCTCACTGGCCGACCATATTAAGTCACTACGACAGAAATGGTGACGGAAACCCAAAAAATTGCATTGGATGACCGTCGAAAGTGCGCGAGCTAGCAGACAAGCCATGCATTTCAAAAATCGCTCTACATCGGGTATTTGAACACGAGAAAGTTGTGCGCAAGATGGTAGCCAATGGAAGAGAAACCATTTCGTGAGGATGTTTCAATCGAGTATTGGGCGATATTTCATATTAATAAAGCCGAGTTTTTGCGTCGATTTATAACCAAGGATGAAACATGGGCCCTTCACTTAACACTTGATACGAAGGAACAGTCAAAACAACGTACTGAAAGGGGAGAATTCGCCCTAATCAAGACGAAGACAGTTGGAGAAAGTGTTGTTCCAGCCCGGCAATACACCAGTACACTCATCTTTATCGCGATGATAATAAATGAAAATAAATGAGTTAAAGTTGGAATTGAAATCTCATAAATACGATTTAGGTCCCTCGGGTTATTTTCTCTCTCCAAACTCTGCTTTCCAAAAAAGGCTCGTTTGTTAAAGATTTTCCAAGAATGAATATGTGGAGTCTGCGGTTGATGGCTATTTAGAGGACTTCAGGGTGTGGAAGCATCACTGGGAAAATTGTATGGAGCTAAAACGAGATTACGTTGAGAAATAAATATATTTCCCCTCTACGTTTTCTTTGTTGGTCGGGTACTTCTGGGACTACCCTTGTATTTATTTCCCTTCAGGATACTTCTTTAAACCGAGTCCCCTTGCCTGTAACGAAATTGGGTTTTTCTTTAAGGTGAATACGGTACTTTGTTGTTATTTTATTTATATGATGTGAGTTTAAACAATTTTTTTACCTAGATTGATTATTGTCAATTACAGCGATTGGATGTCTTCATTCATGTGTCAAATAAATGTAATTGTTTCTGAAGAATCAAAATTTGCAATAAAAAGTATTTCATCTTCCCCTCCCCTATCCCGCGCCGAGTTTGCCATCATTGGATGTCCACTTTCCAGGCGAACAAGTTTCTTTACTACTCCTTTTGAAACTGTGGGTAGTTTTAGAGATTTTTCAGTGTGTTCAGACAAATCGACCACCCTGCAAAGTATAGTGCACGCTTGACTTACATTTTGCATAGTATTTTCTTCCAGATCTTTGATGTACTTTAATACACACAGCGTCAGCTAAAAACGGTTCTTTTGTCATTGTTTGTCTGCTATCAGTTCAGTAACGCTACGATTAGTATCTCCAATTATCCAATAGACGCGCCCGTGCTCAAAAGCCACAGATCGGTTAAGAGAGTCGTAAATTATCTGACTGGAGGAAATGCATATTGTTGGATTGTTCGTAACATGAACTGCAATACACCTTGCGGCACAGTACAAGCAGATTAATGGATGAATATTATGTATATAGAACAGAAGGAATACGAGGATCAGTTAATTTGAATTAATGGATGAGTATGAAAAAATTTCGGCCACATTGGGAATCCCTAAATTTAGGTCGTGTAAGAATGTGATTTAGTAAAAAGTTCACACCTGACAGAGAGTCGACACGGATCGCTCAGTTTGCAAAGAGCTCCCCGTAAGAAGTGGAGGTCTCGAGTACGATTCCCTGTCTGGTCGAGATTTTTCCATTCAATTTGACTCAGCTTTATTTGAATAGTATTTCTTCTGTTCTTGAAGTCTTTCCGTAAGCCTCTGATATAATATGCCGTAAGGAAGCACCCTAGAGAAAACGGATAGAAAAACGACGTTCTCGAAACCAAAACTGCAACTCTAAACACAGTACCATTGATGTGGCCATAAGTACATAAAGCAATCCACTATTTTCACAAACCATCCGCCGTGAATCAACTTTTTGTAGTTTTATTACGCCTTTTTATTTATTTTCCTGTTATTACGTGCAGTTTTAATCGCGATGCAATGGGCTCCTGAAGTCTTAGTAGATCCAGTGTCAGAGATGCCAGTACGAAAGAAGAAATTGTCTGGTAGAGAGAAGTGAGTTACGCAAAGCGGACGGTGTAAATATATTCGACGGAGGCAACGCCCTGAAATTGTTGCTGATGGAGAATGAATGTAAACAGCAGAGTGTCGCCCCGCATATCGACGAGACGGGCAGCGGGGGTGTGTGTGAGGTTGGAGGGTCTGCCGTCCGACGCTGCGGCGCTGGCGTAGTTGTGACGCGTCGCACAAGAAAGAGGCACCACGCCGTCTGCGGCCTGCGGTCGATAGCGCCCAGCCTAAACAAGGCCCTTCACCCACTTCCGCACCAGGTGTTCCTAACTTCTAACGCGACCGGCGTCACGATGCCGAGTCCGATGTCCCCAAGCCGATGTGCGGTGTAATAACACACTAATTAATCACAACCCCTCTCCCGAGTTCCTGTAATAGTAATGCCAAGAAGGTAATCTAAGGGTCCAATACCTACTCGGTAAGAAGAAAAATTCAGTATTTACAAAAAATACATCCGACGACGGAATTCTACAACTTCACGGAATTTCGCTTTAGTTTCGTCTTTTCCATTACTTACTGGACGCAAGTCTTTATTCATGGTAAATCTTAAATATCTCATTTTACTTCTTCTTTGCTCGTTCGTCTATAGAAATTAGACTGGATTTGACGTAACAAAGGTTCCAAGTACCTCTAGAATATCGTTTTTCGTTCATTTAAAAATAGCAATTGATGTTTTATGTATTATAACTAGTTTAAAAGATGAACCATTTTCTTTGTTAATTATTAAAACTTGAGAGTTATTAGATAAATGCAGTACAACGGCATCACTTAGTTTATCCTTGTGCTCTACAATTTCACTGACAAATTGAGTACAATGCTCTGCTTTTGACGCACTGGGACGAATTCAAATGGCTTGGCCATTTTCAGGCCTCGATAAACTAATTTTTCAAGAAATAGAAATTTAATAGGCCTATGTATGTATAAAATTATCCACTAATTAGATAAATAAATAGTCGAATAACAGACAAAAATAAGTGCTATTACCACAAAACTTTTCTGCAACCTTTGTTGCTTTCGTCAGGTGATTCAAGTAAACGAAGAGCCATAAGAACGAAACACATTTCCTCAAAAGACGAAGGGGGTCTGCGAGGGTTATTCTCTCGCAGGCAATACCTGCGAGGGATGTTCTCTCGCAGGCAGAACCTTGTAGGAGAGATACGAAGGAGCTACCTTTGGGGATACCTTTTCCTCTCCGTTTTTGAACTAAGGTTCCCACAAACCGAGGCACCTTGGCCTGTTCTGAGAGGTGTATGTTCCGGTGTCACAGACCTTGGGCATACGGTAAGAGTTGTCCGCTATTCCCATTGGAATAGTCGGCCAGCTGCCTCCTAAACTGGTCGATGCACGGAGAAGGGTGTGCTGCGTCCCCACAGCAAACTCCTCTCCCGCTATCAGAAGGGCGTGGGACAAGTACCCAATGCCCGACCTACCTGATGCTGATTTTTCTAGGGTTTTCCCTGCATTACTTTTAGGCGAATGCCGGGTAGGATCCTTAAAATATAGCCCGGGGGACCTAGTTCACCCTTGGCTACCTTTCTCTACCCTTCTGCATCCCCCCTTTCAAATCCCTTCCTATGCTATTAAAGGGGAGTTGCTCAACGTGGATTACCCTCATGTAGCCTATTGCCCGAAAAAACCTCAAAAGAGAATGAATCTATCCATTTCAGTTTTACAGCCATTTGTTACTTACAAATTGTCTAGTTTGTCCATCTATAAACTTAGTAATGGCGTTCTACAAAAAAATGAACTGAACCACTTCTTTGCAGATTCCAATGTCGAGTAAGGACATTTCTGGACGTGCATCTCTCACAAATCGTCATTACATGGTCAGACGTTAATAAAAATACAATCAACTTCCAGCTATTCAAAATTTCCGTCAATTCCATTAATACTGTAACCATATCGGGTTCTAAGGAAATTTTCCAGTGTTCATTTTCTTATTCGAATCCACCCAGTTTGAATTTTAAATATCATGATTGCTTAGAAATATCAACTATAAATCGCTTTCAATTTAAAAAGTCTCCTTGATATGAATTTTTTTAAGTTAAACAATTTTGTAGGTCGAAAGAAATAGCAAGTAGTATAAAGATAAGATGTGCAGTGGTCCACTGCTCTGTAACTGTAATGGGAGTAGACAGAAGTTCAGTTTAAAGCGAATCTTTTTTTACTGTAACTTGTAGTGTAAAAATTATACTGAAAACTTTGACGAATAGAAATAGATTGGGTTCAATTCTGGATATGTTTACACCAAAAACGTCATCTGTAAAAGTTAAGAGATGATAAGCACACGGTAGGTAGCATTCTACCTTGTTGCTGTTTGAGTATCCCGTGGGTAAGAATATAATTAATGTTTTTAATAATGTCAGTGCCACAGTTCAGCTTCTCCGCAAGTCAGAATTTCCTGCTGACGATAATGCTCTTCTCCAGCTTCTCTCTTCGTCTACTGCGCATCTGACACGACTTACTATCAGTTCACACCTTCATTGATGTCCTAAAGTGTGATTTAGTCAATTGTGGGTATGCTTGTACTCAGGTTTATACAACGGATAGAGAAAGCTGGCACCTGACGGAGAGTTGACCGGAGTAGTTTAGATGGTAAGAGCATAGCCTGATAAGCGGAAGTACTGGGTCGGTCGGGATTTTTTATCCTAATCCCTTAAAACATTTAGGACTTGTAGCGGGGAGTGTGTAGATTATGTTTTGACTAGGAACCTATGTATGCTTTCGTGCTACAACCATTTCAAAACACGTTTTAAATCGAACACTTTTGATTAAATGATTTACTCAGAAGCGAGTCAGTGCATCACTTTTCAATTCAACTGTCTTCTTCAAATTATGTTTAATTTTCTGATTTGCTACAACGGCGATGCACATATTACTCATACGAATGACGTCCTGGTAAAATCGCTTCATCCCACCTGGTGTCTCTTCAATCTATTGTGTGGCGGATCTTCCTCTCTTCATACAGAAGCCTCGTAAATCAAACTCTTCACCCGACATGACAGGAAAGAGTCCAGTAGAACCAAATCCGGTTGTTGTGGAAGCCATTGGAGCACCTCGGCCTAACCGTTTTTTTTTCTGAATCGTCGGTCCTAATATTCGGAACTCTAAGTGAAAAGTGAGGGGTTGTGCAGTCCTCCTGAAACCACGCGTCTTGACGGACGTTCAATGGCACAGCATCCAACAACACGCCCAGTACTTATAGGAAAATCAAGTATATGGGAACCTCCATCTTGTGTGGAAGAATATATAGTCCAATAACATGACGGTCCACAATACCTGCCCACACATTAATATTAAATCTGTTGTAATCCATCGACATGCATGTCGGTTATTATATGGTTATTATATTTATTGCATCCAGAGAGTCTGTTATGATTAAACTATTTTTGTTTGGTTCTTCCATGCATCATATTTCCGCCGCAGTTATAGATGCGTTGCTATATATGGTTGCCGTCCTTGCAAACTCGTCTGAAACTATAGCGCATCCAACTCCTTCGCAGGTTATTGACGCATCTGTGTATATTACTATAGGTAACTTGTACTTCTCCATTAAGTTCTTCAGCTCCATCTCCCAGTTCGTATTCTTCATGTTATTTGATCCAGTCCTGACGAGGGAAGTGTCTAATATTTTTTGGTGGAGTTTGTAAGGTTTAAACTTAGAGAATTCGGCGGCAGAGAAGAATTGAATACTGCCGTTATTGTTGGTAGTTATACCTGGAACACTTAATAGACTGGTGCCTAAAGCAAATTCTCTCGTGATATGAGCATGAGTATGATCACTGTAATACTTACCGGTATCTACGGTCATAATATTTTGGACTTTGGTGATAATATTGGCTGGCTGATTGGAGGTTGCGAGTAAAATATCTTGGGTCCGTAGGCGGCACTCTATTGTCTGGGGCTCTAAAAGGATTGAATCGTGTGTGTTGTGAAAGTTAAGATGCGATTGAATGCACATATGACGTATTTGCTTTATTTGAAGTTGTGGTTTGTGTAAATTAAGGATTGATCGGCCGAATTGTATGTTTGGTGTTTATTTAAAATTCGTAAAATACAGTGAAAACTTTGAGTAATTGTTGTACCGTCAAATTTAATTTAATTTTGTGTTTTATTTATGGGTTATTTCCTAAGTTAATAATTATGTAAATTCAATTAAAAACTTTGCCTTTTATTTTATATTGCATTTTGTAAAGTTCGATTCTATACTTTTGCGAGACCCGATATGGCGACCTGAGATTAGAATCTCATTTAAATTAATGACTGTGGCAAACTTATGTAAAATTTATATGCAAAATTCATTGTGTGTTTAAAATAAATTCTTTAAATAAGATTCTGATAAAATTTCTGTTGCTTCATTCCAAACCTATCAGTAATATTAAGAATTGTTATCAAATTTTAATAACTTCAAAATTTTTTAATTTTGATTTTAATGGTTCAAAATAAATATTACATTAAAGTAAAAGTAAAATTTAAATTTATTTGAATATTCAAAATTCAATAATACATTAAAGTGGTCTTCAAAGTAAATAAAATAAAATAATTTTAAATGTTACACTTTGTGTATTACAATATTTGGTCCTTCAACGTGGGCAAAATTAAATTAGTTTATTAACTTTAATTAGTATATTAATAACTATTCTTTTCTCACGAAGAATAAATAATACCAGTAGACCGCAAACACACGTTTCCGAATGAATAGCTCACACACGCTATAAACAACAATACCAACTAAGGATATATATAGTAAAATATTATTTAGCTGTTCTGCTTTACGTTTGGATATAATTTCATCTCACTTAATCATATTGAGAAATGGGAACCAAATGGAGAATGTCCCTCAAACTAAATAAATCATTCACAGTTCCATTAATCTTCAAACGTAAAATTCAATAACAGCAACTTAACCTTAAATTATCAACCTATCGCTAATAAAACATTCATACCTAGAAGTCATTCTAGATCATAAACTTTCATGGTCTCTACACAGTACTAACACAAAAAACAAACTTCACACAAGATTTCGATTATTAAAACCGCTACTATCACCTAATTCCCCACTGTCACGCGAAACCAAAAAGTTGATCTGTATCTCATTAATATCCCCTATTTTGAACTACTCTTGTAACATCTGGGCTGCAGCAGCTAATTGCTAATTTAATCAAATTCAAACAATTCAAAATAAAGTTCTAATATATTCACACCTAAATATTCCCACAATAATACAAGTAGCAGGAAAAAAATTCAGTAGTCAACTGCACAGATCAATGCAACATACTAACCCATTAATAAAACGAACAACCAATAACATATCCCCCATTAAGAATGTTAAGGAGACTAAAAAGAAAAAGACTAATTATGCTTTAGGTTTATCTTAATGATAAAACCATTCATGTCCATTCTAGATCAAATAACGATAAAATCATTTAGATAATAAGTTAATTATTTTTTTATAAAAAAACACTATACTTCCATTTCATTTTTGTGTTTATCATATCACATCCCATTACAAGGACTGAATCCATCCGAGTCACATTTTTTGTAAAATATCACCTCCATTTGTCTGTAAAGATATAAATCCTAAAGATACGTTTATATCGCGTATTTAGCAGCGTGTAAATAGTTCCTCATCTCAAACTGTTTCGCGATTCGTTCGGCAAGGATGGATGTTTCACAGTAAGCTCCTGGACAGTATGTGCGCGCGAATCGATTATCACGCCTTGTTGGACTCTACAAAGTGAATCAACAATACGTAATTGAGAGCATAAAGACATTATCATGAAATGTGTGCGCGGTGTAAACGCAATTTAGGACGAGTGTGCATATGACCTATTTTTGTAAGAAATTTCATTTTGCCTATTTTAGGTCATCTCAGTAAACCTCACAGTTTCATAATATTTGCGACAATGAGGAATTAAAATTCGGGACGCTTTGCGGGCTCAGTTCTGCACTCAATGAGACTTTCAGACTACTCTTCAGGACATATCAAAGGGGAACTATCCCAATTTCCAAGCCTGAGCTTTTAGCTTAATTTAATTGTTGTGGTATTGGGTTTCATGGGAACATATAACCTTCAAATAAGGACATACTAGAGAATATGATTTAATACATGGGGAGAAAATACTCATAGAAAGCTTCGAGATATGATGTGAGGACCATAAAAATTATGGGTTATTTAATATAAATCTAATCCAATATTTTAATCAATTTTAGTAAACATCCTGCAAAAAAAAATTACAATAAAAGTATCCAGACGTCTACCATCGTTCTGCAAACATGATTGAATTTGTGAAAACGCTCTGACTCTTTCCCGTGGAATAAAAGTAATTTTTTCATTAATATGTTTTTTAAACTGGACTAACCTGACTATTTTGTTATTTTAAACCTGTCCTTTAAGGTATCTTCAGAGAAAAACTTCAGGAGTCAAGATGAAATTCAAGACAGACCTCAAATAAGCCACACCTCAAATATGCCCCCTAAGCGAAATGAGTTTTCCTGCAAACATTTTGATAACGAGAGGTGATATCTTGGCGAAATTATGTCCTGTTGTTGTAGGCTTCAAAATAAACTATAACTTTCGGATGCTGTAGAAGCTGTGCACGTTCTGAATTGCTGATCCCAATACTGACAATTTTGTTAAGTGATCATGTAAATGGCTGTCGTCCGATAATAAAGTGCTGATATTTGCTAAATGCTCCAACGACCAAAACTTCGTAAATTCTGGACATTCGGTTTAAATTCCTGTACTGAGTGAAACTTATAATTCTTCAATTAGTTTTTTTTAAAAAAAATATACTATTCAAATCTGTTCCTGTCATTGCAAACTAGTGACACACATCACCGCTTCTATTCTCTCACTCGGGCTCCATTTCATTACATTACAGCCGCTTTGTTATCATTTATCTTGTAATGGTGTGTATAATTCATATATAGCCTATTTGTTAATTCTACTAATTTGGGACAATTCGCGTTAAATTCAGGATCCTATCGCCCAGAAGCTTCCTCGCGTGATTGTTGGCCTTAAACTTCCCGTAGGCTATTAAAAAGAGGTTTTTATTTTTAAGTAAAATAAATGATGAAATAATTTTAATGCTACACGAAATAATTGAAATTTTTATGATTCTAAATTGTATGCAGAATTTCATATTAATTATACATAAGCAAATTTAACCCTTTAATTATATTGACTTTAATATTATATTAAGGAGCATATCAGTAAAATATTGACGTGAGTACATATATTTAAATAAGATCAATTATCGGTGGTTTCCAGGTGTAGTTGCTGCATAAAATGTTTTCGATCACGAGCAAGCAGACTAGGTTTTTCAGAAGACAAAGCGCCCCTTGGTTAACCATATTCAAGTTGGTTGCCACCTGGACTGGTTCCCCAAAGTAGACGAGAAGCTGACGAATCCAGACTACTTCTTTACTTGCTTCAGAGGCTGCAACGTACTCGGTTTCTATAGTCGACAATGTTTTTTTTAAGGTAACAGGCTACATGAGGGTAATCCACATGGTGGCAACTCCCCTTTAATAGAATATGAAGGGATTTGAAAATGGGGGGGGGGGTTGCGGAAGGGTAGAGGAGGTATCCAAGGGTTAACTAGGGCTCCCGGACTATGGTTTAATGATCCTACCCGGCAATTCGCCTAAAAGTGATGCAGGGAAAACCCTAGAAAAACCTGCATCAGGTAGGTCGGACATTGGGTACTTGTCACACGCCCTTCCGATGGCGGGAGAGGGTTATCTGTGAGGTCGCAGCTTTCCCCTCGCCGTACCTCGACCAGTTTAGGAGGCAGCTGGCGGACTATTCCAATAGGAATAGCGGACAACTCTTACCGTATGCCCAAGGTCTGCGACCCCGGAACATACACCTCTCAAAACAGGCCGAGGTGCCTTGGCATGTGGAACCTTAGTTCAAAAAACCCAAAGGAAGCCTCCGCCAGAGCTCTCTGCGAGTCGACAATGTTTTTTTTTCTGAGAGAAGAAAGATATATATAACCAGACATGGAACGACGAGAGTATAGATCATTTCCAAAATCTGAGTCAGAGTATCCCTTGACTTGGGACATCTCCGTATTTTTCTTAACCGTTATACCAAGGTCTTCAGTACCTCTTATGATTCAAGAATGCGATTTATTGTCATGGTTTGAAGTACACCTGCTAACCTGATTTGTTGCAAATACAATATCTGGTCTCGTCACTATAGATGTAAACAACAGCTACTCCCATCTCTTTTAAGTTTTTCTATTTTCACGTGTTGGTTCGTTGGAGTACAGCTGCATCTTCCATATGACATTTCTCGGTCATCCTACGAATATAATTTGACTGATGAATGAAGATACAACGATCATTATTTCCATCTCGGTATAGTTGATATATCCTTGACGGAGAAAACCTATTTGCATCCGATGACCTTGATTTTGTCCTCTCTTTTCACCAGGTCCCAGTGTTGTTCATGTCCAGGGCACTGAGTTCCTCAACGACTGATTTCAACCGCTCATTCGATTCACTGCTCTTCATGGCTTCTGTGTAGGCTGAATCTCTTGTATCTCAGTAACGTAAGCGGTAAATCACCCAGGACGGTACAGGGTTCCTCCTTTGTAAATTGTAGTTTGTGGGAACGCTGTCATTCGTTGGATCACCCATCTGGACTGTCTCTTCATTGACATGTCTTTCTTGTCTGCAAACAACATCATTGTCGGCAGGAAACTCCACTCTGAGATCTTCAGCAATGACGTCATCTCTTGCCGGTTCATCTTCTGTGTTGACTCCTCCAGGTTGATCTGTTGAAATTAGAATTTGCATCAATCGTTCTTAGCTCATCGATCACGTTCCTTGATATCTTGATCCTATTTGTGGTGTTGTCGAACAATCGATAACTGTATGAGTTAACGTCAAATATCTTGCATATATGTGTTTGTTAGATTTATCCTCGAGTTTGGTTCTTTGACTGTCCGGTAAAAACATAAATGCAGTACAATGGAACTTTTTTATCTGCGATAACCTAGGCTTTCTTTCCATTATCATAACAAGAGGTCGTAGTCCTCTTCTTAGTTGTTGGAGTTCGATTTAGAATGTATTCCGCCGTACTGACTGCGAGGTTTTTTGGTACACTCATCGCATGTATCGCGGTCCTGGCACTCTCCATGACTTGCGTATTACCCTCTCTATGCGGCCATTCTGTTGGGGCGAATATGGATATGTGTTTTCCATGATGATACCTTCATTTATTTATGTATTGAAGAAAATCCTCGTTTATTTATTCTCGACCATTGAAACAATGCAGAGTCTTAACCTTTTGATCGTTCTGCTTTTCCATCATCTTCAAATGCAAATTGAATCGAGCCAAGACATCAAACTTGTGCTTCATTATGTTGACTGCCCTTGAATAAAACGAAGTATTTCGCTCCCTCAATGGATTCAGTTGGCATTGGTCCACACACATAAGAGAAAACTCGTTCACCGACTTCTTCCTAACACTCCTGGTCGGGCGGGGAAACCGTTGTTGTTGGCCATACAAGCATGATTCGAATAGAAAGTCTAATCCATCCATTAGATATCCCATTCTTGAACCGGTCTCGAACACGTGCAGTGTGATCGTGTACAAGTCACTCGTGCCATATTTTTAGAGTAGCCTCGTTGATCTGATATGCATGATGATAAACCGTCGTTCTGAACAACATTCTATATACATTGTCGTAATCCTGAACTGCATTTGCAACCAGATTCCAACCATGACGGATTTCAGCTTCTTTGTTAAATTTGACAATCCACCAACCCTTTTTTAGTCACGAGAACTTCAGAAAATAGATTCGTCTTCAGGTCTGGAACAAATAGAACATTAATCTGTGCCATACACCTTTCACAAATTTTTCAATCTGGATGTCTCCCTTTCCCTTGACATTGTGTGATGCATTGTTTACAATTATGACATTTGTTCCTTGAATGACTTCGGACAGGCTTGGAAAATAGTCAGCACGATAGGAGTAGACGCTCCGCTCCCCATGATCCAGGCATCTTCAGTATTGTCCACACATCTAGGAAATTCTACTACTTGGAAGCTGAATATTCCTCTTTTCCGCTCCGATGATTTCAGCTTCTTCTTGCTCTTGCAAATCGAGTAATGTGACCTCTCTTTCTGCATGCTTAGCAGACGACAGATGATTTTGCACTGTGGTGATACTGGTTGTCCGGTTTCTGTTTGTTTGGGCTGGTTGATGGCAATTTGTTGTGCCTCATGGTTTTATATTTTCTTATGTTGATATTGTCAATGCAGTTTCAAATTGTTCGGTATTAGATGCATTAGCTTCTTCATCAATCAATCTCGCTGTCAGATTTGCTAATGTTTGTCTATCTTCACTGACTGTCAATCACGCTTGTCGAGAATTAGGAAATTTCAACGGCAGGGTGCTAATAACTTTTGTCATTATCGCCGCATCACTGATTGTTTCACCAAATTCTTCAACTTCTTGGCCATTATTTTCTACATTTGCATTGTCCTTCATTCGATATTTGCGAAACCTTCGTGAGCTAACATTTTGTTGATCTCAGATCGTCGCAAATAAATGAAACCAAGCTTACTGATTATTTGATTGAATGGCTCACAATTTTCAATCCAGGTAATCTTCTTCTTCCATGGCGCTACAGTCCGTAGTGAACCTTGGCCTTTCCAACGAGCTTCTTCCATCCTTCACGATCATGAACTGTCCTCTTCCAATTTCTACATCCCAGCTTCCATAGATCTTCCTCCACTCCGACCAATCATCTTCTTCGGGGTCTACCTCGTTCTATTTGTCCTCTTGGGGTTCCAAGTAGAATCTTCTTTGCCACCTCAGACTCCTTCATTCGTGCTACATGGCCTACCCATCTTATCCTTCCTGAACGTATGATTATCCAGGTAATCTGGGATAAACTAATGGAGATGTCTGAATCAACATTCTTCTTGTATTCCTTGCAATGTAAGATGTCATATAGTCCCTTTGCCCGAAGCGAAGAATTCATCTGGAATCGTCATTGAAAGTAATTGTTTCCGTCAAATTTGTTCAAATGGTTGAGATATAATTTCTCTTCCATCGTTATTCCGGATGATGTCTTCTTCAATAAATTTAAAAAATTTCGCATCACAACAAATGTGATTTCAAGCATGGACATACACGCGCGCATAGCACGTTTCGTTTTTTGTTATGCGATTCACAATTTTACTATGAAAGCTCATTCCGCCACTACTTATCATGAACTTTGTTTTCACACGTATCCTGGACCCATAACCTTATACTTATAACAACTATTTTGTTAAATTACTCTTCAGATCTACAAAAATATCGAATGGTACCGTCAATAAAATCAGAGAAAGCCGTATGGCTATCTTAAAAAGCAATAATAAGATAATGATAGGATGCATACCGGCACACAGAGGAATATAGGGAAACGAAAGGGCGGCCCAAAGTGCTAATATGGAGGCATCCCCACAGAAGAATAAAAACAACAGTCCAATATGCACTAAAAAGGTTGGAGGAATACTGGAGGAAAAATGGTGCAAGTGTAGAAGAGGAAGGAATGAAGGAATTTTTCATAAGGAAGTCGACAACTTCAAGGAAATATCCTAAAACCTGACCGTCCAAATATACGTAATCACAACAAAACCGTCTGGAAAGCCCTCTATTCACTTTTCTCACGCTACACGGCGAAAGTGTAAAAAACAATTTTTCATTTTCATGGCCATCATCTGATAGAATAAATTTAATATTTGAACAATTTAAAAAAAGATCATATTACCAACATGCGTTCAATGCGTTAGCTCAAATCACATTTTCAGTACACATGATATTAGATTAACATATTGTAATAAACAGATTAAAAAGGCGTCTAAATGGCTGTGGCTAAATAAACAGATTTATTTAGACAATTAATCAAAATTTATTAATGAAGTTATATACAATTTAAAATTACACAATAATATTTAGAATCTCAGGGTCTTTACTGGGTTTGATAAATGGGTGACTTGAATTTTAAATTAACTAACAAAACAATTAAAGAAATGAAATAATTAAAGAAAAGAAATAATTGAAGAACGATCTGACGTATCTTAATGAAATGGTTTACAAATAAATTTAGAGTTCTTTTACTTACGGCCGACCAGGTCTCAATTTTGGGGTTTTCTGTGCACACGTTTTTGGGGATATCACTGAATTTAAATTGGTTACAAAACACTTGTCGAAACTTTAGGTTCTCGCAGCTGGAAACGGCTACTCCTTCCGAATTAATGGTCAGTCAGATCATTAACAACTTCCTCTCGATGACATCGGTGACGGTCTCTTTACTTATTGAGTTTTTTACTGCGGCAGGAAATTATTAGGTTACTGCTTGTGGCTTTACTTATTGAGAAACTTTCCTGTAACCTTATTCGATGAATTACAGACTGAAAAACTTTTTGTTCAATTTTAACTTGCAACCTTTCCGTTTCGCTTCTCCTCGCTGACTGTAACTGTACTCTTTCGCTCCTCGCCGTAGACTGTGTCTGTTCGTCTCGTAGAATTTCGAATGCGTACGTCTTAACAATGGTTCTTTTGTCTCGCCGCCCGCTTTGTCGCGGTGTATGCTTTATATAGTCTAATAATGAGTTCTTTACTTTGCAATTATAACAATGGATTAATTACTAATTACTACAATATATTATTTATTTTGGATCTCAGTGAAAATATAACATTCACTCCTGGGTGTAGCCTGTGATGAGCATGTGAATCATTTCACTCAGAAATAAGTTCATGCACTTATATTTAACACGATATATTTCGCCAAAGATATTAGGGCGAAAATAAACAAAATAATACAAACTGATTTCGTGGCTGATTTGCTACTGAACATGATGACTACTGGGCGTAAGTTATTCTCTTTCGAATAGCGGATCAAGTACAATAAATTAGGCAACACAAAATGTAGATAAAAAATAATCATTATTCCAGAAACCACGTTTCAAGTTTCATCCTTACAAACCCATAAATGAGAAGCGAAGAGCGGAATACATTGTAATATCAAAAAATATAAGGAGATCAATGGATATTTTTGGGTTTTCATAACAAGGATGACTGGAATAAGGCAGACCAAGGAATTAGGAGTGGAAATAACTTTTTGACTCAAGAGGTATGCTACTGTGGCCAAACGGGAAACAAAAACAAAACTACTAACATGAATATTGTCTGAAAGCACGCTAATTTACATAGTTTCGTCATGCTTTGCTTACCTTTACAAAGAACTGTCGTGTATTTGAGATCACTCTGGGATAACCTACAGTTCTTCTTATTTAGGTAAAAGAATTTAAATTTGCCAGTCAATGTTCTTAAAGTGCTGGAATTCGGTATCAACTACTATAAGATGTAGACATTGAAAGATGGAAAGTTGAGTCTACGCAAAATTACGCATACCTGCCTGTTCTATGATTTATTACTATTGTTATATCTAAAACTTGATCAATTTGCTATTGTTTTGCCTTTTTATAAGGGTCATGTTAGCATATACCGGATGGTAATGAAAATACTTGGTAAGTTTTCTGTGCTATATGGAATGCAATTTACGTATGGGCCATCTCAATGGGGAACTCTCCCAATTTCCTAACCTGGATCTTTAGCTTTATTTAACTGTGGTATTGGGTTTCATGGAAGCTTATAACCTTCAAATGAGAATAGGCGAATACTAGAGAATATGTATTAATACAAGTGCAGTAAATACTCATATCATTCTTCAAGACATACAGTGAGGACCTTAAATATGATCGGTTATGAAATATAAATCTAATCCAATATTTTATTCTATTGTTTATGTTTTGTAACTATAATCGCAGCCAGCATATAAAGCAGCTGAAAAAATCTACTCCGTTGATCCAAATTGGCAGAGCAAGCGAGCCAAGGCCATTCCACCCCGCAAGTGGCATCATTTTTTCCTGACTATTGATAGCGGAAATGGCGACAAAACACACCCGCATAATAAGTGAATGAAAGGGTAATTGTTTACATTAAACTACTTTGTAAAATTTAAATACTATAGCAGATAATAAAATTTTATAAAATGAAGATTAGTAGAGTCGCATATACGTTCACAGGAATATACCGCACTTAATTTCTTAGATTTGTTAGGCGTACTTAATTTCGCAACAATATTATTGGTAATGAATATACTATAAAATAAACTCAACAACTCATTTCTTGTTAAATACCTCAGCTAGTATTCAATATTAATTTTATACAGGGTGTAACAGAAGTAAGTTCCCTAAATTAAAGTGGGGATAAAGGGGGTTAATTACAAAAAAAATTCCCTTTTTGCGCAATTTGAGAAAAGAAAACCGAGAAATAGAATTCGAAACACCACTACCGCCATCTGCGGTCGTCAGTCCCGTTGTACCAGTGCGAAAATGTTGTTGATCATTGATATTTGATGAAGGAAGGGAAGCAACGAGAAAATACGCTTATCGTTATCCGAATAGGTAATTGTTCAACGTTCGAACGGTTACTGCAGTTTATCGTCGGGTCAGAGAAACTTGCGGTGCTGAGGAATAGGCCCGGCGGAACGTCCACACACCTCGAAATTCTTTCGTAACGAACTTGGTGTAGAGGTCATTTTTAGGAATTGCTCTAGTAAATCGAAAAATAGGTTGTTTTTTACTCTATTTTTTTAAAGTGCATTCATGTATCTGATGGCAACGGTGAGGCGGGAGGTGGACTTTTATCATTATATTTATCAGCTTTCTTTTCTTTTAACTTTAAAGGCAAGTCTTATTCAGCAGCACTGATCTAATAAATAAAACAGTGTTTGTTTGTATGTATGTATGTATGTTCCGCATACAAATCTACATCCGTGGGGAAAATTTCGCCACATTTCGTACACGTGTTCCTTGCGACCTGGAAACAAACAATGCCGAGGTGAAACACGTCTACCACCCCCAGGAGCGGGGGTGGAAATATTCAAACATGCTAAAACGGCTAATATTTAATACCGATAAATATTTTTAGAGGTCAAAGAGATTTATAATGTTTCTACCGATGTTATCAGTGAATAAGTTCAACCCCTTCCAGCATAGTAAAAGAACACCCTTAGGAGTAGGGGTGAATGGGCGTTACAAGAAAATAACTTGAGTACAACCGAGATTGGAGTAAAATCCAGGGTTATGTAGGTCACCGAGTTTAATTATGCCATCAGTAAAAGTAGTATTAGTATATCCTTTCGTGAAACATTTCCACCTATCTCTATTCTTTGCCAACATTTTAACTTCTTTCCGGGTCTTGCCACACTCCTTCGCCTCCTCCATGATCGTCCTCTTCCAGGTATGTTTAGGTAATCCGTTTCATAGCAAAAGTTGTCAACGTTCTGGGATTCCGGCTTTTATATTTCATTTCTGTTTCTTTAATCATTAGTGTATTTAATATATCACGGGTGATTGGCCCATGAAATCCAAGTACCTTGGTGGAGGTGCCACCTCTTGGCCCAGGTACTTGCCAGGTGATTGGTGTTTTCGCCTATTGGTAGGCATTTCCTCCTATTAATATGATTATAGTCTGGTTATCCCGCCAAACTCTCGGTCGCCATTTCCTCGTTGGTCGTAAACGGGGTGCACCACGAGAAGGTGAGGCTGGCGTTTGGGTATTAGAGGCTATATAATCGCATGGTACCCCTTGCACACCAATTATGTCATTCAACTTGCCATTTAATCCCCAGGGGTGGGGGCAGATAGGGGTGAAAATTTTAAAGCATGAAATCACGGCCGCTATTTGCGTTGAATAAATATTTTTATGGTTAATTATATTATTTATACCGATGTTATATGTGTATAATTTCAACCCGCGATTGCATGTTTCAACACCTTTTCAGGGTTAATTAGATTGCTGGTATTTTTACCAATGTTCTCTATGTATATTTTCAACCCCTTTCGGCATTGGAGAGGAGCACACGTAGTAGTAAGAGTGGAGGGACGTAACAAGAAAATAACGCAAAAACAACCGAGATTCCAGTCAAATCCGGGGTTATGCATGTCGTGAGTTTATTTATGATACCCTGGGCTATATATAGGGTAATCCACATAGTGCCAACTCCCCTCTTATAGCATGCGAAGGGGACTGACAGGGAAGGGGGGGGGGTGCGAAAAGATACAGCAAGGTAGCCAAGTATTAACTACGGCCCCCGGGCTGTTGTTTTAAGGAACCTCCCAGGCATTTCGCCTAAAAGTGATGCAGGGAAAACCCTAGAAAATCAGCATCATGTAGGTGGGGCATTGGGAACTTGTCACAGGCCCTGCCGTTCGCGGGAGAGGGGTTTGCTGTGGGGTCCCAGCATTCCCTCTGTGCCGGTTTAGGAGGCAGCTGGTCGACTATTCCAATGGGAATAGTGGACAACTCTTACCGTATGCCCAAGGTCTACGACGCCGGAACATACACCTCTCGAAACTGACCGAGGTGTCTCGGCTTGTGCGAACCATAGTTCAAAAAACCAGCGAGAGGAGAAAGCATCTCAAAAGGTAGCCCCGTCCAATTTTCCTGCGAGAGAACAGCTCTCATAGGCTTCCTTGTTTATACATAAGTTTTACATTTGAGTTAGTAATCGCTCAGCTAATCAGTCTACTGCGAGAGGGATTATTAAGTAATGTATATTTATTTTATAAACCTGTTTCTTCAATTTTATTTATGGACGAAGCCATTAACACTAATAAATAAATAATATGTTAGATTAATAAAATTGATATAATTAGAATATAACCTACGGGTTTTTATATTTGATATTTAATATACCCAGGCACAAACTTGTGCAATCATACAATACTTCAACTCAATATGACTACAAAAAATTCAAATTTTCAATTAATTAACTTACAAATTTCATTTTTGATCTTTTAACCACCCTCGAATTATTTTTTCTAAATTCCTCTTTTATTACCTTCTATACACTGAATGGTCGCTTCTTAGTGCATCAAATCGATGGATGATATATAATTGAGATCAACTGTGCATTTACATTAGCACATAACAGCGCTTTTAATAAAACTGACTTTGAAGATTTTTCATTTCTTGATTTTTCTACCGATATTTGTAGATATGATGTCCAGCGTAATTATTTCAGGCGGTCGTAATATTATGAATTACATTACTCTTGTCGCATTTTCAAATTCGAGTTAATTCTTCTGTGTTATTTCGCAGTGTGTTAATAACCTTCGAACTATCTATTTACTATTACAGTTACACAAAATCTTATCTATTCGTGTCTATTATCTCCGTCAAATCTTTAACTTTTGTAAACAGTAAACATCTTGTATTTGCACGAATTTTTTTGAATGGTTAATCAATATTATTACGGTTATATTACGAAAAAATATCGACGTCAAAAATCTGATAATCGTTATTAGGGGATTTTGATGCAACATTAGCACAAGTTGTTTGGGTCAGAATTGGAACACACGATCAAAGGCTTTGTAAGGATAATGTTGGAAATATAGATGTCTTGTGGTTTGCATTTCTTGAAACTATATCTGTATCTTCTGTCTATGGCTAAGCCGAAATTTATAATTTTTGTTTGATATCGTAACTAGCATTCTAGTTAAAATAATGTTTTGAAATTGTAATAATTAACGAGACCTTCAGCAATGCACTTTGAGACGTGTGTTTCATCAATAATAATTCATTACTAATCCTCGTGTAGTGTCGTCCTAGCTCCGTCAGCATTTCTTAGTATCGTATTGGTTATTTACTCAATCTCGCCAGTCACCTCCGAGGAATGTGACGTCACTACTGCCTGTTCCCACGCGCGGCGGAGGAGGTGGACTCAGCTCTGTAGCTCGTTAGCGCTTAAGACTTGACGTCTACCTCCAACCCAGCCCAGAACAAGCATTTCGTTTGTCTCTAACCCACGGTAAATAATTTTGTTACAGCTGCTGAAGTAGCTTGTTAATTTTTGGGTATTCCAAACATTACAGTTTCCTTCTAACTTCAAGTAACTGCAATTTTTTTGGGTAGAATTCAGAGCCATTCTCACATTTCGCTGTACGCGTGTATTATCCGTGTATGGGAAAATCTGAAAACAATGAAATCTGTTAGTCATGAGTCTACCTTATTATTGTGATGTTCATTCCATCAAACTATTTGGTTGCAACAAGTCCTTACAATGAAATATTTCATTATTAAAATTGATAGTTTTGATATAGTAGTGAATAATATATAACTCGAGTTAGTTTAACAAGCAGTTTCTAAAATGTTTTCCTGTATACTTTAATATGTTGGCATGTATGAAAAACACGATTTCAGTATCCGCGGCGATTTCATGTCACTATTGGTATGCCTGGCGCTTGAAATGCCTCTCGCGGCAGAAATCAGGAACTAGAGGACTTCGCCCGACCACGCCAGTTGTTGCTGCCTGCCATGTTGGGGCGTGCTTGCCGCTGGGGATTGATGTTGTGTTCCTTCTGTTTTTGGAGCGACTGAGCTGTTATTGTTTCAATAACAGTAGCCACGTCTGTCGCTTCGATGGAGATGCATGGCTGTGTACATCGTCTGGAGAGGAAATTGGAACTTACGTCATGTGTAACACCACGTCTCATCCTATGCTAGGTGTGAAATTAAAATATAATTTAGTGCCAGTGAATTTTACGACTTAGGAGTAATCGTGTGCATAGAGTTCAGTTGAAGAAGCGGGAAAAATAAGGCAGCAACAGTGTAAAGAACGTGTGATTATCTCATCGAGGTAATACATAAACGGTTGATGTACCCAGTGAGATCTCAGTCTTCTTCTTAGAGTGAAATACCTACAACAGGAAATTTATGAAATATTGTTCGTGGATTATGAAAGTGAATCTGCACAATTTTAAAACGAGTTCTGACTCTATTAGAGCCTCTACCTCGTGTAGGGAAGCCGTGTTATTATTTTGCTTCCCGTGCTTTTGACCCGAGTGGGCGAGTCCACTTCAGTTCAGACTGAGGGGAGTGTGCATATCAGGTGGGATGCTGCTGAGCATTACGAAGACGACGGTTTGAGATATACATACATGTAGATATATGCGTGTTTTTAATTTTTCTTCACGTTGTATAATTTCACGAATACAATCTTTTCTATATTGACACGAAAATATTTTTCCAATTAGTAATCAAGTTACGACAGTTCTGAGACATTATTTTATCATATAAGGTTTCCTCAACCGTCTGTAGAGGGACACATTGTTTTGTTTTGGGTGCAGTCATTTTCTCCCTAGAAATTTGTGAGGTTAATTTTTTTAAAGTGGGTGATGGTGATATCTTTTGCAACCCATCCAGGGAATACTGTCAGATGGAAATAGCTTCTTCCTATAAATAATTCTAACCGTCCAAAATCTATTTACATACTTATAAAATCAAATTGATTTTCTGTATGTTGAATACTTATGGGGATAATCAAGCATTCTTCAATTTTATTTGTTGATGAAGCCTGGAGGATAATTGTTTAAATCAACTTACATGTAGCTAATTTGGACCATTGAGGAAAAGTGTCTTTTGGGAAGACTGAGTCCTGTCATTGTACCAAGATAGTTTGTACCCTAACTGCATGTGCTGCTACGCCTGGCTATAATTCTGGAGCCAACGCAGCAGCAGCAAGCGGTGGTGGAGACGGCTCCCCATGGTTCCTCGATGGTGCTTGTGAGTGCGGTGTCACCGGTGGCGGCTGCAATGGACAGCTCAGTGGTGGTGCAAGCGAAGCGCCCCGATTCCTGGGAGACGCAGCAGATGATGATGATGGTGCACAAAAATAAGCCCAAACGTAAGTATTTCATTCTTGTTGTAGTTCTGGATATATTTACATTATTATGATGCTATTTATTACATTATACATTTTGAATCAATCTTGCACATGTTGCATATTATGTCAATACTGACAAGTAGATTTATTTCTTATTTCCCTTGTGCTGTGGTTTTGTAACATGGTTACTGATTCATTGTATAGCAATTAAATCTCTGGTCTTTCTTAATATTCTCAGCTTATGTAGTCTCACTTTGACATTGTAAGCAGAATCAATAGTTGTTCATTTTCAGTTTTTACCTACTATAAATATTAGTAAAATAGCTTTTAAGATTAAATAAATTTAAAAAATTGTTTCTATAATATTTTCATTATTTCCTTCTTAATTTTTTAGATATGTTTACATGTGTGTACCTTTTCAGTGGTTGGAAGTGTGGTCAATTTTTTTTATTACGTTTGTTTCAATTATTATATTTGCACGATGTTCCTGTAAATGGTGTGGAAGCTGTTTTGCCTAGGAATTATTTAATATTTTCAATTATTTAAAATGAAGTATTGTTGTTACTTTTAATTTATTCAGTCTTTTTAACATATTCTGGTTATTTATATTTGCAAACTGGTATCCATAATATAGTGTCTACATTTCTTTGTGATAGGCTTCACTTGTTAAAATTTGGATGTAATCATTTTCCATAATGTGGTTATGTTTGTGGTCTTTCTCACATTTCTTCATTACTATTAATATTTGTTTACTTTTTCTCAATTTTAAATATTTGTTATTGGTGTGCCACCATACTCTCCATTTGTGTAAGTTACAAATTAAATTTATTTAAATGTGAGGTTGATCTATTGTTTGTGTCAATTAGTTGAATTCAGAAAATTGTTTTAATGATATTCTAATTAATATAATTAAGGACAGGTTCATTTAAGTGTCCAATATAATCTCAGAAAATATTAATTTGATGAATTAATTCAGTTTTGAATATATTTTTAAAATGTACACATCACTTAACACAGGTTAATTTCAAAATAATAATAAACATATCTTGGTTTACTAGTTTCATATAGGTTTTTGATAAATGGAATAATTAATTGAATTGCATTGTTATTAACATTATCAAATTTTTAATTTCTTCTTCTTAAATTGCTTTTCATTATACTCTTTATTTACATTATCAAAAAATTAAATACATGTTCTTCTGATATCTTTAAGAAAATGCAAGTAATGAACTATTATTATGATGCAGTATCTTGGTTTTCTTATCAAAATATTATATAAGAAAATGTTTTCAATTTATTTCATAACTTATAAAAATTATTAATATTTTTTTGTAATTTGCTGTGTAAAAACTGATTTATTGCAATTATGTATTTCTTTCGTTGTGTTTCATGATCTTGCATATAATTTTTTAATATTTTTAAATGGAAAAAAGTTAAGTCCACTAGATACTAGGCTACCTAGTTGACTTCCCCTTTTACATGCTTTAGTTTCATTGTGACTGACAGTGTATGACTACTATTAACATCACTATATGAATATGCAAAATTGCCACAACCAAAGATGTTCACAATGAATTACGATCTTATTGTTTCTTTTATTTCCTTTTGTAAAAAGACTAAAATTAAAATTTTCCCTCTATAACAGGGATTTCTGTAAAAACTTGAATTTTCCAGGTCAAATTCTGTTATAGTGTTATTTATTAACTGTTCAAAGGAAACTGACCTAAATGACATTGAGATTTACACACTTATAATGTCTTGGTTTCTTACTTCAGTATATGACAAGGCTTCTCTTAAAAACAATAGTTTGCATTAATATTTTAAACACGATTCAACAACAATTTTTCCCCGATCATCGAAATGCAAGGCAAAACGATATAAGCCCTAAGCATGTTTCATCTGAAGATGTACATTTACCTCTTTAAAAATTTATAGTTTCATCGTTTACACATTCATATTATTTTTCAAAAAAGGTTCCGGTTATTGAATACAAACATTTTGGAATTCGCTGTTTTAATCGGCGGCATTTCTTTTATCAACGTTAAACTCAACATGTACCCCAGAACAATGATCTATAGTTTTACGTTTGTTGGCTTGTATTTACCTTCCGAAGAATTTGAATCCTTTACTGTTTATATTCTTAGGGAACACCTTCTGCTTCTTTTCTGATGCGATGTTCCCATGTCCAAAAAAAATACAAATTTGGTAAGCGAGTCTTACAGTTCGATTGCATCAAATTTGGCCCTGACTGCAAATAGTGGCGCTGTCTTACATACAAGCTGATGTAAATGTTGAAATAGACACGTGCGCAGTACTTCCGCATAGCTCAAGGCCGGCCGCTCAGCTGAGATGGAGTTCTCGCAGCCCCGGCGTCCGGTGTGCTATTTGTGGACTGTCCTGAGCAGCATTCGAAGCTCGTGTCTGACTGTGGCCTGCTATAAATACTGCCGTCTGGCGGAACCACACTCCTCTCGTATCGGATTGCACCGAGGTGCCTTATGCTTCTCATATATTTAGGACGGATTTGAAAAATAAAATAATTTGTTCTAAAAAAAACTTTTTTTACCTGATCACAAACATTAGCCCGCTATTTATGACTTTTTCATTTACCAATGTTTTGGAAGTTTGTAGACTATGGTAAATTGTTTATATCATATGAATGCCATAAAGAATCAATTGTTAGAACATTTAACATGTATCTTTGAAGTAGCTATTTTTTCTAATCGCTTTAGTTTTGTGTAACTGTAAGCTATAAAATAATGATATATTTTGGTACATACACGTACATCCCTTCTTACACTGAATACTGGAAATGCAGAATCACTTTAATCCTGTGTTTGCCACGTTGCACCTTCGGAACTGAATATGATCGAATCGTCAGCACAGCTAAATACTTTTCTTGGTAATAGGTTTCGTTAAGTTTTTAAATTCGTCATGGTCGTAGTTCAATCAACTCACAATAAATTTAGGTTGGAAACACTGAAGTAAATTTGGATATACAATTAATTTTATTCACGTGTTTATACAATCACTATGATCGCGCAAGTACTTTACTTTCTTATCGTTTTGGAGAAGTATATATTCATGCTAGAATATTACCTTGATATGTGGTGTCAGGAAAAGGGATTTTAACATTACTGATAGTTGTTTCCTTTTATTAAGATTCTGTGAATGGAGAAGTATAGCACACTAGTCGTTAACAAGTTGAGCTTACGATTTTTAAGTATATGAAGCTTTATCGTTGACGTTTCTAGAAAGAGTTTTGATTAGATGGATACCCAATTTTGCCGAAAATGTATTCTTTACGCGAAAGTATTTCTAGTCGATGTTGTACCATTAAAATTCTGAGTACTCTCTAACTAGTGAAATGCATCCAATTGCTATCGGATTTGTGTACTCAGCAAGTTCCGATATCTCGTGAGATGCTAAATAAAAGTGGAATTTGACGACATTTGGCGTATCTTAAACGATACGACAATTTCGTTATTGGTTCTATAATATGATTAAATTAAGACAAACTTTTCGTGATCTTGATGGTTTATGCCGAGGTGGAAGCTTACATTCCATATTTCGGATATAGCAAAAACTGTCAACTGCTTAAATTGGTCCAGAACTGAACAACATTGAGAACCCCATCAAATCAATCATTAGACTGATAATATTAAACGTTTATGTTCAGGGAAATCTGGATCTTTTAACATATATATATTTATGATTGATATTCGATTGAATTCTCGATTATGCTTTTTTTTGGAGCGGGAGGAAAATACTTTTACCTTACGCTATCATTTAGTCGTTTCGTTAATCTATGTTTCAAAACTTGATCAACTTGCACTTGACATTATTTGCATTAATTAAGTATGTACGAATAGTCATTTATTTTCCGAATACAGATATATAATTTTCAATATTAATTGACCGGTTTCCTGAACGGAAGGTTTTTGACCTACGCCGACTAATTCCTTTGAATCAGAATCGTGCCAATAATCTAGTCGACTTCGCCTAATAATAGAATCATCCTGCAAAGAATGGCGGTCGGGGAAAGGCCGCACACAAAGGGCACTCTGTATTTGTCGCAGATTTGTGATGCCTGCTGCCTTACGACAGGTTGGAGTTTCGATATCGTAGTGCCACTGCAACCGAAATACATTTGACCGCGGGACAACGCACGAAACTCGTGTCGCTGCCCCGACACCAGCAAGGATGGCTCACTGTGGATCTGCACTTTCATCTTACCAATATGAGCAAAATAATAAACTGTCTCGTCAGGAGCAAATGCACCCAGATAAATTAGAATGGGATTAGTAATTCTCTATTCGGTCGTAATTGTCATTAAGATTCCATTTTATAACTTACAAGATATTCTGAGGGCATGGATGTTTTCTCATACTGAGAAAACCCCCACGATTTTGTTCCCCCAAAAAAGAAAGTCAACATAGTATAAAGTCGCTAATAACCTTAGCAGTTGATGCGACTATAAATAAAATAATAACTGATTGCGAAAGGACGAGAATGGTATTTGGATGATATCGTACCATAAAAATAATTAAACACCAGCATAATTTGTTCTACACAATTTCATTAGTACATAAACCATGTAAGAGTTTGGAAAAAACGATTTAGATCAATAGGGCACCCCTCTGCATCATTGAGAAATTAGTTCTTCTTTTTCGTTTCAACGCTTTGCTAATACTTATGCGTTGTCTTCATCTTTGCTATTATTTCCTTTCTTCTATGGATAAGCTTCTTGTCAGGCTGCTTAGTTTTCTGACGATTTTCTTAGCATTGAATTGTAAATGAAAATAGTTAGTTATTTATAGAAAAATCTCGATGAATAAGAACGTAGCATTCATTATCTAAGCACTGATAATATACAACAAACTCAAAATGTCAATTTTTAATTAAGTATCCGATGATACTTTTTTAAATTTAAAATTTTATTTTATTTTTAAGGCACGTAATTATTAAATAATAATATCCGTTAGATTATGTATAAATATAATATAGATTTGCATAGGAGTTTTTGATCCACTCATTCAGTCGAATGCCATGTATGCTCGCCGAATGTCGTCTTATTGAGAATTTGGACGATGTAAACAATTTTAAAACACGTGGTTAACCAAATTTTGGATTTGTAAAAATATTTGCAAAAAATTCTTTAAATTAATCCGCATCATAGAAAACTATTTTTTTACTTTTTCCATGTTCTTACTTGTTTGAAGCAGGATTTAGTCATGTGAAGTCATATTTATTAAGACAACCTAGAAATCATTGAATATTATAGACCGCGGAGATTAAGGATTGTTATTAACTAATTTTACACTTAATATAAAAAGTATTATGAAAAAGCATCAACCATAATTATCAGGTAACATTATATTATTACGTACCAAGAAAATTGAAAAATTGTTTAATAAAATGTGTATTAAAATGAAAAAAATTTACGTCTGGTTGAAAATAATAGTGGCTGTCTTTCTTATTAAAATGTGTATTATATTTATTATGTTAGTTACTGGATTCCTCCTTACAATTACAAATTAATACGTGGCTCTATTATAAAAGTAGAGGGTCTCTAAAAAAAGTGTAAAGGGGACAATTGTTTGGATTCCCTGCTTTAGATTGTATGTATAAGTCTTCCTTTTTCCAGGTCATATACTGTTATCCACATTTATTTGTTCTTCATTACGTCAAGAAAGAAGTTCACATTAGGATGTGTTTTCTCGAATAACTATGTAAATCTATTCTTACCTTTTATGACTCATTTCATATACTAGTATTTTGGTAATATGTTTGTTTTATGTAGTGGAAAGAATTAGGTTGAATAATTAATGGAAAAATTTTGTGCTCTCCCAAAATTTATTGATTTCGCTGTGAACTATTTGAAAAATGCTTTGAGATGTGTATTTCATTAAAAATAATTCGTGGTATACTGAAATTAAACCAGTGTAGAGGGGAGATTTATCAATGGACCCTTAGAATTGACATTTATATTCCAGTCAAAGCTACGGAAAAATGAAAACAATACATGGCCTGACAGACGTCATCATAAATTCGTGGTGAAACAATGTGTTTAGGTTCGAAAGTTTCACCATTGCGTTCCATAATTTTTTGTGAGCTTACGTAGATATTTTATTTTAGAAAATTCTATCATCAATTTTATGCCGCAAAGTATTATTTTTTGTTATTCTCCTAATGATATATTTTTTAAAAAACTATAGTTCTGTTGTGCCACCAGTAAAGATGCATGAGTAGGATTTTTAAATTTTATCATATGTAGCAATATAGTTTGCCTTTTTTTAGTGGTCTGGACTTTCACAAAAGTAGACTGTGGCCTAGAAGATTACGCACTTAAAATTGAAAAGAAAGATATGAAAACTTTCTGCGCCTAAAGTAATGTCTTTATGTTGTTGTATCACTCATAACATATATTTTTATCTAGCCTTGTTCAGAATATCATACTGTCGGTAGACCGTAAGTGGCCTGTTGTGCACGCGACTGATGAAAGGGGAACGAACCCGTGACCACAGCTGCGTGAAGCTTGCTGCTGTTAATTATCTGCCAATTTGTGATGCTCCTTTCTGACGAGTACAGAAGGTTTCCGATCTAACAGGTTGTCTTTTGTAAATTATACTATGTCTTTATAATACACTTCCGAATTGCCCTTCCTGCCATTTGAATCTGGAGAAAATGTAACCTCGTTGGTGCCTTGTTCGTTGCATTCTTTTATGTGAAAATACCAGTCCGACGAATGTAATGTTATTAATGGAATTAGTTTAAAGTATTTTTAAGAAATTTTTAATATTGAGTTATTTACTTGTTAGTTTTTTCACGTGACCACATTTATGATCAACGAACTTGTTACCAGTTTTGGAGAGAGTTTTTTTGCCATTTGTTGTACAACTTTCGGAGTTTTCAGGGAGACGAAAGTATACAGCGATAAAAGTACGGAATGTTTCCTACAACCAGCGTATGCATTTACAACGATTAATGTTTTCAAATTGTTAAATAATTCAGTAACGGCATTAAGTAATAAATGAATTTTTTTTAAAAAAAAAGCATTGTGCTGGAATTATTCTCTGAAAGCTAGGAACTTTTGTACAAATACGTCATATTACATTATACCAATTACGGATTTTTTCTAAGAAAAATAAAAATTTGTCTAAAAACTCGTATAAATTACTTGTAAGGCCAACACAATTTTTCCTATCTTTCTTCTGAAGACTATTTTGACGTTTTGAAACTTCATCTCGCCTTTGTCAACGTCATTATACGCTAGTACTTGACACATACTTTATTTTACATACTGCAGTCCCTCTCTTACTCTACTTTTCATACTGTATATTACAATCCTTTATTACACTGATACTAGACCTTGTATTAGGCTATGTCTGAATAACGAACGTGTTTTACTTTTAAGATTATTGAAGGACAGCATTTTTAAAGCTTTCTCTTTTCTTATCTTTCCTGCCCAATTAATCTATTCATAACACTGTATTTGAAAATATTTTTCTTTCCATTTTTTTAACAATTCATACCTCTGTTATATACGTATTAAAATTATTTTCTGCGACTCTAATTCAAAGTTGGAAACTTACCTTTCTCATTTAGGAAAATGTTTGATTTTTAAAATCATATCTTCTTTACTACTCCATTAACGTCCAATTGCCGCGCTATTTCGACCATATTAGAACATTTATTCGGATTTAGCTGCTATCATTTCAATTTTTGATTTGATTATTTATAAGGACGCATTCTCAGACACAAGTTTGCCCTTGTCTTGTAAACATTTAACCTAAATATTAATTGTTCTTTTACAAGTCGACTATTACGAATGCAAATCTTAAATGTTAAATATTTGTTTGTAGCTATTTTTTAAAATAATTTTATCTGGTTCAACATATTCATCTTAATATTCTCTGATATTGCAGGAGTGTCAAAATCTTCTTAGTGGTTCCTGTTTTCTTTTGATTTAAGTGTCTAGGAAGTCGTCTTACCTCATGGAAAGGAATAAGTTTGATCACATCTAGGGCCTGTTGTTTTATTTGGAGTCACTAGTTGTTCATGTGTCATATCCAAACCACTTAATTAATCTCCTGTTTCTGAAGTAACGTCTCTTTCGCCTACTCTGTGACATTAGTCGACAATCGTTGATATTATTACAATTTTACAGTGTTCATCTTTTAACACTTTTCTCTGTTAACAATCGTGTCTCATCTGCTAACATCTGCAAAATGTCTTTCTCTATATCCGATTTGTTTGGTTTCTTAATTGATCATTTCAGTTCCGTTTGGCACTACTACTTTTGGTCTGATTCACTAACAGCTCTTGGGTGATTTGTTGCCTTATATATAGTTCGTTCACTACTTTTGCTTGTCGTCTTATTTCTAATTTCCGTATCTATTTCGTGCGTATATTGTCTTTCGTTGTTGACTCCTTAGTCAAGATATACACTTGTATGACGGTTTGTTAAATGTTGGTTGATGCTAGCTGTGACAAGAGTTACCCTATCGACGTTTTGTTATTAGTAACTGAATGTTTTCCGTATTATAGGAAATTCACGTATGGTGATGTTATGGTGCAATTTTCTTATCAAAAGTGTACATATTCGAATTTATTTCAATTATAGTTTTATTTAGGCGCCTATATCTGGCGTTACATTCAATTTTATTCCGAATAATTCCTTCCAAACAATGCGCACATGGAGAATGAACGAGGAAATTAAAAGGACCAGACATTCTCAGAATTTCCATTAGTTGCGGTATCTGTTATCTTCCACCCTGTGCTGTGGTACTTTTTTTTGGCATTTTTCCTCTTTTGACGTCAAGATCTTACCTTTGACCTCTATACGTTTCCTATAAATCTAGGTCGAAGTAATTTCATGTTTTAGTCGATCGTCAGAGCGTCATTGATACTAGGAGACATTTGAGTCTCCAAACGTGATACTTACTGTTATGTTACGTTCATGGAACCATATTACCGAATTTTAAATAATGTGAACGTTAAAACTGATATATATTATTTATCGCACACAGATCATCCTACTTTTACTGTAGAGAGTAAATTGCTTGAATCGGATTCAGTCCTATCAGTAGACCTTGTAAAAACAAGCATATACAGAATTTCATTTTTACTTACGCGGTTTGATATTTTTGTACAATCATGTTTTACTGAATACTAATAGTGTAGATATGAATACATCGAAAGGATGCCGGGAATCGATATTTTCGTTGCTTCCTGAGTTTCCATTATTTTACCTTAGCACAACGTCGCACTGATAATTATTTCACCGGCCAATTACCGAGCGGAAGGTTTCACCTGTTTGCTTAAAAGATATTCCTATAAATTGCAGAAGGCCCTGTCAACGGCACTTTTAGGTTTGTTTACCGAAGCAGACCTACGACGTCGGAAAACCGTGACGCGCACGTGGGAGGCGGCGGTATTGTACTCTCCCCGCCTTTTGCGACGTTGCAGTGTTTGTGCTCGCGCGAACGACAGCCTGGCAACAGCGCGGCGGCGGCGACCGCCGCTACGATCGCATCCGCTATCGCTATTTGAGGAATGCCGCAAAGTGTGTTGCTTTCCCGTCGTTCGACCCTCCATTGGGGGAATGCGCAAGTGTTTCCGTTATACGACTCTATACTGAGTTAAAATCAAAAAGTTAATTGTAAATCACCATCCTTCGCCATACTTACGATTACTTAATAAACACGGATCAACGTTAAGTTCTACTTCTTCCCTCATCGGCCCACGCGGAACTGAAAATTATATTAAATTCCAATTGTGTCAAATTTGAATATATTTGGAAAAAAATCATCTCAAAAAGCTGTACGTCAGCAATAACTGAGAAATTAGATTGAATTCGCCAAAGTTCAAATCGCATGTTTGTACAAGTCGTGACAGTGCGATCAGACTTCACGCACAATTTCTGGATCGCGACACTCGTGCTAGCGGTGCAGTGGACGCTCCTAACGGACGTGGCGTGCGCTTTTACCAAATATGTGCTGGCCGCTTGCAGTAAGGCTTTGATTTATGGAATATTCAGATGCGATGGCCGAGTAGCATGCACCGCCTTCACTCCCGTTCTTGCATAATAAGAAAATTAGGAATTCTCTCCGCGCACCCCGATATATTAGCGTCGTCCACGCGTAATTATTTTTCGTGATCTTTATCGCAAAAGAAAATGAATTCATAAAATAAGTAGACACGCCAAATCGCTCCGTATTTGGCCGGAGAGAGGGAGGGGCAGCCGTATTTTGGCCCTCCCCTGCAGCAATGGCGACTGTGGTGGCGGCGTCTGGTATTGATCCGACGGCCTGCAACCCTCCGGAACCTGGCTCCGCAACGGCCTTACACTAAGATGCTTCGTCCTCTCATAGCTTCTTAATTTGCTTCTGTGGAATTTTTCAACCCCTTTTAATGCGTCTGGTTTATTTTTATCATGTAGCGACATTCTGACACATTTGTCCGATAACTGAGATAATTAGTGTCCCTCAGGAGACTAAATTTTCCGCATTTTCTTCTAGAAGATTCAAGACGTTATCGTGTCCTTGGCTATATAATGGCTTATAATCGAACGTTATTTATTACAGTTACAAAAATACTAATGGGTCATCCAAATGAATCGCCTTTCCCGTCGTTCGACCCTCCTTTTTAATAATATGGCAATTTTATTGATTATTTCTACTCAGTCTAAAAATCACATATTCGTGAAGACATTGTTACAAATATTTGTAAACATATAAGTGCCTTTCATGTTTCTTTACTATGCTTGACTGCGTAATATTCAGTACGAATTTGAAGTTGCCCACTCACGATTTTTCCTAAGCCTTATCGCACTTGTTGCTGTATTTCCACAACCTGCGCTATCTGAGGCTTGCGCAAACCTGTCTGCCATATTTAGAAGTAGCGTGGTTCTTTTCTATTCCATATATACTGTAATCGACTTGTGATACATAATCTATATATTGGTATCTAATGATTTGGACCTTTTGCGTCCGTAGTTTTGATTTTGTACACCTAAAATATTCCTAGTATTACGAATTCTGTCAAATGGAGTGCTTATGAAAATGTTTATTTTTTAAATTAAATTATCATTTCTGATAATCTAATGCGGTGAGAATAAAGTTAGATTTTTAATAGATTAAAGAAAGTGTTCCTAACAATTCTTCAATTTTTTTCTCAGTACCTCATAAATTTTATTATTTTAAGCTATAGAACAAACCAGACTGATGTCTTCTCGCTTTATGGTACTATATGTAGGCCTTGTTACAAATTGATTAAATTACGGTTAGTTCGTATGAGTGGTGTCAATTTGATTAACCAGTATATACATGTTCAAAATGTCCTCGCCAAAATTAGATTAATGCGTGGACCTGCGTGTTGGACTTTCCTGTGCTACTAAATAACAAGATACGAAGGTCACTCCAAAAGTAGTGCACAACATTTATTTGAAAATTTACATTTAAATCCTACAGCTTTCATATTTTTACAATGTGTTTATATATCGCTTAGAAATAAAATTTCATTTTTCCTATTAACTCCAACCCTACCAACTGCTTTACCTCACCTTGGAACTAGGGCATGGTAAAAGTCTGGACCGACACGTTTGCACCACTGTTTGACAGCGTTCACTAGGGAGTATCACCTTCAAACCGCGTTACATGAAGGCATTCCTTCAATTCACCAAAGAAATGGTAATCGCATGGAGCATGGCCTGGACTGAAGGCAAGTGTTGCCTTCAGTCATTGTGGTGTTTTTGTCAGTCGAAAGTATTTCGTTAACACTGTACATTGTCAGGAGTTAGTGCAGTGTGGGGTCTGTCGCTGCGGGGAGTATCCCGAATATTAGCGTGCCCTCTTTTATCACGTAATTTGCTTGCCCACTGACTAACTGTTCTGCGATCGTCAGTAACATCTCCATACATCCTTTTCAACCTCTTGTGGATGTTTTCCACTATCCCGTTCTCACAGCACAGGAATTCTATAATAGCACGTTGCTTTTGACGAATGTCAAGTGCAGCAGCCATCTTGAAGACATGGCAGATGTCCAAAATTTGCAAAGATTGTTGATTGAAAAATAACTTTAAAAAATAGTGTTCATTAGTGTTCTTTTTGGAGTGGCCCTCGTTTAGTTCTCCAATCAAGATCAGTTAAATGTTTATCAGATTCATTGCGATAGTGGATTCATTCTGTGTTTTAAATTAGGTTTAGTTTTTAGGGGACTGCTGTAGTAGCCAATAAACTGTGGGAATGGTTAAAGTTTATAAAGTAAAACAGTAGGATCTCTAAAAATCAAATGTACATCAATTCCACAATTCGAAGTGGAAGCGTATTTGTGACTTTTATGGGCTGATCATGTTGAAGCAGTGGGCAATTCAAAGCAAAACCAAGAATTATTTTCCACAGTTTTTGTAAATGAAGTATGGAGTTTCCACATCTTGACAAAACAGCATCAAACATGGGGCATATAGAAATATACATAAAACTCCATGACTTTCGACTTTCTTCATTAATTTTACCATAACTTATTTTCTTCAACCGTTCATCTACTTTTGCTCTCCAAGGAGCTCCTCTGAAAACTTTATATTATATCTATTAAAATCTTACGGCGGACACTTCCAAGGTACTTCTTCAATCTGCTGGTCTGACAAACAGATCTTTGAAAGTTATAAATTTTCTCACCCGTCGTCTGTCAACCAGAACTCTGGAACTCCTTAGTGCTCTCCTCGTACCCGCCAAAACGCTCCAAATCCTTGACAATTTAATAAATAAATTTTGACCTTTTACAGATACTTTATTTTATTTAGAGATTTTTGATACATGTTCATATCGTCATCAGGTTTTCTTCCAAATTATTATATGTAATCAGCACCAGAAACAAATAACATTAAATTCACTAAATTTAGAACAGGGGTTCGAAGCACACAATTCATTTAAACACCAACGTGGTCGTAACAGGACTGAATGAAATACGATGTAACGAATACGAAATGCGATGTAACTAATAAATATAACTTTGTATAAATGCTTGTTTTTCTAAGAAAAAAGAACGTTTGCTTATTATGTAATAAGCTCTGCGCTCTAAAACGGCGTAAGTTGAATTTCTGTCCTAGATTCAATGAACGATTTTATTCAAATAAAATTTGGGCTTATGATTTAGACATAGATTCATATAAGTGACGGCTATATCGCTAAAGTACTTAAATGTTTTATTGCGTTTCACTTATGTTTGCTGTTATTGTGTAAAAATAATTCGAATGAAGCTGATGCTGAAGTCGTCATAAATGTGGTACCATTTAAGTTTTAATTTATATGATTTATAATTTTTTTGTTTATAAAAATCAATTATGGTAAAGTAATGCGATAGCTTTTATGTTTATATGGCTGACTTTAATGAATAATTAATTTATAATAACGTACTAAATTGAGATCGCAAATTTCTGCTATTTTCTTGAACATCAGCCTTATAAAAAAATATTTTAAAATTTGACGTTTCTAATAATATTATTTATAAGATGTACCGAGATTGTACCGATGTTAAAATTTTGTCATTTTGTCAAATCCTTACGTCAAAATTACCCACCCTCGTTCTCCACCGAGATGCATACCATTTATCAACACTGCGGAAACGATGAAGTGCACTCAAGTTCTATCCGTTGACATTGTTTCAAATGGTTATTAAACGGCTAGCTGTAAAATATAGATTCTCTGATAAATGATATTGCAAACATGGGGGAAATTTAAAATAAAAGATTCCATTTGATCGCCACCAGTCAGAAGCGGCGTCACGTGGACAGGTGGATAGTCTGTCAGGGTTCGACACCCAGGCAGAATCCAGGTAAGCAGGTCGCCTGCAAGGTGCTGCCAACTGCCGGACTTGGCAATTCCCCGCTCCCACTCAAGGTCAGACGCGAGTGGACGACCTTGCACAAGGGTCGCGAGTTCGAGGGTTTCCGCCATATAAACATAGGGCACTTGTTACTGTCTCGCGCTTCTATAGATTTCTATTTATTTTTTCTTCAGTCCTTACGGAGATTCACATATCTAATATGTTCCTGAAGTGGACAAGAGAAAGGAATAGGAAGTCTTGTATGATCGATGTAGTTTCTGGCACCTCTGTCAATAACGAGTTGCGACAAACGACACAAAAATCGGACGATTATTGTTATCTTTTATAATGGTACAAAACGGATCATCGAGATACATGCGACTCATGTAAGAGGGAACCGCAGTATCGCGACACAAGGTCACTTATATATTTATATTTACGCCCAAAAAGCAGTATTTTTAATTTTATATAGAATTGTACATAGTATGTCACGGTTTGTTTCCAGGAATACTGACCAAGATTATAAGATTTTTTTACCTGAGCGTCCTGCAGATGAGAATGTTCCCTAGCAATAATTTACAAAACTTTAAAGTTTTAAATTTTAATGTAAACTTGAGATGTGCATTCACACATGTAGAAAAAAATGAGTTACAGTTTCTAGTGATTCTCGTGCTGTAAATGTCATGTCTCAAGTATGAGTAATTGACATTTAATGACGTTTGTGAATTTCAGAGAAAGGATTGTTCGAGGTGGCCATCGTCTGATTGAAATGAGTGTTACAAAGAGAGAAAAATAGATGTAGGGAGAAAAATCAAAGTGAGGAAGAATCAATATACTAGGTTGTTTTCAGGAAGTAATGACGATGGGCAACATTTACAGACATTACTTTTTCAATTCATTGTAAACATTAAAAATATTTGTAATAGTTTGTTTACAAAAATTTTCCAGAAATAAAATACTACTTCCTAAATGCAAACAAAAAATGTTTTGCTATTATAAATGATTAACGAAACAAATTACTTGCCACCTCGAAAATCTTTTTTGAATAGCCAAATTCGGCGAACGGCGGTAGGGGCTATAAGACCTCCATTTCGTACATTATCAGCAAGAAAAAACATCTAAGATTTATGAAACGATTAATCGATTATTCAAACCAAGGAACGAGGGAAATATTGTGAACTGAAACGAAGTTACAGTTATTCTTAAATTACAGAAGCCTGAACAGAAAAATATTTTACGTTTAGAGATTTCGCGTCCTGACATCTGTGTTGACGATATGCATTTATAAACACTAAGTTTCAGATTTCTGTGTATAGTCTGTATTTTTATGTTAATTGGTACATGAATGGAACACCATAATTGTATAATTCATTGTGTATTCATAGCTCCTCCAAAAACGTTTTTTTCCCTAATGAGAAAATAAGCACTTAAACAGATTGACGTATATACAGCACGTACTTAAGTAAAGTAACATAGGAATTTGCGTTTTCAAAGCAATCGTCATTTTCGAGTGCAGAAAGATCTCGCCCGCTCCTGCCCAGTTCGTGGTCTCTTCAAATATTCAACAAGGCATTTAACAAACCTTATCAAGAGTCCTGTTATTGGCAATCAATTACCGCCGCTACTCAGTCACTTGTCTAACGGCGTTTCTTCTGTTTTTCGATCTCTAACTTACGGATAATATGGAAAGTAATTATAAGAGGCGGGAGGCGTAGGTTGACCAGTACCACGCCATTAGTAGCAAATGGACAGACCGTGTTCGCCGATGAATAAAACAAGCTCTGACCAGATCGAAGGCAGCCGGCGATCTAATATTCACCGACAGCTGACCTCCTAATTACTGATACACGCATATTCACCAGTCTGTCGTATCCCATATGCGACGGTCAAATATGAATCTTTTCGACGCACAAATGGTTACTATATATGGGCGTTGTTGTCGAAGGCAGGATAGCGCTGGTCGCGACCAGAGGCGTGTTGAGGCAGGCCATGCTTGGTACAGCTATAGCTAGGGCTCTGACCCCGCCAAGGTCTCCAGCTGCCATGGCTCCAGAGGCGCGTCGCCGTCGCCTCGCACGCAGCGCCGCTAGACAGCACTCCCCCTCCCCCTCCTTCCCACCACCGCACTGCCCGCACCACCCGTTACGCAACACGCGCGTCGATAACTCGTGGACTCGCAGACGTCTGGCGACCTAGTTAATCTCGACCCTCTCACCTGGGTGCCGGGTCTAGGATCAGAAACAATGCAGAGTCCGTTAGAATCGTGAATTCAATACAGTTGCAAGATTAAAACCTTTGTCTTTACTTACAAAAATCTTATATATTTACGTCTTCAGGAAATAGAGCTTCTTTTGTGGGAGTTTTGACTAAAAATGTAATTTTTTTTTGAAATTCAGAATCAGTTTTCTGGTGGTCTATGTTCATTCATTCAGTGTATAAGACCGAAAATGACTTCTTAATGCATTCATTATTCATTCGCATTTCAAGTTTTACATGTTCTGCTCATCTTCATTCAGCGTTTTCGAACTGTGTAAATTTCTGAATGCGATGCTGATTTCCATAATCCATCTGACGTGATTGCGTAGTGTCAAGTCTCCACTTGTGAACTTTGTGACGTGTACAGACAACGCGGTTGTGGCAGACATCTCTTTAACTATGTCTTACAAAATTATAACCGGTTCAAATCACACTTAACCGCAATAAATGTTCGTGCAAGGACCCTACACATTTCAATGCACCAACCGCTGACATAAACCCATGGAGAATATTGTCATATATATTTTCGAGATTATTAGGTAATGTACGGCCAACGTCGCTACTACTCGTCCAATTGTGCGGAGCTGCAGTCTTCTGACGCAACAATATTCATCTAAGGAATTTTTTTAAGTAGACCTTATTGTTTATCTAAATTTAGCAATACTTTGTATCTGGTTGGTCGTGTATCATGTTTTCATCGCCCAGTGACATATTAATGTATTTTCCCGTCTTCCGATAAAGCAGAGGTAGAGCGAAAAACATGGTAATACGAATAACGGTACCAATTGTTTCAATGTATTTCTCTACAAGTCCAACGCTGTTACGTATCTAGTAAATGTTCATCTTGCAGACGTAACTTTTGCAGCTTTTCTCGATGGGAAATAAATATGACCTTTTCTCGTCAGAATGAAATATTGTACGTTGGTTATCGACAAGTCCTCTATCTCTTATCGATAATATTACCTCCGTTAGAATATTTTCTTGGACTATTATGTTGTTTTCTGTGAACTAGAATGTGATGAACGTACAACTTTCTAAATAGGAAGTTTTGTTGTATTTCTCTAAGTGCATAAAATTAAGTAACTTCCTATTACAAAAAGTCATTGAAAATCCATTTCAAGTTATAAATATAAGCTCGACTGTGTTTTAATAATTGGCAAATGGAATAATGTCTGTATTGGAAGAGAATAAACAAAACGATAATGAAGCCAATGAATAGACAATTTAATGATAGGATAAATTCCGCACATCATCTCTGCAATCCTTATTGCTAACCTGCGGTGAAGAAAAATCGCAAAAACTGTAATAAGGACACACCACTAAATCATAAGCCTTTTTCACAAATGAAACTCGTGTTCAATCAATGGAGAAGTAGGCAATAATATATATGAGTGAATTTAGGATTAAAGCGGACGAAAATGTTGTTGTTAGGTTGATATTTCAAAAGACAACTTGGAAATAAGTTTCACGAAGAATTTGTTATGAAAACGTTTTGTACATTTTAGTTACCGCAATTGACGTCAGCATATCAAAAGCGATTCAGTGTTGAAATGTTAGCGATGTTTTGCGTCGATTTATTATGGAGCGGAGAGAATCGTCTAAACGGTTGTAAAAAGAGCCTTAAGCAAGAACGAGTTCAATCAGTCGAAAATTTGGTCTGTTTTAGGCTTTAAAAAATTCAAGAAAGCTTAGTTTATGGGGGAGAAAATCATTTTATCAGTAGTGATCACGTTAATATAAGTAATAAACAAGACAAATAAAGGCAATACACCTTAAAGTATTTGTAAATCTCCGCAATGTCTCACATTTAGCTTTAATTTATTTACTAAACTCCAAATCAAGACGTTTTGTGGCAATATTTTTTTTGTAATAATTTACGGAAAAGCTTTCAGTGATTGCTCAGTGACGTAAGGATATTCTGAATAGAATACTTCGTTCTTGAGTTCGAAATATGAAAGTACATAATTGTAACCACAAATTTTTATTATTAGTGAAGAAGTGTTTAGTTTTTATATTATTAATTGTCATAAGTCAGCGACATCTATAACCCCGGATTACTCCAATTTGTTGTTTTTGCGTTCTTTTTATGTACCCCCCTCCCCCACCACTAAGGGTGCTCCCCTCTGATGCAGAATCGGTTAAAATTATACACAAACAATATCGGTAAAAATAGTATCAACGTCATTCACCCCGAAAAAGTTTATTTTGACGAATATATCTGCCGTTTAACATGTTTGAAAATTTCCACCCCACCCATAGTGGTGATAGTCGCGTCTTACCCTCAGTGTTTGTTTCCTGTTCGCAAGGAACACGTGGTCGAAATTTGGTGAAATTTGCTCTAGGGGTGTAGATTTTTATGCAGAACATACATACATTCAAACATACACACACACACTAACGTAGTCAATTTTATTTATTAGATTTAATTAGTTTATGAGAGCTTAATATTGACTAGCTAGTTGTTCTTGTTAATCACTTACAGCGACCGATTAGAAAATTAACTATTCATTTTTCGTATCACCTTGGAACATATAACTACTATTCTTCACCAATACAAGATAAATGTACATTTTTGGCATTAATTGCATTGACGTTACCGAAGGTTATTTAACTGATTTACAGCCAAGTATAACTGCAGGAAACACTATCATAACTATGTAGGGAATCTGCCGTCCTTAGTGTAAGGAAAATCTAAAAAGTTTTCATTCTTAAAATACGTTTTATTGGAGATTCGTAATAATCATCATTCGTATCGGTTGGTCCGGTGGTAGAATATGGGGCAAGCTTATATCCAAAGTTATATTATAAATTATTAATGGAAGAGGTAAATTCAGTCATGGGACACCAGTTTACGGACATAAATATATTATATATATTATATATATATATATATATATATATATATAATATGGTTAGTGAACCAAACGGACTATTTTCACCACTGAAATAAATAAAGTTTCAATTGTGTCTGCTCCAAATGCATAGTCTTTTTATTCTTACCATTTGAGGTTAATTTAGTACTTATTGCTTAAATGCGTACAAGATACTCTTTTTGAATTGGTTTCACTGTCGATGCTTGTACGCCAATATGTTGCATTTTTTCTGGAATAGGTCATGTATAGGTTTGTCTTATTACTTAGAACTAACAATGAAATATACGAAGATAATCTTGGTCGGATTGTGGGACAATATTGCCTGGGATTTGCTGTCCTATAGAAGTTGGGCCGCAACAAAAAATGGTCGCTGCTTTAAGCTGCTTACCGCATCGTGCAAGTACTGCAGCGTCTGCTAAACCGAATTTCTCTTCAATATTATGCTGCTTATTATATAGAAAATTTCACACCCAATAATTTTTGAAAGAACGTGTTCTTTGTAATGATTGATTTTGCATTCTACTGTTGTTTCAGTCTGTATGGCACACATTAACGCAGTACTTCTTTTGTTCTCGTATATATGTGCCCATATATACAACCATTTACTACTTGTTTGATACTATAATCTAGAGAATCATATGATGAAGTATGTGTATTATATAAAGTAATTAATATTGAGTAGAGAAAATATAAATATCGTTAATAGTAGGGGGAAATGTTCCGAGGGGAATATCTACGTGCAATCTTCAATAATTCAAATTTTTCTATTGTTAATAACATCAATTTGCCTTTTTTTTGTATCTCGCCTTAATACTGAAAACGATATGAGGGAGAAATGCTACTTGTTGAATGGAGTGATACCGGCATCGCGAACTCGTGACTATCGGAGAACTGATGACGTCAGGGGTTCGTTGCTATGACGACTAGGCAGCAGAACAGCGAACAGGACTGCCCGCTTGACATTTGCAACACTACCCTTTCACCCCTTCATCCAACATCTGCTATAGTGCGTTGTGCTGTCCACTGAAACAATCGCTACGTAGGGTTGTATTTATATGCGGAAAAAAATTCGACTCTACTCATCGAAACGAAAACCGGGAAAAATATCTGGGAGGTCATGTGTTGTTTCACTGATGAAGATAATAAGATATTTGTTTAAGAATATAACCAGAAAAAGATTAATGCTGACGAGGAAAACAGGGCAGCTTGCAAATCTGATCGAATTCTTGTTATGGCACAACCACACTGCCTCCGTCAATTTTTACCCACTGTGCTTCATTTTCGTCGAGTGCATAAGCTCCGCTTGTAGTGAAATATTTTCCCTTGCGTCGGAAGATGTGCTGAGTGATGCAATGACTACGCATAGCTGTCTGACCCTTGACCTTACGCGGCGGTGGGAGGCAGACGGATCGATGCTCCCTCGTCAGTCCGGAGTCTGTGGCCGGCCTTGACCGGCTGCTGCTTTCCCAAAAATTACGTTTCTCCTTCTTCCTGATACCTTATACAACTACCTTAAGTTGCTCTCGTATTTACTCATACCTCAAAAACTAGCGTTTTTATTATTAGATATCTCATCTCACTGACGACTCTCACTTGCAGTTACCGCCTGTTGAGAATTTCAAAATTTTATAGATGCTAAACATTTTAAATTTTCTAGCTATGTATTTAATTTTAATATTTACCCACGTACAAGATGTTCCTTGCACCGTATTCCGTTCACATTGTACAGTCATTGATTTTCCTCTAGAAAAAGTATTTATTTTAAATTAACTATCCCGATGTTCCTTACCAATTAGTTGCACTTAATTAGTTTTTGTGGAACTATTTATAAATGTCATTCACTTATAATTTATGAATTTACCACAGTTGAGTCTGTGCGGTTATTAGGTTGCAATCAGTATTAATATTCAGTAATTTGTCATTTACGAATTTTCTGTACTATTAGTTATTTTCTTGTTGAAACTTTTATCTTCTTAGAAGTAGTGATCTTTGCTAGCTTCACGGATAATTATTATGTTGGTTTCAATATAACAGTAAATTTTGTTTTCAATTCATTATAAAGTGTTTTTTTATGGAGATGTTATAAATTAATTTCTTTTCCGCGCAAATTACAAATTTTAGCGTAATTATTCTGCAAATAAAAGCTGTAACTTTATTGTATATTTGAATAAATTTATAGTAATCGACGTAATAACTTTCTACGGAACAGGAAGTTAGTCCCCATTTTCTGTGGTTTAACTTGGTGCAAATATTTACGTAAAATATTCACTCAATGCTTATATTATAATGTTTCCTATATAGGATTTTAACATACACATTGTACGTTCCGGAGTTTTATTCGTGGGAGTAGGAGGGAGGGGGGGGGGGGGAACCATACCGTCTCGTGTAGAAGACAACACCATGCCTTCCGATGTGTTAGAAGTTTTAAAATGAGTAACCATACTCCTACAAAGATGTATGTTTCATTATTATTTGCCGATTGTGAAAATGACCATCTAGGCCGAAAGCTTCTGTCTATTAAAATTTTTAACTACTATGAGACTGTTTCTGGTTTTTCACCCGAGTATTAATCTGTGAACAGTCTTAATAGAATCAAATGTTCCGGATCAAACTTTATCGCGATATTATGTTATAAGTAAATGTTGTTTTAACGACGAAAGTTACAACATTCATGTTTGTAAGTACTTCACATATCAATCTCATGTATATGAGGGAAATATTTTTCATTACAAGAAGCTACTTGAAATACCTTTTGAGCGAGTGTAAACAGCAAATATATGTTAAACTGTTCGGTTCCTTCGACGAATACGGAAATAATACTTGAAAAGTGCAGCAGTTTTAAAACGTGAAAATTATGGCTCTTATCATAGGTTATACTAAGTAATTTTTCCTGTTGGGCGTGTATTTAAATCCTATTAACGTATACGTTTTTATTATACTTCAGGCGAGAATTGAAGCACCCCCCCCCCCTACCGTTATGTAGCAGTTAAGTGCGAATTTATCCCAACCCTCGCGAGACCTGACGCGTGGGCGTTGCTATTCGCGGCTGACGTGGGCGGCAATGGAAGCGAGAGTGAGTGGGCGGTGTGAGAAGTGGGCCGCTGCCATAGCAACCGCTGCACGTGCCCGTCGTCTTCCAGGACATCGTCGTCATCCTCATCATCTTCTGTTTAAGATGGATTGCGCTTTGTGCAGATTTGAAGAGAATTTAATGACTGCCAGTGATTTTTCCGTAGAGCGTCGTTATCTAGGTGGAAACGTATTCTGCTGTATTCGTATTTAGTGTTAAAGATAACCAACTTCAATTTAATTCGGTTTTGCATAGGTGACAATATGCCAATTAAAAGTTATGTAGTTAAGCGCTGATAAATACATTTGTTATCCAATAGTCAGAGTAATACGATATAACTTTTCAGTCTATTATTAATCTTCAGAAATATTAGCGTCTGTATGCCTTACATAGAGGAAATAAAATTCTTGGTATGATTGTGATAAAGTCTCATAATAATGTGTTCGCTTTTTATAAATACATTTCACAAAAGCATTATAATCAATGTCGCAGAATATAGAAAAATATCATATAGTTTAATTATTTCCTCGCAAATATCTAATTAAAGTGTTATTTTTATAGTTAACTTTGACGATAATAATAAGTTTCAACATGTCGATGAGCTTCTGTATCTGACACTAATTTGTGTGTCAACTGTCTTCCGATCTCATATTATTTCTGTCTCTTTCCCATCTTTTACTTGATCTAAATTTCTACTAATCGAATCGTTTTATTGTATTTGATGCTGATTTTGGTGTCTCACTTACTTCCTTACCCTCGTATCCCATAGAACATAGAAAACTTCGACTGGTACAGCCTGATTCTGGTAACTTCTAGTTTGAATAGACATCAGTTGTCCGTGTTGTGAATGCTCTCATCCTAAGCAGAAATGATTAAGATGGCGTGATCTAACAACTTCCTGTCGGGTCTTTGTCTGCTTCGTGGGAGCCTTCTGGCCCTCTAACTCGTCGACCGCTACGTCTAAATCACATTGCTGCAGAAGTACATTAAGGAAGGTCAGTTTCTGTGGAGAGCTTTCAACCTTCTAAACTTAAGAGAGGAAGTCGTTTAATTTATTTGCAAAATACATTGGAGTTCATAATGCTTGAATTAAATAAATTGAAATGAAATCCCATGAGATTGAAGTATTTTAATCACTGATCGTTGTATAAGGAAAAATAAACCTGAAGGGAGAAAATATCTGAGAAAAGGTTTACCTGATCAGTTATATTTGATCGTCTCTTCAAGTTTTATATCTGGAAATAATTTAAGGGAAAGGAATTATTTCCGTGTTGTATTAGTTAACTTCTCAGATTGTTCATATGCTGAATTACGTAATAGGCATTTAAGTTTGTGAGATTATACAATTTTAAAACAAAAATGTTATTTTACTTTTCTGTAGATCTACAAAAATTGTGATGTCAAAATTATATGAGGAAAAGAAACATATTTTTTAAAAAATGATCAAATTTGTGTGTTACGTTTCTTCCAGAACATCATGCAAGGAATGGGTTTTTCCAAAAATGGAAAATTCTCACTCACATTAGTATACTCGATCATTAATTCTGTGTGTCATAAATAATAGTAATTCATTTACTGCCGATTAAGCTGACCACAGAAACTAGAAGAACAACTTATAGAAATCAGGCAAAACTCAGTCAAATTACACGGAAAGGAATATACTATATATATATCTTAATATTTATATACGAGGGTAGTACTAGAAGTAGAGACATACGTAGTGGTTGGATGTCTGAAAAACAAAAGTGGTCTAAAGTACCAACCTTAAGCAGCTCAAGTTTTGAATACGTTACATTTTTTGTTTGACTGCCATCAATAGTGAACGCTCTCAGTGAATTTGTAAAGATCGAAAAATTGGTCAACGTTATGCGATACAGTACTTTTATTTGAAATGTCTCAGATCAATCAATATCAAAGTCGAGTTATATTCTGCTTTGAGAAAATCTTTTTTACAACAATATATTTGTTGGCAGAACTTAAACGAGGCCGTACGACTCTCAATACGAGCAAATCAGTAGTCGACTAAATGACGTGACCACAAAATGGTATTATATGACTGTCGTACTGAAAGTGTACAAGCTGGCGGACAAGGTAGGCATTTCACTGAGTGTTGTACATTGCATATTGACGGCTGATGCATCTGCTTACAATGGAAAATACAGCGTCGTGATGATGTTTCATTCAAGTGTTTGGCGAGGTTTCACGGCAACAAACATGAGTTTATGCGTCGATTTATAACCATGGGTGAAACATGGGCCCTTTACTTAACACCTGATACGAAGGAACAGTCAAATAATGGACTGAAATGAGAGTATCAGCTCCAGTTTCATTTGATGGCAAAGTCATGGCGTCAGTTGTTTGGTATGATCGTAGAATTATTTTCATTGATTACCTTTAAAAAGGAAAATAATGAACGGTGTGTATTATGCGAATTTATTGCAGAGTTTGAGTGATGAAAAATCAGCCGCATTTGGCGATAAAGAAAATTTTGTTTCATCACGACAATGCAACAGTTCACACATCCAGCTTTAGCTCCCTCTTTCATTTTCTCTTTTAAAACGTGAAATGATTCGGTGGTAAAAGAATTGCCAACAAGGGAGAAGCGGAGTCTGCGTTTGATGGCTGTTTTGAGAAACTCTGGTTTTAACTTAAAACAGGCTATCGAAGGTATTTAATATCGGTGGGAAGAGAGAGTATCGAGCTAAAAGGACACTAAGGTCAGGAACCAAGATTTTTTTTTATCCAAATATTTTAAATTTCACGTTTTCTTTGTTAGAATGGGTAATTCTGGGAGTACATACTTTTAATAAACACACACACACACATATATATATATATATATATATATATATATATATATATATATATAATTGTTTTCTCCTGAATCGTTGACCTATGTTTGAGATCAAATAGTCGAGGTAAACAGTAAACGTTCAACCTCTTGATGGAAATTGTTCAGAAATTATTAAACTCGTTTAGAGCAAGTTCCTCTGCTCGAAACTACTAATCCTTTACTAGTCTTATAAGATGCGTTTCGATTTATTCATTAATTGAATTCCTATACATTATGAAGCTAAGTCGATATTTTAAATATACTTTTATCCCTTAGTATTTGAGCTTTTGAATCAGGCCAGAATAAAACTATTTCGAGATTAATTTTTGATACCCGACATTCTCTTGACACTCAATTGAATTATTTTCGGATAAAACAAAATTATTTATAGTTAATGTATCATTTCTATCACTCAGAATTGATTAATTATAATATAGGTTTAGATTAATGCAAGTCATATTAGTTTTCCAATTTTATTTACAAAATTTTGGTTAAGAATTCGCGACAACTATTTCAAAAATCTAAATTAGTGTTCCTTTGTTGTCGTATATGTTCGTTATCTAGTCAAAAGTTGTGAAGAAAAATCCTTGGCTCTGGCGTTATGGCGCGCATCCCAGATTATCAGTTCAAGGTCAATTCATAAAAGGATCATTTAATAAAGAAAACTGGTTTGATTGTTTTTGTACTTTTCGATTTCGTTCAATATCTGAAGTCGTTCTAAGAATCTGCACGAAATATTACGTTTTAGATACTTAGCCTCTTTTTAGTCCAGACTAAAAATACGTTCGATCTTTGTACTCCTACGTTCTAAGGACAGCAATTGTTAGGGACAACGTGTTTACGCACTATTGACTTGCTAATTTTTAAATGAAATATACAATTTAGTTATGGTCTTATGTGTTTTGAAAACGCCTTGAATTGGAGCTTAATACGAACATTATTTTTATGTCTAGATTTTTTGTATATTTTCAAAATAACTCGAAATATTCATTTTATTTTGGTAAGAATTGTTATAGATCTCGGTTTACGAAACATTTCTCAGATATGTGACGATAATCCAGTGTAACTGCACGATTAAGCACTGCATATATTTCATGTTACTTGAAGGCTGTACACACTCAGTACTTCCAAAACAGTTGTTACACGGGAAAAGTTCAAATGGATGAATGATTTTAAAAGTATGTTACGCACACATTTACTGTCGTTTTTATGAATTTTAATATCAATTTATTCGTAATTGTCAAACTTACGGTCTATCAAGTTTCTAAATTTGCACTGTATTTGCCTTTGCACCATCCTGAAGCAAATCAGGGAACCTTGTATTGGACAGATCGTTGTAGTCTGAGCTTTAGAGCTATAACTTTGATAAAGACAACATACGCATGCATCACTTAATAATATTATAGGAGAATCTACATAAAGCTCCTATTGAAGATTGTTCTGCTATTTCGAGACACTCATAAATAAAATATTCGCTTCCAGGCGGGAAACTACATTTGTACAAAGTAATGAATGACCTCGGTTACATGTCGCATTCGCAGTGAAAACATGAATTTACGTACAAATCATTTCACTCTAACTATCAGATCAATATTTTTTCTCTTCTGGAAACATCACGATTCAAGAAATATCTAGATTATTTTTCGATACCAAAATATCTTTTGTTGTTACCAATTCGAAGGTCTCGCAATATCGCGTTCACTAAGTTATAAAGACGACTTTGTTGTTGCAGCTGCGGGTGGTGCGACAGATGCGTCGAGTGGGCGTCGCAGGGACCCCGGCGGGGGTGGGGGCGGGGGCGGCGGACCCCTGTACGGCCGGCTCGTGGGTGAGGAGCAGCTGGCCGCCCACCTGTCAGCGGCGGGCACCGCGGCGGACATCCAGGCCATGCAGGCCAGGATCCCGCGCTACTTCCGGGACCCCGCAGCGGCACCTCTTCGCAAACTCAGCGTCGACCTCATCAAGACCTACAAGCACATCAACGAGGTAACGAGGAAGTCTTTCACGTATTTTGAGGAACGCACACGCTCCTATCAATTAGTTCAACATCGATGATAGCCGTCTGAAAGTAAATATTTTCGTGTCGAACAAGTCTTTCTTCTCGTGGTCTGCCTGGTTCCTGAGCTATGTTTAGGTGACAGTTTGGTCAAAAATGAAAAGATCACGCTGAAACCTCAGGAAAATTCATATATCCATCGTGACGTTGTTTGGATTGCATTATCAGCTGAAATTAAAGATAGCGTCATCGCTCAATGCAATTTTTTGGTGGGAATGTTCCATATTCCGCGTTTCTTCTATCAGATACAGTATTCATAAACTCTCCGCTGAATATCTTCTTGAAGAGTGTGGATTAAAAAAGTTGGTCTGTGATATTTGCATGGAATCTCTTCGGTGTGTGATGGGGTATAATTGTGAAATTCCTAAATCTGTAGTTAATTGAAGACTAATTCCTAGTCTTCAGCATGTCTCGAATGGTATCTGTACAGTAACTTAACTTGGCCGTATACTAAACCAAACTTAACGGACAATGAACCTACCATGTAAATATGCATTGATAAAAAATCTGATATTTCCTCAAAGATTCTCATATGTAATTTGCACATCTCATTCTTTTCCATCAATACCTTTTTTCTTCTCACTCGTGACTGTAAATGTTTCGTAAAAACATCCGAAAAAGTTGGATTAAATAAGTAAACAAGAATTAACTTTCGCAGTCATAACTGACATTACCGATTAATTTACTGCGCCGTGTTCGTTTGAATTCGTCACATATCTACATGCACTGAATGTCGACCATGTGGGCATTATGTAAGAGCATCTAAAATGTCCTCTGTAGTTTCCTCCAAGTCATTGCAAACCATTAATTGATAGTTAACAGTAAAAGTTGTACAATTTATTGTCTGTCGATCCTAATAGAGTGGTAAACATAATGAAGCAATTACAATAACAATTTGCATCACGAATTAAATTACAATGCTAATACTTTCTGATAATATTGTTCTGTTGTCAGATTAGGAGGAGGGTTTGGAAAATGTTGCAAGAAATGGACAACATACTACAAGAGAAGTTCAGGCTAAAAAATAAATAGCGTGAAAAGTAGTCATAAATGACAGAAAACCAAAAATTAAGGCCCGCGTAATATGAAAATAGTTGTGGTGGAGATGCAGGAGTAGAATGTACACCATGGGCGAAGCAAATGTATCAAAAGCAATCCAGAAATTTAGTTGTATCCAACGTTGTAATTGGATGATGAAAAAGTGTGTGGTGTACTGAACTGTATGGATGAGAAACGTAGACAGTTAGAAGATGTGAAATGAGTTTACTGCAGACTTTTGATATTAGGTGCTTTTGCAGAATACTGAAGTTCAAATGGGCTGATAAAATTGGAAATTAGAAAGTTTTATAACACCACTGGAGCATGCTAGTACGAAGACCAGCCTTGTTGGTTGGGCACGTAATGACGCACCAAAATTTTGTTAACTTAGTTGCAATTGAGGCCAAAAATGACAGAGGAAGGTAGCGATTACAGTAAGTGATTAAGGATGGCAGGCGTGTAAAATACTGTGATATGGAGAAGATGACTCAGGACTGAGAATCGTATGAAAAAAGTAAATGAACTATGTCAACCTCCTCCTCCACCACCAAAATATATCACAAATACGAAGTCCATAACTGCTGTACTACTACACGATATAATCTAAAAACTATCCTTTAAACCTTTTTCTCTGTTCTATTTAAATTATTCTTCTCTTTGTTCTCCCACCATTCTACATAGTTAGCGAATTAAATTCGAAAAATGGTAATAAAAGTTTCATTTAGACTATTCAATGTAGGCGAAACTGGCATTTTCTGCGTTCTCCATTATTCTTTAATAATGGCTTTTAGAGTAGGAGATGCTGGAGTTTTTAAATTTGAGGAATAGTTTGAAAGAAATAGATTTAAAACGTATTCTTTATGGAATGCTAGTTTTTGGTCTAGGAGGAAATATATTTATAGGAACTTGGATTAACAATATTATAAATTCTTTTCGCTACATTTAAAATGACTGCCTCAGAGAATCCACAAAAATTCTTACATACTCTTATATATTTTTAAACGAACAGTGGTCCTTTTCAACTAATAGTTACAAATTCAGTTCAACTTCACAGCCTATACAAGATTAAAAAGATTATTTGCGAAATTAAACGGAAATCTGACAAAAATTAATAAAACATGTTAAAATTAGCAAGTGAATTGAACTCTGTGTGTAATAATTTACTTAGCACTTTAATTCTTTACTTCCACAACTTGTGTCGGAAACAGTGAAAACATGGCGTAATTTTTTACCACTCGGTCCGTTTTTTAAGTACGTATATGGTGCTGTAGCTTGGTGTCCGTTCTTCATACGGGATTGAAACATTGTACACGGTTCTTAATATTAAGTCTAGAATACACCGATAGATCGGGTCTCCAGCGAATGTCAGAAGGCCAGGTCTTGAGACCAGGTCAAACCTTTGTTACGCGATCTCATCTAATAGCAAGTTTCGAGTCTAGTGTTAGGAACATTTTCTGATAACATGATCATCAAGGATATATCTGCACATGGGATTACCGCTTGGATTTTTCCCGTACACATGGAGCCCTTTAATTACGTCTCTCCCATTGCTCCCGAAAGGATTTTTTAAATCGGGACTAGTAACCCTATTAACAAAATTATTTGTGTTATATTGTAACTCATAGTTACAAACGTAGAATAACAACTTTTTCGTAAAACCAAATGCTTGACCCAAAACAAATTGAGGACGTGAATTGGCTTCGGAGTTAAAAATGGCTAGACCGATCTACAGTATCACAAGTATTCACACTCTGCAGTCTTTGCGCAATCTTTCCTTACGATTGTCTTGTGTCTCCTATTTCTGCGATTTTTGTGTGAGAGACCTGAAGTCGACCAAATTGACAATTTGTAGACTAGGTCTACCATTGAGTAGTCTTTACAGTTAGTCTTTTGTACGGTGTATTCTATTTATAACTTTAGTCTATCATTAATCTTTAACGTGTTACTTTATAACTCCTTCAGTATCAACTTTTTAAAATGAACACTTTTGCTAATTATTGGCTCTATATCTACTCTATATCTTCTTGCCTATTCTTTTGTTTACCCACCACCATCGAACCTAAAAATGAAAGTAAGTTGGGTAGACTGAATTTGAAGTCATAACTTTTTTCAAATTGTGGATGATTATTTTGTGTCGCTTGGAAGTTATTTACCGCTTTAGAAAAAAACATTTCAGCTATTTTTCTGTAAAGCGTTCTACCAAAGCAATTAAAATAAGGTTGCAAAACTTTCATTATTTATTCTGGAGACGGCGAATTGCAGACTGATATTGTGTAAAACCTTGCTACAGCTCTATATAACAACATTATAACGTTTAATCAAAATCAGCTCGACCGTTTTGTTGTAAAAAGCGAACGTAGTCAGCGTGACAGACACAGGAATTAAGACTTTGATTTAGGATCCCGTGAAGCATGAAGAGTAAAAATGTACTAAAATCACTCGATTCTATGGAATGTACAGACTAAACTGTTATTTTTATTTAATTTGTATTTGAAATTTGTTAACAGTGGAATGATGAGACAAGATATTTGGGTATTCCATTATCTATGTTTGGAGAAGAGTAAGGTAGAGGGATGAAGTGAACGTGTGAGAGTCATAAAAGATGAGGAAAGGAATGGATAGCACCTACTTTTCAAGCACTAAAAACTCTAGTTTATCTTCTATATAATCACCTGGAGTGTACGAATCGAACACTCAACGAAATAAACCTAAATAAACTTATTCTTATGTTTTATCTCTTGCACTTTCACTTAATTGTCTGTACCAGTTCCGTAGATAGCTTGCGTTTGTTGCGTATTTGTCCATTATCCCAACATATACTTTGATATTTCGCCACGTCCAGAAACGTCATCATTATTTCACGACAAAATTTTGAACACTGTAATTCTTGATGATCCAAGTCAGTTAGCCAGGGAAGTAGCAGATGTAACGAACTCTGACCCGTAGAATATAAAAACCAATGTTACTTCACTGTTACCAGGAATAAAATTGTAGAAAATATGTTGATATAACCTTATCTTTTTATGGTAATTTTCATTCAGTCTCATACACTTAATATGATTCCGATTATGATGGTTTGACGTATACAACTGCGGAATAAAATTTATACTTTTTTGTATAGGAGAACACCAATGTGAACCTCTTATAAGGTGGCTTTGGAAATTGGTCATTTTTTATATTTTTTGTACATCATATCCTCAACTTTATTAATGTAGAAAATAACACCGTTTTTAATTTATTAAATTATATTTCGGAACTGGGAGCTTAGGTAAAAGATAGTTACTTTCGCCATCTCGCTATTTACCGAAACATCTTTCTTGTTTGGAAGTTTCATTAACTCAATCTTAAAAAAATTAGATGACATGAGCTATCACAATAGATTTTCAAAACCCTTAAATATTGCTTATGTTCCTGGTATACTTAGAATGGATATAATTTGAACTTTAGTCAATATTAAACATATTACTAATACATGCAATGAAGGACCATTAAATTTTTAGAACTATTTTTATAGGTCCGTTTTCAAATTTTCACTAGAATTTAATCTCGTACTCTGTAGTTGAATTATATTTTTTATGATTACTTTAAAACTGGTGTCTATATTTGTTTTTGTTTCTTTTACTGCTGAAATATCATTAGTAGGTCTACCCATCGTGGTCATCATAGCGAAAAGTTTGACAACCAGTTGACGCTTCTAGGTATATTTAGAGTAAAAGTGATAGCATATGTTGATGGATGCTTTCTGCGTATCTCGCTCTGCGTGCGGAATAAACTATTGAATTAGGGAACTGAGATTTAGGATTTTTTCTGAATATTCGGTTTGTAAAATATTACAAATTTAAAGTTTGAATTGTACACTTGCTTTTTAATGTAAACTTTGATTAATCCTATTTGTAGATCAGAACGTTGTAATTATTTTCGTAGTGCACCGGTCCATTAGGCACATAACTTGGAATGGTAAATCTGAATGGATTCATAATTCGTTTCCTATAGTTGAGCATTGACATATGTAAGATAGAAGCACAATTCCACTACAAAATTCTCATGACAGCGTATTAATGTCATTAATTTACAACTCCTTGGAACAAGCAATTGTTACGTTCGTTACTTGATACATTTTATAGTAAAGTGTTATTATTGAAGATCGGAAGGTCTGCATGCCTTTGATTGACAGGTTAAAAGGCTGTTGACAGACTCTCCGCGCCGCCCGCCCCACCATTACCCATGCTTCTCCACGTTGATGCTAGAAGAAAATCGATAACAGCACAAGACTTTGGTGTGGCCAGTCTACCACCAGAGCGCACTATTCGTCGGCCTCTTTCCTTTGCGTTTGGTTTATCCGAAGACTTAAATCAAGTATACAATAGTAACTTTAAAGATATCACTGAAATCACTCAATAAACTAATTAAGATTTCATGCTCCTTTACTCTAAATAATAGCAGAGATCGAAGTTTGATTTCGTAACCAAAATTTCCAGTTTTCCATTGCGTTGTCAAAATAGGCTGATATGTCACCTAAATTTCTTTAATAATAATTTTTGAATAATTAGTTTATCGGTGCTTAATATAAAACTATGCTTTGAATTTTGTTAGTCCACTGATGTGCATTAAGGAAGAACGGAATTTGCAGAACTAATAAACACTAATTGATAATTTTACATATTTATAAGTCACCAACAGGTAACTTCAAAAATATTTAGCGATGAGGTTCTTACAAAAACCACTATTAATTGAATGTATAATCAATAGCCTATGGAGATCTTTTTTAAAACTTGTTAGTTGTTAAATACATAAAATATAAATTGAATTTTGTTTTGCTCTCTCCCTGTCCTGAGCCAACTTCTTCACATCAGTATATTGTATATCCAACATTCATAATTACAGGTTTATATACTGTGAATGTTGATTTTGCCTAATAATCTATCCTGTGGATATCTTCTTTGTGGTAGCTTAAGATGACTCTCAGATTATTTCCAACAAACCTGGATAGAAATATGTGACAAATCAGTTCATAATGATATATTTATTGCTTTTATACATGCATTCAGTTAGCACTTTTCAATCTCAAAATAAAAATTTAACAGACACCAATAAGTGTAGTAAATATAAATGGTAGGATTAAGTAGCAAAACATACTTCAGCTGAACTTAACATATATTAGTTTTAATTGGAATCAATTTTTAAAATGTAAATTCCAGGAATTGCTAACATATTTATCTAAACTATTAGAGAGGTGAAAAAGAAGCACACACATGGATAATAAATATATATATATATATCACACACACACCTAATAAGACTGGCTATATTTGTTAGGTCTGGGGAAAGGCAGGGTAGCTCAATGGTAAAGCATTTGTGTGCAAAGCAAAAGTACCTGGGTTCAATTCCAGGCTCTGCTGAATATTTTCAGTCTTTCCTTTTTATTCTTATCCTTTCTACACCCTGAAAATTTGCTTCCTTTGAGCACATTACTATGCCTGAAGCATATGCTTTATTCAGAGTGTATTCCCAACCTTTGTTCTATATTTCTATCTTTCTCAATTATCAATTATGACATCACTTAATATTAATATCCTTAACATTTATGTATTTAAGTACACTATCCAATGACAGGTATTGCTGCATTATTTATTTATATTAGCAAACTTAATTGGGTAATATTTTCTTGTCAAAATTTGATCTAACCCATTTTTGGATCCTTCATGACTTGTGCCAATGGAGGTTATCTTCTAATTGAATGGGACGCCATTACTGAGTTTAACTTACTTCAGTAACTAATGGAACTAAAGTATATACCACAGAGAAGTGAAGAATTCACCCAGTTCACTAGGGTAGTCAAGAATACTTTGTTAGCCAGCATTGAGAACATAATTGTTGATCTCTGTTTCCATAGAATTGTTTCCTTCAAACCCCTACCCTCTTAAGGCAATGAAGCAGAATCTCAAATTACTTAACATGACAAATGTCTGTATTCAACTCTGCAAGCTTCAAAACTTGAATCAACTTGAATTAATGTCATCTTTGCATTATTTTCTGTACCCCTTTTGACACATGTATGGCGTTCACTTCAACTTACCTGGCATGGTTTATTGTTGATGTCCAAATTGAACTCTGTTACTTGTATAACCCTGGATTTTGCATGAATCTTAGTTGTTTTGGCCTATTTTTTATGTAACTACCTTCCTCCAATCGGTCTGTACAGAAATAAATAATTCCAATTTTCGAGGACCTGAGCCCCCTTCATCAGGAATTATATGTAAACATTGATAAATATATAATTAAAATAATTGGTATGGAAAATAAATTGAAGCTCAGAATCACCATTCAGGACAAATTTTCAGAGGTCTTTAGTTTTCTTCCTCAGTACAACCCATGTGCTGTCTGGCTGTGGATATGGACAAGAAAGAGACATAGAATCACTGGCTTACCTGAAAATGAGTGCCTGTGTCACCATGTCAAACAGGAAGAAACATTAAATTTTCAAAATCATAATATGACATAAAATAGATTAAAGTTTGTTTGTCCTCCAGGTGACTTCTAATGTGTGAATACAGCCGTTCCTAAATCAATCTGGACAGCGATGCCTACTAAGGTCTTGGCTACTCAGCTGCACTCCTTTAGTTAATACTTTTGCCATTTATTAATATGAATGTCAGTGCTGCAATGGTAAAATATTAGTGAGCACATAAAACCAGAATTAATGTTCCTTTTTTGGTTTAATGAATTAAGTTCCTTTGGCTTTTCCATTTCACTTTTGCACAATTATTAAATAGAATGGCATTTTTTAGTTGTATATATAAATTATTTTTATTTAATGACATATCAGTAAATAGAACAAGAATTGCTTATCCTTACAATTTTTAGATCACTTACAAGTTACCTCACTTTTATACTTACTCGAACAATATTTAGAAGCAGCTTGAAAAACATAACTAGTAGTGATATTAATTTTAATTACAGAATAGATAAATTTTATTGCTATTTACGACAATAGTTACACTGTCCCGCTTGTAATCCAAATTTGTGATGGTTTATAATGCATAAATGTTTTTAAAAAATTTAATTACCTTAAAAAGGTAATAGAAAAGTAACAATATGAGATTTATGACAAAATACAAAAAACACTCATTTTGTTTATACTTCAAAACCAACTTTCCAGTAAAAAGTATAACTTATTGAATTAAATAATCAAAAATAAGTAATTGGATTATCTTGTTAATTAAGATTCCAGCTAACAAAACTGAAATTCAGAACCAAGTGTTAAAATTACCTGAAACTATTTATGGAAGTACAGTAATAGTCACAATACACATTTAAAATCTATTTCAAACATTATTGTCACATTGTTACCAGATGATAAAGTGGAAAAAAAATTGATATTTTGCAAAATTAATATTACTGAAATGAACAGAATTGTTTCACATCCGGAGTATTAAATCATACTTCATTTCAGATTAAAATTATTAAGTCACCAAAAAATATATGATTGATTATATATTCTATATATAAAGTACTAGCAGTTGCTATCAATACAACTTTTGTTTCCCTTTAAATTACTCCATACTGTTGGATATATCCTTAAACAGACTGATGAATGTGAAGGTGGTTTTACTGTTAAAGAAAGGCAAGACAGAAATCCAATTATATTATTTCTGGGTATTATAAAAAAATCACAGACCAAGTAATGTAATATAGGGTCATTAACCATTTTAAATCAAATAATAACTTTATACATTTGGTATGTTTTAGAAGAGGTTACTTAATGAATTAAGTCATATGCTTCGGGCTAAAATAAATATTATATGATTTTTAGCAGTAACCTCTATAACATTGGAGAGTGTAAATGTTGATATATTGTTAGAAGAAATTAAATTCTATCCAATAAATCACATACCTCATATAGTTCTTACTCATCTAAATATAACAATGTGTTAAACTGAAAAATACTTTTGGGCAAACATATAGCTATATATGGGAACATGTAAAGATTGAAATCCCATGCACTTCTTCATATATGTGGCACACAGGGCCACTTGCACATGGTGAAAGAGGCTAATGTCTCTAAAAATTTGAGGCACTTTCTCCTGCCCTACTGGGTTTGAGTACTGTGAAAATATTATTAAATCTCTTAGGGTACCAAGAATATTTTTTTTATATCTTAAGGTACTGACATTTTTCTGAGGCTCTCAGGATACTCGAGAGTATGTTGATAGAAATTGGTACAAACTGATTACATTTCATACATCCCCTTTTCTTTTTTCTGTATTGAGATGTCATATATTATACCTTCCCCACAAACAATAAATTTCTTGTTTGGACATAATCTATACCAATTTTCACTGAATGTTTTTTACTCTTAAATTTACCTTTATTAATTTTATTTTTAGTTAAAAGTTTTGATACTTTACTTTCCTTACCTTACATGTAGTACTCTTTTCTATATAACAACCCTTTTTTTACAATTTACAGCAATAGTTGTTTTTTCTACCTGATCATTCTTATCTATTTGTCCCTTCAGTTCAAAAAGTTTTGAATTAATACTTAAATTAACACAATTACTTTTTCATTAATTTCTGTATACCTTGCTCACATTTATTACTCAGTACATCTGTCCTTTTTCATTTGTAAATTGCTGCATTTTACTGTCAGTAATCAGTTGTTTCTGCACATATTTGTCATTACAGCCTGCATTTAATTTATTATAAAATTCTTTCCATTTCTACTCTGTGTTTCTACTAGATATTGTAAAAGTTTTACTTGTACCTTAATATCATCCCTGACTGCATCAAACTTTTCATTCATTATAACATTTTGATTATTTAAATCTAATTTAATTTCCCTTGAACAGTCAAACATTTGCATAATCATATTATTTTCTACCTTTAACTCAGACTCTTCTCCTTTAACTACAATATTTTCCTGTTCTGCTATTTTTCATTAAAAAAAAATTCTGTTCACTTCTTACTTGAAGTACTTGCACTTTTCACAATCACTTCTGCAATGACATTTCACCTCCATGGCAACCTCACAACAACATTCCACCTTCTAGTAGCTCAAAGTGATGAATTCTCATTCCCAGCTACTGCAATGACCAATTTAGAAGATGCTGCAAGTTTATATCCATGTGTCCATCAATTATCCAAGTCCCAACACTGTGACAACATAATGTGCATCACACACTATACTTCACTAACTCGCTAACAGTTCACTCAGTCTTCATCTAACAAAGTTCTTGCTGTTCAAATATTAAAGGTTGCTACATAATTTTTAACCAAAGAAATTATAAAACCTTAAATTCAACTCATCAAATTTAATATTATTGAGGCATGATATTTTTACAATATTCTCAGGACATGGCTTTAATTGACGTGACACTTTGATAACTGATAACTCTTTGCTCTCGTTTACATTTTCAAGGCTTGTTTACGATCTTGACATTTCTGCCAATCCTTTCTTTGTGAGCTCCCATCGAAAACTCACTCAGATTTTCATGCCATGCACAGAGTGGTGCTGTGCATAAAGCAAAATGAGAGTACATTGGCTGTGTGCTGCATTGTAGGTCAGAGGTTGATAGCCAACTACCTAGAACATTCCAGACAAAGATTTATGCAACGTGACAACACATTAACACTACCAGTTGTCATGCCACAGTATGTATGTAATCCAGATTATTAACACCAAACCTTGAGATTAGGTATACAAATTCAAGTATCAATTATGTTATAGTGATTCAATATAATACAACTGTTAATTTAATGTATAGCTGGAGAGAAGTAGATTGTTGTGTCTGAATATGATGTGCAATGGTCCTTTTTTTGTAGGTGGGGTAGGCTGGAATTCAGTTTAACATGAACTTTTGTTTCGGAAACTTGATTGCATAAAAACTATTCTGAAAACAAGGAAATGTATTGTGTTTAGTTCAGGATATGTTGTACATCAAATACCTTATCCGTAAAAGTTACGAGACAATAAGTACAGGGCGTGGAAAGAAGACCTTTCAGCTCTCTGTATCCCATAAGAAAATAATGAATGTTTTTAAGAATGGTAGTGGCATTACTCCAAGAGGGAGTTTTGCACTTGATGGCAATATTATCCTCCATCTTCTTCCTTCTGTGCATCTCACAAGCCACACTATTTACCATGCCCTTTACTATTGTAATGATAATTTACCATTTGCCAGCTATTAATTATAACTGTTTGCACTTTTCGCCATTTCTTTACTTTAGTACTGAATGAGGGTTTACTCAGGGTATTTCAGTTTATAAAAGTTATGTCCTATTTTTTTAAAATAAAAAAACCAGGAAAAATGTAACTATGCAGAAAATTTTAAAATTTGTCTAAGAAAATGCAAATACTACTATTGTGTTACAGTAGCTACAAGGTAATGCATAAGCTACAACAATTTCAAAGTTTAGTTTTATGCTTGAGGATAAAGGTAATTTTATCTATGTATCTATCAAGACAGGAATATCCTGGAGCCTCTTAAGGTAATTTGATTATTCTTGACTCCTTTAAGGTAGCAGGCATATTTTTCGACTTTATTAACGTCTATTGATGTACCAGGATTATTTTTAACTCTCTTAAGGTAGCAGGACTATTTTTACTTATTTAACCCACCAGAAGTATTTTCACTTCGTTAATAAAAAAATAATTAACACAACAGTATGGGAGTATTGAAAGTTCAGTACCAAACAAATGTAGACCATTAAACAGTACAACAAATTATTGACATGAAGTAATTCAAACATACACTTTAATGTTGCAAGTGTGAATTTATTTGATAGAAATTTAATATAAAATTTGAATACAGAAAAGAAAACATATTAAGACTGGGTGAAGTGTTAAATTTTTGGAAGAGAATCACATTCTTCAGGGATTTTGTACATTTGATATTTAAATGAAACTTTGAAATCTAACACAAAATATCTGGGCTGATGCACTTTTCAAAACGACTTTACAGTGTATTGAATCAATTTGAATTGGCTTACAGTTTTCTGCAAAGTTGGAAGGTCTCCAGCACTAAGGTATGGGAAATATCAATGTCTCCTTTACAGTACAGGGAATATTTTTATATTAGACTTTTAAGGTACCACAAGTATTTAAGTACAAGAAGAATTCTTGATTCTGCTGAGGTACATTCATTAATCATCCTGGTTAAGTTGAAGCTAAACTCCCATCAGAATTGTTTGGGGAACTGACCATCAAGAGGTTCTTGATCCAAAAAATGTGATGGTCTCGATAGCATTTAAGTATTATTGAGTAATAATTTCGTGGCAAATCTTATGAGAAAGTGATAGAAGCTTGTATGCTGGGTTACATTTTGAACATCATTTGGAGGACTATTCAAAAAATTTGTTATTCTACTATGTATACTATTTATGGTTTTTGTAATCGGGTAATGAATTTAGTACAAATGATTGTATCCATTCATTTACCATAAGAAATAAAATAAATTTATATAAGGATCATTGCGCAAGAATTAGAGTTTATAGAAATAACAAATTTCAGCTAACTTCTTGACTACTTTCAATAATTGACAAACACTCCAGAGATGTTCAAAAGATGACTTGAAAAATGTTTGCTCAACTACTAGTATTCAGTAAATGAGTTTTTAGTATACAAAATTGTGTATATTATGCTTGAATGTTTAGATTTAATTAATAATGCTACCTTTTAAAATCCTCTTAATGCCTTTTATCTTAATGTAACAGTGTAAATAATTAGAATAAAGTATTATTACTATTGAAATAATGTGGGAAAAAATCACAAAAGCTATTTGTTGCTGCCATTTAAAAAAAATTCTCAATTAGCGTGAAAAGTGGTTCTCTTGTTGAATTAGATATGCTAAATTATTTATAAATAATTGTATTTGTCAACTGTAATGTGCGGTTGTCACACTCCTCTAGTCCTGTGTTTTTTAATCACCTAAAGAAAGGGACAAAGTTTCCTGAACTGTTGTGTAGTATTTATATCATCACTTTATTTTGTCTGTCATTTGTCTTCTTTAACTTATTATTATATTTCAAAATATACATATTGTAGTTTCATTTCAGTAAATAATTGTAGTTAATCTTAGTATTTGAATGAACTTTTGTTTCAAATTTTTACTATTTTATCTCAGGTATAACCTGACAATCAAGGGTATATGTATACTTTACTACACATGCATTTATAAATAATGTTTAATGGTTTCTCTAAATTAGGTATATTATGCAAAAAAGAAACGCCGGGCGCAGCAAACTCAGGGTGAAGACTCTTCCCATAAGAAAGAAAGAAAGCTGTACAATGATGGGTTTGATGATGACAACCATGACTACATTATCAAGAATGGGGAGAAGTTTCTGGATCGATATGAAATTGATTCACTAATTGGCAAGGGTTCATTTGGTCAGGTAATTGTTTATTATTATAGTATATAAAATGTGAGATATCTCTCTCTCTATGACAATCTGAAATGTGGTTTAATTGGGTAACTGCAAACTGTTATTCATTTCCATACATTAAGATAGAAAAAAGAAATTGTGATATGTTAACTTTGTCCATTAAATTCAAATAATATGTTTGTGTTTTATTTATGGTCTTCTTCTTGTATTGCCACTAACCCAATGTGAGTTTTGGCCTTATTAACAATTTTCTTCCATTCCGCCCTCTCCTGTGTCAGTCTCCACCATCCTCTTACTTTCATGGTTTGTATATCCTTCTCGATGTCATCTATCCATCTTGTTTATTTATGGTCTATAAAGTTGTTTATAGTTGAAAAATATATTAATAACTGCCATCACTCCTTATGTCAAATCTATAGTTATATGTTGGCAATGAAGAACTTCCAAAACTCTGCCACAGATGGCTTATTGTGTAATGCTTTCATGTGATGTGATATAATTTTTTCCTATTTATCACCAGCCTGAAGATTTTCCTCACTTTATAATTCTAAGAAAACTTGCTAAATTTGTTAAACATTCAGTTGTAGCATTGATGTAAAACTGAAGTGGCACTTCTTTGTATTAGCGATTCATTTTTAAGTTGATACAATTTGTTACTTATTCCAAATATTTTAACTTCCTCTATTGAAATAAAATCTTACCATTTTTTTTATAGGTTGTCAAAGCATTTGACCATGATGAACAATGCCATGTTGCGATAAAAATCATAAAGAATAAAAAGCCTTTCTTAAACCAGGCTCAAATTGAGGTCAAGCTTCTTGAAATGATGAACAAAGCAGATGCTGACAACAAATATTATATAGGTATAAAACTATTTGTGTAGTTATTTGTAGTTCTACTTATGAATGTGTCAATTTTTATTTATTTCATATATATTCATATTTTAGTGTGTAATTGTGACTTCATAAATGTTTTCAATTGTTATATTTTGAAGCCTTTATTTGGATAATACATTCTGAAAAGAAAAGTGAGTTGCATATGTAAAACCAAGATTTGACATAATTGAATATGTATTATTTTATATCAAAGAACCTTTGTATTTTTGCAAATAATGTCTAAATGATCCAGGAAAGATAAGTACTGTACACTATAATGTCATCTTCACCCATGTTTATAAAAATGTTTAATATATTTTTTCAAACTTTGATTACACATTGCCGGATCTTGAGCAAATGAAGCAGCATTCTTAGTACTCACAAGATCAAGGTCAAGACTACATTTTATATTGTTAAATATGAGTATTTAGTTAGTTAATTTTTTTCTTATGAAATCAGCCATTGAACTAGTCTCATCGCCACAATGACTCCAGTTTTGCAAGGAGTATATAATGAAATGAAATTTATCTTTTTCCCCAATATATTTTGTAAAAATTGCTTGTAAAGAAATAAAAACTTATCTACCATCACCTTTAAAGTAGTTGCCCTGGGCTTATAAATGTCAATTACAAGGATGTTATGAATCTTGGAAGAAATGCTGGCAGAGTCTTTTATTTTAGGCTTCAGTTCATCAATCATTGTAATTCCACTCTTCAATTGAGTTAAAGCATTATTATATCTACTGGATTTACATTTAAGTGACACAGTAAAAATTTCAGTCCACCAGATTCAGAGTTATTGCTTTTATCAGAAAATCCCTTATAATGAAGTACAAAGGTGTAGGCATATTGTCGGGATGAAACAGCCAACCAATGTGTGTCCTTCCACGTGTGCTTTTATTGATTGAGATTAACTTAACTCATTTTTAGAATTGCACATTTGAAATCTTTAAAATATCTAATGCATTAATATGTTTTTATTATGCTTAATGATTGCCTTCTCATGCATTCAAATATTTTAATATTTTTTTAAAAAAATTACTGTGAATTTTATGTTTAGGCCTTACTACTTAAGTTATTTAAAAATATCTCCACTTCTATAAGTCTTGACAAAAAACAAGTAAAGTTCTGAAAAAGTTGTTTTAATTAGTAAATAACTGTTGCTGATCTGCACAAACGTACCTAGTGGTATTGTCACAAATTTTCATTACTTCTGAAGTGTTGTAAATTCCAAGTCCAGAATATTTTGTGTAGCAAATATGTAACAATTAAATTCCATTGACTTATTCTCTGAAACATTTTTTTTATTTGATTTCAGTGAAACTAAAAAGGCATTTCATGTGGCGTAATCACTTGTGTCTTGTGTTTGAGTTACTGTCCTACAACTTGTATGATCTCCTTCGCAATACAAATTTCCGTGGAGTGTCACTGAATTTGACCCGAAAATTTGCACAGCAGCTTTGTACAGCACTGCTCTTTCTGTCTACTCCAGAACTCAATATCATTCACTGTGACCTGAAGCCTGAAAATATCCTGTTGTGTAATCCCAAAAGATCTGCTATTAAGATAGTTGACTTTGGTAGCTCCTGTCAATTAGGACAGAGGGTAAGTAAATCTTTTTTTTTCTCTCGTAACTTTACTTTATTTTTCTGTAGCATATAAGAAATTATTATTGAATTAAAATTATATATAGAAATAAAAGGAATTGGGTTAGTAACAATAGTGAGAACGCCTAGATTAAACTTTAAGATGGTGCAAATCGATTGTTTTGATAAAGGCACATTATCCTAATTTTTTTTATACATGTATTTATATTTACGATGACTTAACATTACATATAATGGTTAACTGGCAATTTTATTTTTGTTTAATGTCATTACAGATATACCAGTATATTCAGTCTCGCTTTTATCGTTCTCCTGAAGTACTTCTTGGAATCCCATATGATCTTGCAATTGACATGTGGAGTCTAGGTTGTATTTTAGTAGAGATGCATACAGGAGAACCTCTGTTCAGTGGAGCGAATGAGGTAAGTGAAAGATACAGTTAATGAGGAATAGAGAAAATACTTCCATGGTGTATTGAGGATAATCCAAAAAGTCAGCCAGATTCATATTTATTGCTTTTATTGGGAAATCCCTTACAGTGAAGTACAAAGTGTAGACATATTGTCATGATGAAACAGCCAACCAATCTGTGTTCTTCCACGTGTGTGCTTTCATTGATCTGACATATAGATGGTGGGTTGTTTTTAAAAACATAGGTGGTATAAGTGCAAACCTTATTAAGCTGAAATTTGAAGTTTCTTGATGCTACATTGTTTCATGTTTAACATCCGTCGACAGTGAATGACCACAGTGAATTTACAAACATGAAAAAATATTGATCATTGTTATGAGAAACAATACTTTCATTTGAAATGTCAAAGTCAAGCTATTCTATGGGGGTGGATATGATCCTTCATTTCAAGAACATTGTGTGTGTGTGTGTATATATATATATATACACACACACACACAATATACCCGAGTCCACCTCCACACTGGCTCTACAACCCTATCCAACTAGAATAAAAACCATACTCCTGTCAATAGTGTCATCAACCTTTCTTCCAAAACCCTATTTAAGGATGAGATTTTGGTTCTAGTTAAGGGTCTCACTTTCACTCGTGCTCCCACATTGGACCCTTTTAGACTTACATGTGACACTCTAAAGTACTATGAAACAGTCCAGTGGAAGCTACATTTTACTAAGAACCCCCAAACTAGCCCAGATACATACAACACCATTGTTCCCTGTCTTTTTAAATTTAAAGAACCTACTAAAGTTTCACCTCCATGTTCCGCCTAACCGTTCACTTCAAACCTTCACCAACATTCTTATCTCCCGTGTTTCTTCACCATCCTTTTGCAACTCCCTTCCCAAACAGCCCAACCTTACCTAATGTGAATGCCAAGCCATTTACAACATCCAAAACAGTACTGACATTGTCATTTTTCTGGCTGACAATAATGTGGAGATGGAAACTAGAGGATTACAACACTTAACAAATATGTCCCTACCGACCCCAATCCTTCTATAACTTCTGACATAGACAAGTTTGTTTGAACACATGGCCCTCTTCAAAAATTATCACCTCATTCTATTGAGCTTCTCACTCCAAAAAATCCTAGAACCTGATCCCAAAAATCCATAATCCTGGGATCCCAGGCCGCCCAATTTTTGCTGGCTACAACTCTCCCACTGGAAGGATTTCAGCTTTGATGGGTGAATCCCTACAACCATTAGTAGAAAAACTACCCTCCTTCATTAAAGACACTAATATTTCCTATGCCACCTCTGTGATCTCCCAAAACCACTCCCACCTAACACCCTCCTTATTTCCATAGATATTGTCTCCTATACACCAATATACCCCATGCTAGTGGCCTGTCAGAACTTAAATATTTTCTGTCACGCAGGCCACCAAATTGTTTCCCCACCACTAACTTTCTAATTTCCCTCACATCTATCACCAAATAAGTGGCACTGCTATGGGCACCCGGATGCCCCCTTCCTATGGGGTCATTCCATGTCAAGTGACCAAATCCCCTTTTAAGTACCACCTTGGATTTTGATGAAATTTGTTGATAGTGTTGAATAAAGCTTCAAGTGATGTGCAAAATCTAAGATTCACTAGTAGTATACAGGGGGGGGGGGGGCACCAGGGCCTCCTGAAAAAGTCACCTGTGCAAATCAACCGTGTGTGTGAATAGATTGTGAAGTTCGAAGTACTACTGTTGTGGAACTGTAGCAGCTAGCTTCCTGAAGAAAATGGCAACTACAGACAACTTTTTATGCTCTACATGACGGTTGCCATTCCAAGGTTTAAAATTTTTTAGTTTTATTGCTGTTATATCACAAAGTTGTTAAAAAAAACGTCACGTTAATTAGAGGAAGATTTTTCGTGCTTGTAACTTTGAAACACGACGTTCTACAAACTTACGCTTTGGTAAGCTAACTAAACCCATTACTGATTTTAAGCTGCCAAAGTATCAGCTTTCAAGCTCACTTTGTTGTCAAGATATACGCTATTAAATACGAGTTTCAAATTGTAAGCGTCAAATGTTGTGAATTTTTGCACACAAATGGCAAAAAATCTTTTACTACAATCAAGTTATTTTTGTTACCATTGGAAAGAGCAGACTTTTTTCTGTAAAAGTCACAAGTGTGATGAAAGCAATTCATTTGTACTGGTTCATTCAAACTATTGGTGTTTATGATGCTTAATGTCAACCAAGTGATTCTTATTTATGGCATTCATGCAGTATATCATGTTATTTAAATGAATGCAATTTTCAAAGTAATTTTTCTGGCCGTAAGTGATGAGTCTCAAACGTGAGCTAAGATGACTTTAACAGAAAAAAGTCTGCTCTTTCCAATGGTAACAAAAAGAACTTTATTGTAGCAAATGGTTTTTCGCTATTTCGGTTTGAAAATTCACAAAATTTGACACATAAAATTTGAACATATATCTTGCCAACAAAGTGAGCTTGAAAGCTGATACTTTGGCAGGTTAAAATCAGTAATGGGTTTAGTTAGCTTACCAAAGCGTAAGTTTGTAGAACATCTTGTTTCAAAGTTACAAGCACGAAAAATCTGCCTGTAATTGACGCGACAGTTTTTTTTAACAACTTTGTGATATAACAGCAATAAAACTAAAAAATTTTAAACCTTGGAACTGCAACCGTCATGTAGGGCATAAAAAGTTGTCTGTAGTTGCCATTTTTCAGGAAGCTAGCTGCTACAGTTCCACAACCGTAATAGTTGAAAGTTGCCAATTTGTTAGAACGAGTATCAGTGGCACATGAGTGACTTTTATGCTGGAGACCCTAGGACCCTACCTATACTATTTGTGAAGGTGAAATTTTACACAGCATTGTCTCAGACACATATCTGTCCCTACACAAAATTTCAGCAAGATTGGAGTTGGTGACTAAAAATTTTATCTGTAAATTTGGTCACTTGGCATGGAATGACTATGACAACCTCTTCACGGGACAACAGCATCACTATAATTCCTCTCCACTGTAACCCTTAACCTGGTTCCGGTTCATTAAATGATATTTTCATACTATGGACCCATGGATCAGATGCCCTTTTGGATTTTCCACAAAACCTAAATGCCAATTTCCCTGTTAAGTTCGCCTGGAACTACTCTCACACCAACATCATGTTTGTAGATGTTTATATACACCTAAATTCTGGCCTAATCACCACATCAGTTCACATTAAACCCATCAAAACCTTACAGTATCTTCACTTCACCAGTTCGAATTTGCTATACTTGGAACAGTCGCCACCTACATTAAGCGGATCCTCAATGCTTTCATAAACAGTAAATACACTAGTGACCTATTCCAGAAAAAAACATTCCAACTACCAAAACCCATCCTTGATCAACACAAGAAATGTCGTCCACCCCTTACCACAACCTACTTAACCCAGACATTATAATAAACATCCTTCTTACTATACTCCCAATACATATATATCTGTTTGTGTGTGTGTAAATGTCCAAATATAATTTATAACCCTGATAACAATTGTGCAGGTGGACCAAATGAACAAAATTGTTGAAGTTTTGGGAATGCCTCCGAAACATCTTCTGGATCAGGCACACAAAGCACGAAAGTACTTCGATAAATTACCTGGTGATGGAGCATATGTTCTGAGGCGGCCTAAAGATGGAAGAAAGTATAGACCTCCTGGCACGAGGCGATTACATACAGTCCTTGGAGTGGAAAGTGGAGGACCTGGAGGAAGGAGATTGGGGGAACCAGGACATGCAGTCTGTGACTACCTCAAGTTCAAGGTGTGTCTTCAGTTCCATATTATACTATTTAGTATAATTCTATTTGAAATTGTTTGAAAAAAATGTATATATATATATATATAAATATATATGTTTTTCAGGACCTAATACTTCGTATGCTGGATTTTGACCCCAAAACACGTGTTACACCTTACTATGCACTGCAACATAACTTCTTTAAGCGGACAGCAGATGAAGGCACTAATACTGGTGGTGCAGGGACATCGAATGTTAGCCCTGCCACAGCTCCCACTACAGAATCCCTTTCCTCCCAAGTTCCAGTATCATCTGGAAGTCCAAGTGGAGGACTTCATTCAGGTAATATAGAAAAGTTTTATATATTTTATCAGAATATTTAAATAGTTAATTATCTAGTTGACAAGAAGTACATAAAGTAATTGCTTCTAATGCTCTTGTGGTTGTCTTAAAACTTGGGAAAAAAATTATGAATTGGAATAGTGTTGTATGGGATTAGTAATAGGATGGATGTAAATCCCCTTTGTTTATCCCACAATCATTCAGATAAATGCTGGAAAATGAAAACCATTAGAAATTGCAGGGTCCTTCTCTAATCCATTAAGGAGTCAAGTAAACCAACAGTAGGTTGTGAGTGTAAGTGGCACACTGCCCCCGTGTTTTCCGAATTCCACAATTTTACAAAGGTTGGCAGTCTAATAGTCATCTTGTTCAGTAATGATCCTCTATTGACTTAAATTAAAGAAATTTTGAAAGGCCAAATGTAGAAAAACTAGGCAGCAGAAAGACTTGATTCAGAACAGATAATGTTCAAGAAGTTTATGTTGGTTATATCACAGACAAACTGATATTGCTTAGTCTATTTAATTTCAACTTTAATTTCCCTTGAATGAGAATTGCTGAAAGGCGACATTACATATGAAGAGAGAAACTATAAACTAATGACAGAATAGTAGATAAGGCTGAGAATGTTTTCTACCAAATTGTCATAATATTACAATGAATTATTTTTATTATATTGTTTTGTGGTAATGATTGTTATGATAATAAAACAATGTACTAAATGTAATGGGTGATAAAAACATATTAAGTATATAATAATCATTACCTGTAATTGTAATAAAAACTATATTGGATATACTACTACAAACATTGACTAGAATTTACAATCTCAAAATATCTTTAAATCCTAAATCAAAAGTTACTACCTTATCAGAATATGGTAAGAATGAAAACCATTGTTTTAATTTTGAAAATATTTTATGTAAAGCAAATAATAGAATAAAACCCATATAAGCTAAGCCTTATTTATTAACTTGAATAGAAATGCTACTATTAGTAACAAAAACGAAGGTAACATTCAGTACTCATTATGCTAGGATGATTAAAATATTATTCATAGTAGACATAAGATGAGCTGTAAATAAAATGTTATAATTGGTTATATGAATTATGTTTTTAAATATTTATATCTTTATGTAAGAATATTTTTGCCTAAGCACATTGTAGAATTTTATTATGATGATTGTTTCTGGAAAACAATATAATAAAAATAATTTTATTATAATAAAAAGATAATTTGGTAGATACACTGTTTTATAATATACTTGTTGTTGTTGTTAAATGTCAATGTACATGATATTAGATTATTATGACCAGTATTAATTCAAAAGCTTTTATGAACCATTTATACAAATTTAATTTATTCATTATAAGGGGTAAAGAATATGGAAAAGTATTATTTCCAAGTTTGTCTCTTATTTGATCTGGATCAAATGCTAGTGATACATTTATTTCAACCTAGGTTCAGCTAATGGTATAAAATTTAAAAATAATAAATGACTTGAGTTCTTTGGGCGAGTACCAAATCTATCTTTGAAAAGTGCTTCTTGGAATTACCTTATTTATCATTCAGTTGATGAAAAACAGAAGGGCATAATGTGTCTTACGGGTTACACGGTTCAATATCTGCAATTAATTATTTCTTTTACACTAACTTACAAAAGTACTACAAAGCATGTGGTTAAGAATTATGATCTGGGTTTGATAATGGTGCTTTTTCTTGTGTAACTGTAACTGCATGAATTTAAGCAAATCTAATAGAATGTATAAGTATTCTACTATTTAAATAACACTTTTGTGGTGCCTTTCATTTTTCTATTCAAAATATTGACTGGTAACAAAATGACATTAGTTTATATGTATTAAAAGAGTATTAGAGAAACTTTGTCCAAGCATATTAAACTTAAAGAGGACAATTAATTTGGAAATCTAATAATCAATTAGCATTTTAAGCTCCCTCTGTAGTTGTTTAACCCAACTCTCCTTTCCTTAATATTCACTCATATAACATCCGTATTTTGGGGGCACCTGTTTTTCAAGCACTGGTCAGATTTACTGCTACAAGATTGTTATACAATGTTACATTTCTTCCATTTATACTATTACTTTTATCCTGTACATTTTGGTTAAAAACATTATTCAATTTATCTTGGAAACATATTGGTCTATACTTTCCGATCATTGAAAAGAAAAGATTTTATCTTGTCTGGGTTACATGTTTTTATATCAAGACTCCAAGGTATAACATTTACATATGTATAACAATGGAATTGTCCTGTCTCTTAATGTACAGATGTAATACCAGCACAATTTGTGACTCGATGACTAACTCTATCGGGGAGCCCCGCAATTGGTTCAGGCGCTCCAAACTCATCTTAATGTGCTCCGTAAGTGTGAAATAAATATACCCTGCAGTTTTCACACCCCTTACCTTTTTGTGCAAGACTTGCTCCATTTAACCATAATTAAAGCAGGCATGTGAATTGTTTAGCTGCTCATGGAAATTAATTCAAATAAAATTATGTATTGCATGACAATTGATTGCCAGCTAGTAAAGTGGTTGTTGGAGTCAAGAATAGATTGAATTGTTGTGTTAACTACCTGGAATGTTTGTATCCCTCACTCTTACTCAAATGATAATCTTTGTAGACAAATTTCAGTATGGAATGCATTTTGTTTCCATTTACTTTCTCATAGAAAGGAAAAGTTTATAAAAACATAGATGGAATGGAAAAGATTGCTTACCTCATCTTTTCTTACTTTAACACTACCTACGTATTACCTCCGCACGCCTGTAGCATCATGTCACTCTTCACCAAGGTTTCTGTATGTTTCTTATAAATCCTGCACAAACAATCAGTGATAATGTTGTGTGTGTGTGTATATATATATATATATATTTATATATGGCATTTTAGAAACTTCAATCCTGTATTTAGAACACACAACTGAGTACAAGTATTATCACATTAATTATATTTGACCCCACAACACAAATTAGTACAGATAGTAGAAAGTAAATATACCAATTAATTTGCTCTTTAGAAATATAAAATTGCCTTGCATTAAATACATCAATCAATGCCAGAATTGAATAAATAAAATAGACTTTGTGTGTGTGTGTGTGTGTGTGTGTATCTATGTATGTATGTATGTATGTATGTATGTTCTGCATACAAATCTACATTCGTGGAGCAAATTTGAGCAAATTTCATACACATGGTCCATTTGAACCGTAAACAAACACTGAGGGGATAAGACATGTCTACGACTCTGAGGGGGGTAAACATGCTAAAATGGCCAATATTTACGTCGATTAAATATTTTTTGGGGTCAATGAGATTGATAGTGTTTCTCTTTATGTTTTTTTTGTGTGCATAATTTCAACCCCTTTCGTCATCGGAAGCGAGCATCCATAATGTCGGAGGGGCGTTACATAAAAATAACTTGAAAACAGCAGAGATTGATATTGAATCTGTGTTTATGGTGTCGCTGAGTTTAATTATGAAATTAAAGTTGCTGTTTAACATCAGGGTCAGGACAGGCAGGGATGGAAATTTTCAAACATGTTTAAACATCCGATATATTTATCGAAAGAAAGTTTTTCGGGTTCAGTGAGATAGGTAGCATTTCTCCTCATATTTTTGTGTATAATTTCAACCCATTTCAGCATTGGATAGTGGCCTCTAGGGATTGAAGTGGAGGGATGTTACATAAAAATAATGCAAAAAACGACCTAGATTGGAATCAAATGTGGTGTTATGGATGTTGCTGAGTTTACGTATGACAACCCAGGTAACGCTGGGCACCCAGCTAGTACTAAATAAAATAACATATGGCCTAATTGGTTTGCATGCTGTACTTGTATAGAAGCACTATAGCCATGCCAGAAAATAACATTGTCATACATCATCTAAATGTATTGTGATTATTACATAAAAAAAACCTCTGGAAATAGCCATGTAGGTAATTGCTAAAAATTAAACCAAATGAGAAGAAAGTATTCGGAAATTTCATGAATTGAACATGGATCTTCTGTTCTGTATGCAGCAGCTTTCCCAATTATGCTACCAAGCCAACTACCAACCCGAGGGAACTGAGTGCCAGTGGGGCACGAATTGATGAATTCAAACTAAGGTATACCAGCTGTTAGACAGCAACAACAACACCCAAAAAATCAACAACTGTCTCTCTCACACCAATGGAAAAATACATATATACACACATACAAAGAAACACATTAGAGTGGAAGGTAAAATGTATAGAAAAGGAAAGGAAGTTAAGTAAATGAATGAGAATGGGGAAAGGATTTAACAGATCATTATAATAATTATTATAATATTATATTGATACAAGATTACTGCACAATATTGTAGTTACTGCTGCAATGACTATTATAATAATAGTAGAGGATGTTGCCTAGACTGTAAGATGGAGTTCACATCTGATGGGGGAAAGGGGAAGGGGGGGGGGACTTTAAGGAGGGTCAGTGTGAAGTGCTGGTCAAAAATATTGGAGTTGTGACTTAGGGCAGCTATTGGAAATGCGGTGGTTAGCAATGTGTTCAGTAAGAGGCAGGTAATGTTTTCTTTGATTTTATAGGTGGCTATATGTGGAGGATTGTAGTGGGCCGGAGGATGGGGCAGACACAGCACCTGTTCGTACTGGGCCATTCTGTGTCAGATAAATCAAAAATATATTTTTTTGACCTTGTATAATTGAGTAAAATTAACACACATGATAATATAAGCAATTCTGTGAATTTTCATATTTTTCTTTTGAAAATTGTCCAAGATATAGAAATAATCAAAATAAAATTTTTAGTGAAAAATGACATGCAGGTGTAATTACAAATGGCCATAACCTTTTCCCTAATCAGAATACAGACAAAATTCAAACATCACTGTAAAGCTCATGAATACAACTTTCCAACAATAATCTACACACTCTTCTTATAGTACATTATAGTTTCAAAGTTATTAAGTGTAACATTTGACCTTGAAAATCTTAAAACATGCCATCTCAAAACATTTCATCTCAAAAAATTGCAGAAAATAAATATTTTATGGCACTAACATACTTGTACACATGTGCAAAGTAAACTGGAATGTCATGGTGCACACTGCTGCTAGTACGGCATAAACATTTTATACATTTATTGTTTTGCTGGATTATTTGGGTTTATTATCTGTGTGTATATTTCAATAAATAAACAAATTTATCAGAATATGCTTCTATGTGACATAAGTAGACAGAATAGATATAATTTTCATTGGTATATAGCAAAATTCGTAGAAATCGGCTGAAATTTTAAGTTTTCTTAGCCAATGACAGAGCTTCTTATTCTAATCAATGACAGGGCTTTGTTTTACAATTAAACCAATGAAGTAACTTCTTACTATAGCAAATTACAGGACTTCTCACAAGAAAGCACCATTTTGAGAAAGCTTGCTGCTGATACAGGATTTTGAGTAAGTTTGCAAATAACAATTTCTTGTTATTTCAATTCTAAGTCAGTGCTCTAAGTTTAACAGTTCCATGAATCAAAATGGACTTTAAAAGCCAACTTTTTTGTTGTAATCCTCTGGATAAGAGTGGACACACAGGATGGAGAAAAAGCCTGAGTAATGTATAGTGTTGGATGGTCAAAAAATATCCAAACATTTCATTACAACAGAAAATATGTAGTTCATTCAAAAAATCAGTCTCAGAAATGGCAGAACCATCAACAACTGAAGCAGATTCAGAATAACATGAGTTATGTATTTTACAAGTTGAAGAGCAGAGTGGGAAATGGATTGATGCAGGTAGAGTCTGAATGAGTCCCTATGTGAATCTCAAGTGAAAATTAAAATATTAGGTGTTGGACAGTAGTAAGAAGAAATTTAAGAAAATTGGTGAAGTTTTAGCAAACCACTTTGGTGCTCCAGAATGGGAGCAACCTTTGGAAGTGTCTGATGAATCTGTCATGCTTTTACAGTTGAAAGAAACATTTCAAGAAACAGACTACCAGTGTAAAAGTGCATTACCCCAAACATTTGTTAAATTCAGGAAGAATTTGGTATAACATATTACATGGCACAAAAGTATAAACAACTTGTACAAGATCAGGGTATCTTAGCTACTTCCAATCCTATGCCTGGGAAGACTCTCAGTGATGGCACAATTGAAAATTGTATTGAATACTAACTATAATAGTGATGAAGTAAGCTGTTGTTTACCAGTGAAAAAAAGATTTTGTTACTGTGATTGAATGAGGATAAATGTTCAAAAACAAGAAGGCGATTGATCTGACGTGGAATGTTTCTACCGTACTGCAAGGTTGGCAAGCTGGCTTAAGTAGGGGAGTTTTAGGATGGGGCCTGCAAGGGTGGGCAAGGACATCATAAAGATTGAGAGTTCCCTTGGGCAGTTGGGAGTATTGTGGAAAGGATGTTTTTAAGATCTGGGTTGGATTTCATTCAAGTGTCGGTCATTTTAATGTGTTTGTTTGTATGTGTTTTTATACATGTATATTTCCATTGTTGTGACCTTTCCTTGATGATTGGCTTAGGTTGGCTGTCATTTGTTTCTATCTAACGGCTAGTGCACCTTAGTTTGAATTCGTTGATTCATGCAATTCAGACCTTCTCTCCTGATGAAGGGGAATCGGGTCCTCTAAATTTGTAATTTTATTTGACCTCACCCCATTTTCCTTAATTGCTATATTGGTATGGAAAGGAAAGTCCACAGCCAGTTGGTCCACGGAATGGTGTAACACTTCTTCCCGAAGGAGGAGGCTGAGAGCCTCCGAAAATTTGAAGAACAACCTTCGGTTTCCCGTCACTACACTGTACTTCACTTTCAGTTAAGCCACTAGCTATCTCTCTTTCCTTTCCATACCAATATCACAATTATTTTTGACAATGTTGTATCCTTACTAATATATATATATATATATATATATATATATATATATACTAACTTGGATAGTGAGGAAGGATAGAAATAAATAGGAGAAATAGGAGGATTGCGCTTTATGTGAATTCATATACTCAGGCGAAGAATTACGCACATAGAAAAGCATATGTTCAAAGCAGAAAGAAAAGTGGAAGAAGAAGGAAAGACTGAAAATATTTGACCCAGGCGGGACTTGAACCCACGTATTCTGCTCAGTACACAGTCTCAGTCTCTGCTTTGAACATATGCTTTTCTATGTGTGTAATTCTTTGCCTGAGTATATGAATTCACATAAAGCGCAATCCTCCTATTTCGCCTATTTATTTCTATCCTTCCTCACTATTCAAGTTTGAATGTGACTTTGTCACCAAATTAGTTCCAATTCCTTAATGGATTCTCCTAATATTGTATATATATATATATATATATATATATATATAATATATTATTATTAAGGTGGCTATTTGTGGAGGATTTTGGAAGATTGTAGTGGGCTGGAGGATAGGGGCTAACATGGCACCTGTTCTGACCATAAGGTAGGGAGTTTTAGGGTGGGGCCTCTTAAGGTGGATGAGGATATTGTAGAAATTGGCACCTGAAGGCACCTTTGGGCAAGTTAGGAGTATTGTGGAAAGGATGTTTTTAATATTTGGGTTAGATTTCAGTGCAGTGTAGCCCAGGCAGAGAATGGAAATGAGTTTTTGTAGTTCAGGAAAGTGTGTTTTTATTAGGGGTGGACTAAATTTATTGAGTAGTTGAACAGTGGATACTTGTTTCTGGAGGAGGTCAAGAGAGTATTCTCTGTTTATGAAAGCATTGAGGACCAGCTAGTGTAGGTGGTGAGACTGTTCCAAGAAGAGCCAATTTGAGCTTTCCCTATGGTCTAAACTATATGTTCACGGTGTTAACTGGTGAATTGAAGATATTGAAAGGTGTTGGTGGGTTTAATATGGGATGATTAGGCCAGAACTGAGGTGTATATAATTGAGGAAGGAGATGTTAGTTAAGGAGTAGTTCCAAGCAATCATAACGGGGAAATTTCTATATTCAAGAAAATCAAAAAAGTCATCTGTCCCATGGGTCCATGGTATGAAAATATCATCACCTCACCCAGTTTGTCCTCACCAAGATTTACTTGTCTTTTCAAAGCAACATCTACCACCAAATAAGTGGCACTTCTATGGACACCCAGATGGCGCTCTCCTATGCCAACCTTTTCATGGGACTACTAGAACAAGAATGCCTAAATTCCTCTTTACTGAAGCCATTAACCTATTGCAGTCTGCTAAGCATAACATTTACATCTACCACCTTTCTTTACCTGAGGAAGGAAATAGGCTGCCTATTAATTTAAGTAATTCAGCTACTACAATGGGGATGACTTACTTGATAGATAGCCTATTTCGTTTTCTCAGGTTAGAACAGAACAGAACTGCACATGTTGGCGGGTGGGATCCAATGTGACTTCACCATATATACTTATAGTTTCTAACATTCTAATTATTCCTTAATGAATGCTCCTAATTCTTCACTCCCTCCATTCTATCTATTCCTCCTCTAAATAACATAATAATAATAAGACTGTCTATATCTGCCTGGTCAGGTACTCGAGACAGTTAAGGCATCTGTGTACTGAGCAATTACTGAGGTTCAAGTCCTGCCCAAGCTGCATATTTTCAGTATTTCTTTATTTTTCCTTCCTTTGTGCATAATTCTATGCCCAAGTATATGCCTGGTCCGCCTTCATCAGGCTAGTAGGTCTGAACTAAGTGTTGCCTGAGCATTAAGTTTTGGTTTTGTCATAGTTTCAAACAATATAATATATATAATAAATTAAAAGAATTGGTATGTCGATCAGCATGATGTTCAGTACTACTATCTGGAGATCTGGAGGAAAGAGCTGAGGCCCTTGAGAATTAGACATGGCTTTGCAGTGTGACTAAGCTAACTTTCAATTCAATTTAGGTTCTCTCTCCCTCCTTCCTGCCAAATTGAATTAATTTCACAATGTCACATTTTCTTTAAACTAGAAAGAATGACACATCAAAATAATTAAAATAATTTTCATGGAAAGGAAAGTGGATGGCTTACCTGAAATTAAAGTTCAGCGTCATCAGTCAGGAAAATAGGAAGTTCTTCAAATCTTTGGAAACTACCTCCTTCTTCAGGAGAAACACATCCAATGGCAATCAAGAACCTAAGTTTGGAAAAATATTAAGCAATTCATTTATATCATGTGTTGAGAAGTGAGTTCCATATTCCATCACTCCTTACCATCTCCATACAGAATGAACCCTCGTATACAATTGACCCTTAAGTGTACTTACTTTATTATTCACAAGCAACATCTACAGTATAAGAAAGAAAACCCCTTATCAAGCTACTCCACCTGCATTACCAGCAATAAGTGCAGTACTATATCCTGAAGGTGGAGAATTTGCTGCTCTGTTAATTTGAAATATTCAACATGACAACACCAACTTTAAATTTCAAGAAAACCAGTCATTCTCTGTCTCTCTTGCTCTCCCCCACTTTCTCTGTCTTCCTTTCCCCTTCCCTCCCTTCCTCTCTCCATCTCTTCCTTCTCTTACACCCCACTATCTCCCTCTCCCTTTAATACTCTCCCTCCCTCCCTCTCTCTCTCTCTCTCTCTCTCTCTCTCTTGATGTTATTCACATAATTTATTTTGACAATGTTAGCATAGGAAAGATAGTGAATTAATAACTTACCTGAAATTATGGGCCAATTGGCATGTCAAACAGTTCAAACTTTGGGTGACACTAGGCTCCTTTTTCAGAAGTGTGTGCAGAACATGTTGTCTGACCACACAGAATTGAAAATTGTCAACACATCCTCCTTGAAAACCACATCACTCAGACTAAGGTCCCCTGACCATCCCTACAAATGGCAAAGAGTTGATGTAACTGTTATTTCAGATTACTCAATCAAGAAGGTCTATGCATGTTTAACTGTATAGATGTTCTGTCGTTGCTGTGAATTTTGAAGATGAGCATAATTTTTGTTACAGATTTTGACAATTCACTTAGATAAATCTACAGCTTTGAGGGTGATTGATGCTTTACCAATTTCAGATTAATGTTTTAATGAAATATTACCTTCATTGAAGCTGAATTTTGAACAATTATGTAAATTAGTTGTTTTTAATTCAGTTTAAAACCATTACTTATTCCACATCTGCAACAATTCAACATTTGCTCACCCCATGAAAATGTGGTTTTGTTACCACTGGGGAAATGTTCCTGAGCATCATGCTTTTCTATTTTATCAGAAATTATTTTAAAAATACATAACTAACTTTTTTACTGATAATTTATATACCAGTAAACTGAATTTTCATCCACCATTAACCAAAAAAAATATTTGATAAATTTTGAATCATAACGGTAATTAATTAAAACTAAAGAACCATAATAATACAGTTTGTTTGGGTTCAGTTACTAGAATTCTTTTTTATTATGTAAGTTTTAATATATGAAGATAAGAAATTTAAACTAAATTGAATGTAAAAAAATTTCAATTTTTTTATCAAAATCATTTGTGTTTATTATGGTTAAGTTTGACTGATTTTTAGTATCAAACAATGTTAAAAAGTATTGGTTTAATAATCGTGATTCTACATTTCATCTCCATAAAGTTTTAGTATTTCCAAAATATCCTTAATGTTGCTTCAGCTTTTTTAATGTATTCAGTTTCCTCTGTCTTCCCATATCCCTCCCAGTTTCTCTGTTATATGAATCTGATTATTGGCTTCATCATAGGTTGATAAATATGGTTTGATCTGTTTAGTCTTTTATGGCACGTTTGATACTCCAGAATACTGACAAGTATAATTTACAGTTATAAATATTTGCTTAATGAGACTTTTAATAAACTATTTATTGCTTGAAAGTTTGTAACCTCAAATGCTATTACAAATTAATTGTACTAATTCAGTAACTATTTTTTGGCTATTTGGCCATTATATATATATATTTATTAACTTTCAAGGTCTTGTTTATATGAGTAGATATACAATTTTGTATTGACAAATTGTTGCCATATTTTTAAGGTAGTCAGAAAACATATTTCCAATATGTGCTGAATGTTTGTTTTAATAATGATTAGAATATTAAGTTAATGAATTGTTAACAAGAAATTGGTAATCATCCATTTTTATTTTGTTGGACAAGTTTGCTAATGTTTCTTCATTCAATATGTTAATCTTAGATGATTCAAGACTGAGTATGGTGTGTTGCACCAGCATATTCCATTACAGCTTAAATTTTTCATAATTCCTATATTCATTGGTTGTAACTCATAATTTGTGGTTAAAAATTGCACTTTCACAATATGTGGTGTCACCAGAAAACACTGTGTTTTACAATTTTTTTATGAAACTCTTTCAGCCAAAATTGAATTACTTTTGAGGTGACTAATAATTTTGTAAGTGTGATTTGGTTTGGAGTTTCCTAATCTGATAGAAACACCTAACTTTTGCAATTTTTCATTTTTTAACATTAGAACACTTTTTATACACAATATACTATCGCTTCCTTGCTGTTTATTTCCACGGTGACAAATATCTCCCTTAAATGCCATTTTTGAGTATATAAAAAAAAATTGAAAATTTTTTGAGTAAAAGCTTGTAGTGGGACGCCTGAACCTTGTAATACACTGAGTGGCCTGAGACAAGGAGACACACTATGTTGTCTGCTCTTCAATATAGTATTAGAATAAGGGGTGTTGATCTGGATATCAGAGAAACCATACTACATAAATCAGAACAAATACTTGTATTTGCAGATGATGATGTACTAATAGGAAGTCAGATAAAAACAATAAGAAATGCTTATGAAAGATTAGCGTCTGGAGGAGCACAAATATGGTCAAAAGTTAACTACAGTAAAACAAATGTAATGGAAACCTCTAGTAATACAAATATTTCAATTCATTCTGTAAACATAGAAAAAGTAAATAAATGCAAGTATTTATGAGCTATACTAGTGATAATAACAACTCTATAGAAATTAAACACAGAATAACATGACAACATAAGTTATTATTGACTAAAAAAGTTAATGATGTAAGAGTAAGAAGACAGACTAAAATAGAAATTGAACCAATAAGACCTGTAATATTCTATGGATGTGAGAGTTAGGCACTAAGAAAATTCTGATATATATATATATATATATATATATATATATATATATATATATATATATATATATAGGGTCCATCCAACCATTGTTGGTGTATTCCCTTATGTTGTGGTAGTTCAAAACTAATTTTGTTTAATTGTTATTGTGACTGGTTAAAAAATGGCAGCCTTTTTTGTTGCCCATGGTGTGTTGTTTTTTTACTTTTGCAGGTATTTGTGAATTTCTAAATTATCGAGCACAGAGTTGTACTATCATTTTCAAAAAAACTGCATTATGTTCAGTACATTCTGGCCTATAAATCAAACCTTTATTTAATTGCCTAATATTATTTTTTCATGTACTCTGTGGAACACAAAGTTATCAATAGCAAATGAAGAAAATTAAATTTTCGTAGGTTAATTTCTCCAAGACAAACATTGTTTATGCCTCAATATTTTTTTGTGTGCATTCATACATATGAGTGTATTTACTATATATATATATATATATATATATATATATATATATATATATATATAATATATCAATGGTAGTTTTTGGTCATTGTAGATCATAAAATATGACATGTACATCTTTGTTTTGACATCTAAGTTGTTCACTATCACAACCCACCACTTTAAATTCATTGCTTACTCTTTCTTGGCTACACGAATTGGTCTCTTTGTTGGAAACATGACATTTAGTTTTCAATTTTTCTATCAGGGCATCATATTTGGTTTGTAAACTTTGATTATCATCAGGATTAGAAATTTGAATTTTCTGTTGAACTGAAACTTTCAATATTTTTTCTGACAGTAGTATAAATTTTTATAATTTTTTTTCAAGGCGCAATATCTTTTTTCTTCACTTAATTTTCTAATTTTGCAAGCAAGTGATATACCTAAAATAACACAAGCTGAATCTACTTTTTATAAAGTTTCCACCGAGTTCTGAAATTCTATACCTGAACATTAACCAACACTTTCTTTGCCTATAACAATTATTTTATAGTAGTGTGTAAGGCACAATGATTTTCCACAGTATATTATGGTATAAGATTGACAGGAACACTTACATTTAGAATTATGTTTGAAAGTTACTTCTCTTAAGTCTTCGATTACAGCTTTTTTGTGCTTTTGGAAAGTATCTGAACAAAACTGGTCAGAGAGATGATGAAACTTCTTTAAATATTTAATTTCATGATACTTACAAACTGAAGTGACCTGAGCACTTTTCTAACCTTTCAAATACCTTTTTTCCTGTTCACTATAATCTCTGATTAGTTTCATATCTTAAGAAAAACTCCATACACAGTTTTATGGCAAGCTTCATTAGTAAAAACATCTATTGAACACTGACACTGTTTTAATTAAAATCTCACTCAACTGTACAGTTAAGAGCTCAGACCAAAGTGAGACAAATATTGTAAGAAATGGAAGGCAACAGACAGTGCAGAAAATGACTGCAAATGATTGACTGAACCTGCGAAATCCTACATCAGTTAACAATAGACACACTGAACTAAACATTGTAACAAATAATTTATGACAGTTTAATTTTGTATATAAAATAGTACAGCATTGTGTACTGTGAAGCCTGCACGATTATTTATAATAAATTATTCAGATATATTTAAGAAATGGTAATGGCAATCAATTATTTATCTGACATTTTTAATAACTGAAATAACATCAGCCATTTACTAAGAGATTTATTATTAAGAGCAATTTAAAACACTATATTTCATACCTAAATTTCTTCAGGTGAAAATTTAATTAAAAGATAAATTTGGAATCTAAAAAATTAAATAAACCAAAATTTAAAAACATGATTTTTATTACAATTATGTAGAGCAGAAATTTTTGTTTGTAATGTTATATAATTTCTGTTCTACATTTTTGTGCTATAAATTTTCACAGAGAGCTAAGCTTTCCCAGTGAATTTGTTGTCAATGTAATTCTTGGGTATCAACCCGGATCAATGTTTATTTCCATAACAAGCAACAGCAAGCTCTGACATTGTCATCAGGCAGACTGTACTCACTAAAACTTACTTCCAGTTCGAAGGTACATTCTATGAGCAAACAGACAAGTTGACGGGGTAGCCATGGGCTCACCATTTTTACCCTTTCTCGACTTACTGATTTACAAGAAGCCAGAAGGAAAGCTTGGTCATGCAGTAACCAGAAAGATGACTCATATATACCTGTACTTGAATGCCAACAGCTTTCATCATCCAGCTCAGAAACTTAAGTACTCACTACTTTATTACACAGAGCACAGGTGATTTCCAACCTGGAAAGCCTACCAACAGAGCTGGCCCACCTAAAGAAAATGTTCCTGCAGAATGACTACACATGTTAGCAAATGTAATCGGATGGAAGAAAAACACACAGCTGTTAAAACCATTACCTTCTTACCATATGCAGGCCAAACAACACTGAAAATCAGCAGAACACCATAATGACACAATATTAAGACAGTTTTTAAGCTGAAGCAATTGAAATTAGAATTCGGACAAGGTACTGAACTGAGACAATGGGTTTCAGCTCAGCAAAGCTTGGGGTCCACCACTCACAGCCATTAAACACCAAAATTCCCGACTTGTGACCAAGGCACTCCAGAAGATATGAGGAAGTGGACCAATTGGAACTATGTACAGCTCCTGGTACAGGCAACATGTGGCGAGGTATATGTATGGTTGCCACAGTCTCGGCATCTCAGTCTACCTGACTATGATGGCTGAGCTTGCCTTTGAAACATTGCGGAAACAAACTTTCATCTTAGTTAAAATCCGTTAATTGTATTCAGAATAATATAATTTAGAAATATTATGGAAAATTCATTTTCTTTGATTTTTTTAGCTTACAAATTTATTTTTTAATTAAATTTTACACCTGAAGAGGTCTCAAAATTTAGGCTTGAAATGTAGTGTATGTATAATGTTTGAAGTTGTGCTTAATAAATCTCTCATTAATTGGATGATGTTATTATATAATAGTAATTGTGAATCATGAAAATGGATTCAAACTTTGAATATGTGGGTATTTTTGAATTAGGTAGATTGAATTAGATTGTCCAGGGAATACAAACAGATTTCTAAAAACCATTACACACTGCCCTGTACATATACTAACAGAAATAAAAAAAAGCATCAACTAAGAAAAATGTATCATATGATTAGCTCCATCTGTTATTATTTTATTATTAAACGTTCAGAAATTTAGCAGACTCTGTATATTTGTTTAGTTGAAACTCAATTTACACAAATTTTTCTCATGAATAATGCATTATCAAACATTGCTTTCTAATAATATACTCATACTAAGATTTCAAATTTTTTATGTTTATAGTTTAAAATGTCTTCAATTCTTTTCAGTAATCTTCAAGTCAGTACTGATTACATTACTTTAATATTCCACACTTTAAACCTCTACAGCCCTTCAGAATAGTTCAATTGTGCTCATTCAATATACTTCTAAACTAAAAGTTCACATTAAATTAAATTTTTACAAAATTGACAGCCAAGTGTCGGTTATTGATTTTTTTTTTAATCCTTTTACAATTTCATAAGTGTGGCCATTCCAAATTTCATCAAATTCTTGTAAGTTTTTATTCTTTCAGATAGCATTTGGTAGAAATTATGAGTAATTTTATGAACATTCAATCCTTTTATTTAGAGAAATCATTCACACCTTATTTTAAAGCACATGAAAACTATGATTATTGTCTTGCAGTTTCTTGATACAACGCATAAGTTTGGATAAAAATGCTTTAGCAGCATACAAAAGTGCTAAGTGATTAGTAGATATTAGCAAAGTGCCCAACTAATCTCAGCCACACATTTCATTAAGGCATGTCATGTTTAGTTTGTGTTACAGAAAGGGTTGTGCTCAATCACAAATTGGGCATTAATAATATGTGGGAAGTATGATGGCAAGATTGAATTGATAAAAAAAAGGTGCTGGACTATCAATTAATGATAAAATAATAGAAAACTAATTTCCTTTGAAACAGTAAGTGGTATGCTCTTCGACTCCCATTTCTTGCAAACAGTCATTCCAAAGAGCTTTCTGCTCCTAAGCAAGCTGTGAGCTGGTGCATGAAGGTGGAGGGAAGGCCGCTCAAAGAGTGGTGTCAAAAAACGTGCTCTGTCAGGGTGACCTGTGAGCTGGCGCATGGAGGTAGAGGAAATGTTGATCAAAGAGCAGAGCGCTGCAACAATACATTTTACCCTGTATGACTCCTTAGAGTCATTAGCTTCCTAGTTTGGAGTGAGTGACCAGCCACTGCTTGGAAGGAGTTGTTTATTTGAAATGACTTGCTCTGAAGCAACCCATCTGTAATTATGATTAATGGAAAATTACTGGTACAATCCTGTCTTAATTATGGGTATGTTCCCTAACAGGTTCAAGTTTTCCAGTGTGATTGCAGTCTTTAAGAAAGTACACAGCTGATGTGTTTTCTTTAATATACAATAGGGCCTTTAACATTAAGCTTAAAATAACTTACTATCTGAATCTCAGTTTGGATTTAGAAAATGATATTCAACAGAAAATTATTTATGGCCTGTTAGATAAAAAAGTATAATAAACAATACCCGCTAGGATTATTTTGTGAACTTTGTAAACCATTTGTCAGTGTTCATGACAATATATGTCAGGAAAAAAATGAAATTATATGTATTTACAATATATGCTGTTACTAATTAGGCAGAAAGCAAAGAGTCACAATGAATAATTTGTCCAGACAAACATTTAGTTCAGACTAGGTTCTACAAGGTTCTCTTTTAAGTCCACTCTTATTCTTAATGTATATAAATCTCTTCAAATTAGGGGGTGAAAAAAAATACTAATAAAATATTAGAAGTCACCAAAGGAAAACTGTTTATTATTTTTGATCTTCTTAAAGGTACCAAACATATTTTTCATCTCCAGAATTTTTTTGGGCTCTATTAAGATATAGGGAGTATTTTTCACTCGTATAAAGTACCAATTTTGATTTATGGGGCCAGGTATATATTTGACTTCCTTAATATTTGAAATCATTAAGGTACCAACAGTATTTTTGACTGCTATAAGTCACCGGTAGTATTTTTACTATCTTAATACTGGAAGAATTTTTGGTTATTATGGTACCAGAGGTAATTTTACTCTTTTAAGGTACTACAATTAATTCTTATTTTGGTCTATTTTCAGCTGTTTTAAGTGCAGTTATACTTATGATGCTGTTTTAGATCATGTATAGGTAATTGAAAATCGGGATTGGAATGAGAAGGAAGTAATTTTAATTTCCAAAAGGACTGAGAGTGGAGTTGAATTGAAAGGTTTGAAAGTGCTCAGTTGGCAATTATTATTCATTGTGACATTTAAGCCCACCTTGGAAGAGTGTGTGGGAGAGGTAAGAGAATGGATAATTTGTTCAAAATTACCTATATAAGTGTTGCATTCATAGTTTTCGGTGTCATTTATATCATTAGTGATGTACTCAATTCAGTTTGTCGCATGTTGGTATGCGACAGTGTGAAAATGGGTTATTTATAAAATGAATATTTTATTAAATGAATAGAAATTAGTGTTGATTTAATTTATCTTGAGTAATATAAAAAATATCCCGGGCAACACAGGGTATTTGGTAAGTCTGTAATAGAACACATGCTATGCTATTTCACACAACAATTTTTATTTTAAACCCTGTAACTTTAGAAAGGTATATAATAATGAAGTAAAAATTACATTGTTCCATTGTTTTTGATAGATAATAAACTAAAAGAGAAAGAACATGTCTAAACTTTAATAAGTATATTTTCAATTCAGTTGCATGTGCAGTCAGAATGAAGTTAAATTGCATTTATACAAGAACTATAAAACTAGTGTATATGGCATTTTCCACACCCTCTCAACTTAAGATATATATTTTTTTGATTATTCCGCAGGGAAAGAACGTATATTTCTATCCCAAAAGCATGTTGTCAGAATAATATAAATATGCAAGTAACTGACATCATGCTATTCAAAAAATTTGTTATACATACTATATTCTGTTAATTTATTCATTCATCGATAGATTGTTATTCATCAATTATAATGAATTTAGTCCCAACTGACATATTCATTTTTTTAACACATTAAATAAAAGAAATTACAATAAGAACTTCAAGTCTGCATCAGTTGCGCTAAAAGAAGTAGAACATACAGGAGTATTAATTCTTCAAAAAATCATTATTACATTCTAGAATTGCAAAAACTCCAGTGAGCTTAAAAGTTTCCTGGTCTGGAAAGGAAAGAGAGAAAGTATGTGGCTTACTTGATAGTCGGGTTTGGTGTTGCAATGCAGAACAGGGAGAATTACTTCAAGTTTTCATAGGCCTTAACCTCCTCCTTCAGGAGAAAGCGATTCTGTGTGCAGGCCAGTCAGTCTTATGTAGTGTTAGAACAGTGCAGTCTGCCGCCGACATTCCAGTGCATTCCAGTTCTGTATTCAGGAAGGTGCCTTAGAACCTTGAAAATTAGATGTGTTCCTTCCAACCAATGTGGTGACGCCAACTTTCAATTCAAGAAAAGTCAGCCACCATCTCTATTTCTTGTCCATATTAATTCAATAATTTCACAATGTCCCATAAGCCTTGTTGCTTATATATGTATGTAAATTCATACACATACGTGTGTGTGTGTGTGTGTGTATCACATTTGGATAGGAAAGGGAGACAGCAAAGTCGACAAATTTTTGAGGGCCTGAACCCATTTATTAGGTGTGAACTGATGACTGGCTGGGCACAAATTGATGATTTAAACTAAGGTGCACCAACTGTTAGACAGCAACAATTGACACCCAAAAAAATCAACAACTCTGTATTCCTCACAACAATGGAAAAATACATTTATACACACATACAAACAAACACATTAGAGTTGAAGGTAAAAAGTATAGAAAAATAAAGTAAGTTAAGTAAATGAATGAGAATCGGAAAGGAATAAACAGATCATTATAATAATAATAATTTTATATATATATATATATTGATACAAGATTTCAACATAATATTATAACTACTCCAACAAAGAATATTATAATAATGTTAGAGTTCAGCATCCGATGAGTCTGGGGTAAGACTTTAAAGAGGGTTAGTGTGAATCATTGGTCAAAATTGTTGGAATTACTTTTGAGAATGTCATATCCTTACTAATATATATATATATATATATATATATATATATATACACAATATTAGGAGCTTCCATTAAGGAATAAATACAATATTAGGAGAATCCATTAAGGAATTGGAACTAATTTGGTGACACAGTCACATTCAAACTTGGATAGTGAGGAAGGATAGAAATAAATAGGAGAAACAGGAGGATTGCGCTTTATGTGAATTCATATGCTCAGGCGAAGAATTACGCACATAGAAAAGCATATGTTAAAAGCAGAGAGAAGGATGGAAAAAGAAGGAAAGACTGAAAATATTTGACCCAGGCGGGATATATAATATTGTATTAATTCCTTAATGGAAGCTCTAAATACTTCATTCCCTCTACTCTATCCATTCCTCCACTAAAACTACTAATTATCCACAATAAGACTGTCTATATTTACCTGGTCAGGAACTTGACCCGGTGGTCGAGATGGTTAAGGTGTCTGTGTACTGTCCCGCCTGGGTCAAATATTTTCAGTCTTTCCTTCTTCTCTCATCCTTCTCTCTGCTTTTAACATATGCTTTTCTATGTGCGTAATTCTTCGCCTGAGCATATGAATTCACCTAAAGTGCAATCCTCCTATTTCTCCTATTTATTTCAATCCTTTCTCACTATCCAAGTTTGAATGTGACTTTGTCACCAAATTAGTTCCAATTCCTTAATGGATAATATATATATATATATATATATATATATATATATATATATATATATATATATATATATATATGCCAGCTGGCATGCAGTTCAGGCCCTCAAAAATTTGAACTTCCACCTATGTCAAACTGGACCAACTATTGATTTCAGGTAAGTCTGCATCACTGTCTTGCTTTCCCATCCGAATGTGTTGTTTAATTTGACCTTGACACATTTTCCTTAAGTATGATATATATAATTGCAATATTGGTATGGAAAGGCAAGAGAGACAGGCTGTGGCTTACTTGAAAGTAAACTGCAGTGTTGCCATAAGGAACTGAAGTTTGTTCTTCAAATTTTCGGCGAATTTGAAGAACAACCTTCAGTTCCTTATGGCGACACCGCACTTCACTTTCAGGTAAACCACAACCTATCTCGCTTTCCTTTCCATACCAATTTTGCAATTATTTTTGACAATGGCATATCCTTACTAATATCATATATATAAACACACACACACATAAATGCACACACGTCAGGAAATTTGAAACAAGAACCAATGACTTACCTGAAATTGAGGTTTGGTGTCGTCAGTGTGGATGAATCATTTCAAGTTTTTCAAGATGTAAGCATAGTTGAAATTTAATTTGACACAAGTTGAAAGAGAGGAAACATGGCATTTTATCAATTTCTCTCTCATACTCTGTTATTTTTTTAAAAAAATAAGGTCTACTAATGAACAAAATCCTGGAGTAGCATCCAACCAGATGTGATGTAGAAAAATATCTAAGACTTACGTTAATGGAAATCTGAAACAAACCATGAATGAAATGATTTTTGTATTTAATCATTTTCATGAATTAATATCACAAATTGTTCTTCATACATTTTTTAAATTAGAATTACTTTAATTTTACTGGTATCAATTTATTTAGTTTTAAAAAGAATTATTTGGTAACTTATATTACAGGTGTGATAGGTGCTTTGCGTGCTCGCTCAGACTCTGTCCATCACCATCCTCCAAATGTTGCTACTTCCACTCAGACTGCAATGGAGTGTGATAGCTCAGGTGTCTTACCACCACCACCTCCTAGACCCGGAGGACATTTTCACCCTCACCAAAGGCCTGGAGGGCCCCGACGTGGACCTCCACCACCACCTTACATGCTGGAGTGTACCCAAGCTGGAAGTCTAGGGGTTCCTCTGGGAGGTGGAGCACTGCAGTCTGTACCACCTCCGTTGTTTTATCATCACACCACAAGTGTTGGATATAGCTTCCCACCTTCGGCAGCTCCTTTGTCTCTCGGTTCTGAAGGCAGTAGCAAACGACAGCAGCAACAACCATCCGGGGGTGGAAGCGATCGAGAGGACAGCCCTATGGTGGGTGTGTGTGTCCAACAGAGTCCAGTAGCCAGCCATTAACAGTGACTGTCCACTTAGCTGTGCACTCAACTGTGCTTATTAAAAATATATATATTTTTTTTTATATGTATATATATATATATATATATATATATATATATATATATATATATATATATATACACACATACATATATAGGGAAGTGAAATTTGAACATGTACTCTTTCTTGGGGAAGGGAAGACACTGACAGTATTCGATGTTACTGGTGATGACAATCGAGTTGTGTGTTATCTCCAGAATTCCGAATTGTGTTTTCCTCCCCCATTATTGCCATGCTGAAATGACTCGTGCTCCGTAAAGTGTTGTTCCCCCTCCCTCCTTCCATTGTGTCCTTCCTAATCAGTTCCTCTTGCATATGGCATTTATACTGGGTCCTTTTGCTCAGGTGTGGAAACTCTAAATGACTGTTTACATGGGAACATTTGGTATACAGATGTAATTTATTATGAGTTTGTTTTTGTTAACAGTCTTCTGGGCCCTCAGCACATCAAGGTCCTCTTTTCCACACCTTATATCCTCAATTTTGTGCTCATATGATCATTTTTTTAATCATGAGATTTTAGTACCGTAGGATAAAAATGTTCAATCTGCTTGACGCCTCATCACCCAGTGTATTAATTCAAAAAGGAAAATATAAATGTACTTGACAAAGGTCTTATTTTTAATAATAAAATTATGGCATGCATCTTGTTTTCTAAAAGAATTCCATTAAATTTTAGTATTCTTCAGCAAACATGGAAGTGTGAATTAATGTTTTTTAGTATATTGAATATGATTGCAGAACATGTTATATATTTTGAAAAGTTTTATGTAAAGAACTGATTTATTTTATCATATATTGTTCATCTATTGTATCAAAATATCTTAACTAAATTTATTTTTCTTGCTCTTGTCTGAAAAAACATGAAAATTATCTTTGCACTCACAAAATAGTCACATCTATTTACTTCTTCAGAATCTGTTTACCATCCTGCTTTTAAAACATTTCTCATTTAATAAGAATACAGGATACAAGAAGTACAAAGTTTCACCAAAAGAATGAATTAATGGTTTTTCTTTTTTCAAAATTATTGTTTTGAACCATTTTTTCCATTAGTTCTTGATTAATTAAAATTAAATATTTTAATATGTTATAAAAACAAATATAATATTGCTTTTATTACACATATATAAAAGATTATTTCATTTGACCATAGCCATTTTATAATCTCCATTTATTGAAACAATTTTATTTTATCACATTCTGAGGATACATGATATATAAAGTTATTGATTTTTATACTGTGAATTGTTGTGACTTAGTAGTTGTTTTTTCCCCTTAATAATATCATACAATACTCAGATGTGTTTAAATGTTTAAATAGTTTTGGGTGAAACTTTAAATTTAAAAGTTATAGTTGTGTGATAACCTTTTTTAAAATAATGTCTTGATATTTAATTTTTTAAATTTCATCTTGGCTTTTTACGACAGTCATACATTAAGTGCAATTGGTTGGAAAGTTTATTCACGCATGTAAAGAGAATTTAATTATTTTTTTTAATTGGAAACTAGTTTCAACCTTGTGTATGTGCTTGAGCATTTTTATGTATTGAAAAGAATACTTTCTAAACAAGGTTCACTTTATTGTTGAATTGATTCCTTACTTAACGTGATGTGTAATTTATTTTATTGATATGGGCATTGACTATTTAATATTTACAAAATACTTTCACTGTCAAAGAATGTTTTCTTTAATTTATTGTTTTTCCTTCTGATGTCTTATTTTCTCCACTTGCATGATACTAGTATATTGTCATATTGTTATTGAACATTTCAATTAACACTTTTTTATCTGTGTATACAATTTATTTCCAAAATTTTAAAGTCAATTTTCACGTAGATAAAGTATTTTTTTTAAAAAAAAACAATGCCAGATGGAACATAAAAATGAACAAATACATTTATATTTTAAATAACAATCATTAACAGGAAGTACATTTGTAAGTTATTAATATTTTATGGTTTCATAAACTAAGTGTAAAATTTAAGGAATTTCATAATCCTACATTTTATCAAACTCAGGTCATTCATTACTCATATATTAATTTAAGAATTTGTAGAGTTACAAACTTTCTAAATTGCACTGTCTAATAAAGGAGTATATTGGAAGTTTATCTTTTCGATAAATTGACATTAAAATCAAGTTATTGTAAAATAGCAAGAAATTCAAAATAATTTAAGTACTGTTGTTATTTCTTGTTTTGTTATTTTCATCTCTTTCTTTCATTATTTTACTGGCAGCTATAAAAAAATGTTTTCATTTACTTGTAATTTATAATACATTAGAAACCATATGCAAGTCAATCTTTAACATTGTTTTTAGTTATCTTTTATTTTGCTTATTCATAATTTTATTATTGATTTTAATTTAATGGTTTAATTCAGTCATTGTAATTTCCTTAAATTCATCCCTTAATGATGGAAATATTAAACAATATTTGATTAATGTTTTGGTCATAATACTGATATATTCAGAATGATAAGACAAATTTCCTACTATTAATATTATTCTAAAACCCAATTTAATTGTCAGCCAATATGCATTTCTGTTCATTTATTGATTACACATATTCAAATTTATGAGCACACATTACTTGTATTAATTTTCTTCAAGATATTTTTATCAAATTTTGTAATTGCTTCAGTTTCAATTGTGCTCAGAGTAATGTTTGAAATTAAAGTATATGGTGGATCTAATGCTATAATTACATTTGATTGGTGGAAACTTACGAAATTTAGATGGAAATACTGATGGAAGCATTTATGGTCTGATCTGAGAAAGTTACTTATTATCGGCCTCATATTTCCTCACTCGAACAGGTTTAAATAGCTGTATGCTTTGTAAATGTAAATACAATGTATGAAGAAGTATTATTTTATAATGGACAAAAATCACAAAATACATTTTTATGAAAATATTTATGAAATGTTTTGGTTTTATTTTTTTTAAATGTTTTACTCTTACTCATAAAAAAATTCAATATTTTCAAATTAATATAAACTTGACAAATACTTCTAAGTGTTGGATTCATTTATAGACTATGCATTAATTATACAATTCATAACTATGTGCTGAACAAAACTGTAGTCTCCAATTGTGACAATTTCAACAAATTCTGTCAAAAAACAATTTCAGTTTTGGCATTTTGAACAATGGATTTTTTTTATTTATTTATATAAAATCTGCCACTGGTGCACAAAAGTTTCAGAGAACTGGCAGTTTAAAAGGGTGTGATAGTAGACACGTATTATTTAATTTCAAAAATGTACTTTCTGTTTATAATGTTAATATTTATTCAGAAAATATAACTTAAATGGTAATGAGAAATGTATCTCTGTGTGTGTGTGTGTCTATACATGCATACATATAAATACATATGTGGTGTTTGTTTAATATATAAAATATAGACACAATTTTTAAAATGCAAATCAGAGGATGTATAAATTTTTGGGTAACTTATTGGATATAGGGAGGGGTGAAAGATTGGGAGGGTGGGGGCAGTTAATAACTACTGTTGTTATATACATACATACATATATATATGAATATATTGAAATTATAAAACATTTGTGTATACCACATTGTTCAAAATGTCTTTTAATTTATGTGAAACATCTTGTGATTGTAAATAGTGTCGCTATGTGTGAAGAGAGAACTGTTACAGAAATGGCATAAGTGACGATATGATTGGTATATGTGTAAATGTGTATGAGAGTATGTGTGTAAATGCCAGTCATAAATAAATCGATTAACACTAATAGTACGTAAAGTTGAAATTATGAGGAAAAGGTGAATTATGCAATATCCCAGAATCTTCCAAATGTGTAATAAGTATAACATATTGCCATTCTCCAATAATATAAATAATAAATCACATAATATAACTATGCTAAATTTAGTAATTGTCAAGCAAGGGGTGTTTATATAGTCCACAGTTCCTAGAAGTCTCGTTTTCTGCATTTGTTAGTTAATTTCTTCAACCTAATATATCACTCTTGCCTTCAGTAAATTTTTACAATCAGTTAATTTTTTAATTTATTTGTTGCTATGCCATTTCTTTAACTGTGCCCTTTGTCAAGAAATTGAGAAAAATTATAAAAAAAATGAAAGAAACAACTTGTGATTTTAGACTATTTATATGAAACAGTAGATTTAGAAAGAAAAATAGATCATAATGAAAATAATGCTTTTAGGATATTTGCTTTGAAAAGAAAATATTATAATAAGCTCTTATCACCATTTCAAGTCTACAGGATGCAAAATTGTGCTTTTTAATTTATATAAATATATATTAAATAAATAAAGGATTAAAATAGTTATTTATTGTTGTAAATATGTGGTGAGAAATGTTCATCAATTTATTATTGATTGCATATCTTCTCTTGTATTAACTTCTATCTAAATCATGTGACAATTATTTTAGAGGTTATATGGCGAAGACATTTATGTAGATTATAAAGAAAACATATATGTATATATATATTATGATTAATTTAAATAATATATATTTTTAAATGAAAATACTCTCTTTATAGTAAATAGTCCAATAACCTTGTACAGTAAATATATATTTATATATATACATATATATATATGAACAATTTCCATATATATGAAATTTATATTCTGTAGTCTTGAAATGGGAGGCCTATCACCGGTCAAATATAGGTGAGGCAGATCACCAAAAACAAAAAAAATAATAAAAAAATTTCCCGGCTTTTTGTTAAATAAAAGAAGCAAGAATTTGTTGCATATGATTGTATTTGGTATATTATAACTCCTATTCCTATGTCATTTTATAAACCACCTTATTTACACCAAAAGATTATTTATATTCTTTTATTTAGGTAACCAGATATAATTAAACAGTTATTCAAAAAAGCTTGGATAATTGAACCTTATTCATATTTTAATTCACACAATGAATAACATATTCTCTAAATACTGTGGTTGTAACCCCGTACCCTTTTCTTCCCCCTCTCTCTAAGTATATCTAAACCTAACGTTAATTGTCCTTTCTAAATTTAGGAAGTTATTCATTGCATTAAATTTCTTGCACTATGACTTCAACATCTTGTGCTAGATAGCACATGCTTTCATTTAATATTATTAATATGCTTACTCAAGTCTGCAAACTTTCAACTTCCATTGATCATAGCAACTATTTATTATCTCAGTTGTCATCTTACCCTTAATTTCCATAGCCTCTACTTCACTACTTTAAATCTATTTTCAAACTTACTTTATTGATTTAGAGTTTGTTGTTCCAGTTTGTTCATCCTGTGGTTAATTCTTAGGGATTGCTGATTCATGTAGATGAATCATGAATGTTGCTTAATGTGTTCAGTTGTTTGGTTCACTAAATACTTCAAGTTATGTATAATTTATTTCAATGTTTGTATATAGAGGGTTATTGTGTTATTTGGTTATTGGGGTTTAGGTTTATTTTGCATACACACTTTAAGCTTGTTGAAGAATTAAGGTGCCCACATGTCAAATAACTTGGTAGCTCAGTTTAGTGTATTATTTGCACATGTTCTAGCCTCTCCCAGTGCACAGCCAATCAACTTTAGTTTGTTCTAAGAGCTCAACCATGTTAGACCCTGTCGTGTCTCCTTTCCCCACCCACAAACTGAGCAACATTTTTAGTTCATACCCTCTAACGGCTGGTGCACCACAGTTTGATTTTGTGCCCGACTGGCCCATAATTGAGACCTTCTATCCTGAAGAAGAGGGTGCATGCCCTGCCAAAAACACCACCCATTGATGTAAGGAAAGTCAACTGCTCTCTGTCTCTCTCTTTCCTTTGATATTTAATTATATATATATATATATATATATATATATATATAATTCATTAAGGAATTAATTCCCTCAACTCAATAAATCCACTAAATAACCATTTATACAAAATAATACTGTCTATATTTGTTTGGTCAGGAGCTCGACCCAGTGGTCAAAATGGTTAAGTTGTCTGTGTACTGTGCAGATTATGCAGATTTAAGTTCTCCCTGGGTCAAATATTTTCAGTCTTTCCTCCTTCCTTCGTTCTCCCTGCTTTGAACATATTCTTTTCTATGTGTGTGATTCTCTGTCTGAGCATATGAATGCACATAAAGTGTAATCCTATTTATTGCTATCCGTCCTCACTACCCAAGTATATATATATAACACGTTAATATAGGAAAGAGACAGAAAATTCAACTTACCCCAAATCAATAGTTGGTCCAGTCTGGCTGAGGTGAAGGAATAATACGACTTTTTGAGGACCTGAGCCCCTTTGTCAAGAGAGCTGCTCCCCGTATGCACCAGAATGCAAAGTCCCGGGGAGTCCACACTATGACCATCCATAAAAACTGGCTGTGGTGCTTCTAATCCCATAGATGTGGGCAACAGACTCCTTACTCCAGTATCTATGTTGGAGATGGATGTGTGAGATCTGTGACTATTCTTAGTGGAGGGAGGGGTTCCTCCAAAAATAGTACACTATGGAGACCTCCCTGATGGTGTAGCATGATGGGAGGTGTGGGTGAATGGAGGTGTAACAATTATTTAAGGTTTCGCCTCCATGAGCTGTTAATGGTTGGTAGTATCTGAGATGAGACTCGGGGCAGACCACACAGCTTTTACTCTTTAAACTGATTAGATTGTTTCGAATCGCACATATCTGGGTAACGGTCTCATTGCTTTCAGATCTCGTGTGATAAAAGATGTGAAACCAGCCTCAAACCACAACTATTTTCAGTAGTGAGAAGAATCCTTCTGGCAATAGAACTCTTCCCGTGTTTGCTGCACATGGGAAAGTGAAGGAGGAAGGGAGGGCACATGGTTCTGTTAGGGGTTCTTCTGAGAAGCTATCATCTGCCCTGCCAGGAAGTGGTGGTGATTGATTCAATGTGGTCGTCCAGTGTTCTGTGGTGTGCAAGGTGTTGGTAACCTCAGCATCAACCGGACGCCTGGAGGCTTGGGTTGAGTGGTGGAGACTAGAATGTGCTGAAAAGTTTCAATGCCTTCAGGCAAGTTCATCTCCACCCTGCAGGGTTATCCTGAACACTGGTGCTAACATATTTACGTGTACAGCATTATTGCAGGCAATTTGATACCTACAGGTGCGTCGGGTCCTGTAGTCCAGCTGGGTTTTGATTCGCCACGTCATAGACAAATATGCACGGAGTCGGATTCCGGCGGGCATGTGGTTTCATAGGCAAATCTTTCTTCTGTTCTCTGGGTGTTGGACCCAGCCTACCAGGATTTAGATATCAAGGTATCAACATTCCCTTTTTGGAGAGTTCGAAAAAAGACCGCTAGGAAGTATTTACATTTATTTTCCTATCTAAATGTGTTATTTAAATTGGCCTTGTCACATTTTCCTTATTATATATATAAAATTAGTAATGATATGACATTGTCAAAATAATTCCTGAAGAAGGAGGCTGAGAGCCTCCGAAAATTTGAAGAACTTCCTTCAGTTCCCTGAGCCTGCAAAGTTTTAATTTGGAGAAGTTTTCAGACAACCGCCAACTTCATCGTCAACCAGCAAGGGTAGCTGCCCCTTCGATACCTTCGCCTCCTTCACTGCAGAATATCATTCAAGAACCTAGTCGAAGTTCACCACTACGGGAAAAGCAGCTAAATACTTCAGTGACTAGAGATTCTCCAGAAAGTTCGATTCCATGCAGTTCATCAGGACCAAATTCTATTGGACCATTCAGGAAAGCCAGCAGACAACCACGAGAACCGGCATGGATGAAAGACTACCAAGTGGGACATCCCTATAAGTGAAAAATTCAATACATAAGCAATCTTAATTTGTGTAGTATGATTTGTCCATGAACTTTAATCAATATTAAAAAAATTTACAGCACCCTAAATTATTTCAAAATATCTTCTTGTAATTATATTACGTGCGGGAAACTGTATATATTTATCAAATTAAAAATATACTATCGACTAAAGACAATCGATCAGAGACATGTATGTTGATGAACAGTTGGTTGCAGTGTGTTCATAGTAGTTGTATTGTAAATGTGATTGAAAATATGTATAAAATACAGTGAGAATCAATTAATGTATCGGCTTCATTTCCATCAGTGTGCGTAATGTTTAGCCGAATTTAACAAATAATAAAAAAAACATTACACGTTTGTAATTGCTATATTTATTTTGAATCACTTAGTAAATTCTTAAGGGAGCGGCAATTTGTCGTATTGTTCGGCGCGACCTAAACGCTAAAGCGGTCGCGTGCCTCAGAACAGCCTTGTTGCGAAGGAAGACGTGATGTAAACTCTACAGTCTCCAAAATGCTTGTAGTTCTTCTTTGGAATCTGTGCGTTGTAGACAGCATCAACCTTGTCCATGGTCGGTCTTATCGCTTTTTCTTCAATCAATTATTCCAGGAATGTTACGCTGTTGAATCCCATGATGCATTTGTCACTATTCGCAAGGATCCCTGAAACTGAGAATCGCCAAAAACCTGACTCAATCTCTCTGCACGATCTTCTGGAGTAACTAGTTTCACCATACGGAATGACTCCTGGTATTTCGACGAGCAACATTCGATAAATCACTGAAAAATGCCCGGTATGTCTTTACCACAAACTTCAATCTGTTATATTTGAAGGCACCTCGTTGAGTAACAATGGTCTGGGTAATTGCTGACGCGCCATCGACGACCAGTTCTAAGTTAGCTTGTGACAAATCCAGATCCGCGAAACAACAACCTTCTACAAATTCCGCTAGGAGGCGATTCGCTGCTGGTACATGATTAGGGTCTTGATGCAATGCCTTCTTAATGGTATCAAAATTTGAAAGATTGGTTTACCTTTCATTTTATTTAGTGGTACAATAGACTTTATCCAATCTCTAGAAGTCTTTTATTTTTTAATATCTACAGCACTTTAAATCTCCTCTCTCACTCCCTCCACACAAAGTCCCGTTATCTGGCAACAATCCTTTCTCTTATTCTTTTACACAAACACCATACACACATTAATTAATTACCACAATATATACATATAGTAGCATTTAACTTTAATGGCTGTAATATTATGAGAGGTTTTGAAAAATTATTTAATTGATTTAATGGCAAAAATTGAATTAATATAAAAAATAAACAATCAAATATTTTAAAAAAACGACTTATCTCAGGGTTTTTATGAACTACGTGGGGTGAACCGCAACATGGCAAATTGAATTGAATTTAATAAACTGAGGACTCTGGCATTACGATACTTCCGAATAGTAGCATAATATTCATTACACAGGGTCGGCGGATTTCTACTTGTTGTGGCTGGTGGTTGTACGGACTTCCGCTGTTCTGTGATGGCGCTGGACTGCATCGCTCACTTGCGCTAGTTCTGCTGAGTGCATCGTTAGGCGCCGTCAAATGGTGCACCCTCTCACCTTTTCTACCAAATGGAATGGCATTATAATAATCATAATTAATAATTCCACTGTGCGGTGCTAACTTCGTCAAGTGCTTCTTCCCAAACTAATTTATTGCAATTCTCCTTCGGATTCATCAACGTTGCAACCCACTTCTAACGTTTCCTAATCTTGGATAATAGGAGATCTTGCAAATGTAAAAAATATAGAAGTTTAATTTTTTGTTGATACAACTATGTTTTATTATAAGCCTTAAAATATAAAATAACTCATTCATAAACTAAGTAACCATTCACGAATTGAAATTGTCTTACTTTTAACAAACTAGAATAACTATTCTTACGTATACCTTATTAATTAGGGTAATTAAATAGTACCCATTCATTTTTAAGTAAATAGGTAAGTTTTAAATCATTGATTTTTTTAAACTCCTACATTAAAAACATCGTAATGATAATAAATGGTTCTCTTTCTTATATACACTCATAAGGAACCAAACTAAAATATTTTTTTACGAGCCTAGTCAGGAAAAATAGTATAAGAGAGGGGGTGGCATTGGTTTTGCAAGCGGGCGTTTAGGCAACCCAAGGATCTAGTAGTAAAATTTGTTATTGAAAGTGAAACATGTGGTATAAAGTACAAGGTTGATGACAGACTTCATTTCAGTCCAACCGATAGTCTCCATCTAGATTTAAAACTGTTTATAAATAAATTGAAATGAAACCTTGTTAATAAGTAAATAACATTAACATCTTTTAGCATTATTATTTTTGACAGACGTTAATTACTATGTTATATTAAAAACATAAATAACACGACGTTTAGTTCTTGTTTTTTTTTTCAGCAACAGGCAAGCCAGCAAAACCTTGCATCAATATTTTTGTATTAATTATATATGAAATTACTAACTCAGAAGAGGTCCAATGACGAAACGTCAGGATATTTAATCTTATAAATAAAAAAGAGTGTATGTATGTTTGTTTGTATGTTTGTTTGTATGTTTGTATGTTTGTTTGTATGTTTGTATGTTCGTTATACAAATCTACACCGGTAGAGGAAATTTCACCAAATTTCGTACACGTTATCTTTACGACCAGGAAACAAACACTGTCGGGGTGAGACATGTCTACCACCCCCAGAAGCGGGGTTGCACGGGGGTTGAAATATTTAAACATGCTAAAACAGCCGATATTTTGGTCGGATAATAATTTTTAGGGATCCAAGATTGTGATGGTGTTTCTACCGATGTTTTCTGAATATAATTTTCATCCCCTACACCCTGGGGAAAGAGCACCCCTAGCGTTTGGGGTGGAGAATACAAATCTACACCGGTGGTTAAAATTTCACCAAATTTCGTGCACGTGTTCTTTGCGACCAGGAAACAAACACTGTCGGAGTGAGACGCGCCTACCACCCCCAGAAGCGGGGGTGGACGGGGGTGGAAATATTTGAACATGCTAAAACAGTCGATATTTCAGCCGGATAAATATTTTTAGGGGTCAAAGATATTTATAGTCTTTCCACTGATGATATCTGAATATAATTTTCAACCTCTACACCCTGGCGAAAGAGCACCCCTAGCGTTTGGGGTGGAGAATACAAATCCACACCGCTGGAGCAAATTTTACCAAATTTCGTACACGGGTTCTTTGCGACCAGGAAAACAACACTTTCGGGATCAGACGCGTCTACCAACCTCAGAAGCGGGGGTGGACGGGGGTGGAAATATTTAAACATGCTAAAACAGTCGATATTTCAGTCGGATAAATATTTTTAGGGGTCAAAGATATTGATGGTGTTTCCACCGATGTTTTCTGAATATAATTTTCATCCCCTACACCCTGGGGAAAGAGCACCGCTAGCGTTTGGGATGGAGTATACAAATCTACACCGCTGGAGCAAATTTCACCAAATTTCTTATACGGGTTCTTTGCGACCAGGAAACAAACACTGTCGGGGTGAGACGCGTCTACCAACCCCAGAAGCGGGGGTGGACGGGGGTTGAAATACCTAAACATGCTAAAACAGCAGGTATTAGATTTGGATAAATATTTTAGGGGTCCAAGATATTGATGGTGTTTCTACCGATGTTTTCTGAATATAATTTTCATCCCCTACACCCTGGGGAAAGAGCACCCCAACGTTTGGGGTGGAGAATACAAATCTATACCGGTGGTTAAAATTTCACCAAATTTCGTGCACGTGTTCTTGGCGACCAGGAAACAAACACTGTCGGGGTGAGACGCGCCTACCACCCCCAGAAGCGGGGGTGGAAATATTTTAACATGCTAAAACAGTCGATATTTCAGTCGGATAAATATTTTTAGGGGTCAAAGATATTTATAGTCTTTCCACTGATGATATCTGAATATAATTTTCAACCTCTACACCCTGGCGAAAGAGCACCCCTAGCGTTTGGGGTGGAGAATACAAATCCACACCGCTGGAGCAAATTTCACCAAATTTCGTACACGGGTTCTTTGCGACCAGGAAAACAACACTGTCGGGGTCAGACGCGTCTACCAACCTCAGAAGCGGGGGTGGACGGGGGTGGAAATATTTTAACATGCTAAAACAGTCGATATTTCAGTCGGATAAATATTTTTAGGGGTCAAAGATATTTATAGTCTTTCCACTGATGATATCTGAATATAATTTTCAACCTCTACACACTGGGGAAAGAGCACCCCTAGCGTTTGGGGTGGAGAATACAAATCTATACCGGTGGATCAAATTTCAACAAATTTCGTACACGTGTTCTTTGCGACCAGGAAACAAACACTGTCGTGGTGAGACGCGTCTACCACCCCCAGAAGCGGTTGTGGACGGGGGTTGATATATTTAGACATGCTAAAACAGTCTATATTTCAGTCGGATAAATATTTTTAGGGGTCACAGATATTAATAGCGTTTCTACCGACTGTTGGGGTGAGACGCGTCTACCACCCCCAGAAGCGGGTCGGGATTATCAGTAGAGCACTTTTAGGTGTTGGGTGGGGGAACGCTGCAATAAAATAACGCGAATACAACCGAGATTGGAGTAAATCCAATGTTATGGATGTCATCCAGTACAATTATAGCATCAAATTGGCCATTTAGCCCCAAGGGGCGGGAATGGATGGGATGAAAATTTCTAACATGTTAAATCATCGATATTAGCGTGGAATAAATAAATTCCGGGACCATTGACGTTAATAGTATTTCTACCTATGTTGTTTGTAGGCATGATAGGGGTGGGGCTGGAGGGAATTTCCTTGAAAATAACGGGAAAACAACCGAGATTCGAGTCAAATTGAAGGTCATGGATGTCCCTGAATTTATTTATGACAATCTGGACAACGCGCGGGTATCGGCTGGGTTGGGATGAGTTGACCGGCTGCTTTTTGCGTCAATTAAATATATTTAGGGATGAATTAGATTAATAAAATTTCCCTACATGTTCTTTGTGAATAATTTCAACCCCTTTCGGACTCATACGGGTGCACCCTTGAGGGTGGGCGTGAAGTAGCATTACATAAAAAGAAACCAGAAACTATCGGGATTGTCACTGAGTTTAATTAATTTCCTTGAAAATAACGGAAAAACAACCGAGATTCGAGTCAAATCGAAGATAATGCATGTTGCTGAATTTATTTATGACAATCTGGACAACGCGCGGGTATCGGCTGGGTTGGGATGAGTTGACCGGCTGTTTATTGCGTCAATGAAATATATTTAGGGATGAATTAGATTAATAAAATTTCCCTACATGTTCTCTGTGTATAATTTCAACCCCTTTCGGACTCATAATGGTGCACCCTTAAGGGTGGGCGTGAAGTAGCATTACATAAAAAGAAACCAGAAACTATCGGGATTGTCACTGAGTTTAATTAATTTCCTTGAAAATAACGAGAAAACAACCGAGATTCGAGTCAAATCGAAGGTAATGGGTGTTGCTGAATTTATTTATGACAATCTGGACAACGCGCGGGTATCGGCTGGGTTGGGATGAGTTGACCGGTTGTTTTTTCGTCAATTAAATATATTTCCGGATGAATTATATTAATAAAATTTCCCTACATGTTCTCTGTGAATAATTTCAACCCCTTTCGGACTCGGAAGGGTGCACCCTTAAGGGTTGGCGTGGAAGTAGCATTAGATAAAAATAAACCAGAAACTATCAGGATTGTCACTGAGTTTAATTATGACATTAAACTTGACCGTTTAAGTCCCCGAAGCGGGAGTGGTCGGGGGTGAAAAATTTCAAACATGTTAAATGGTCGATATTTGCGAAAATTATTTCCTGGGGTTAATTACTTTGAAAGTATTTATACCGATGTTGTTCGTGTATAATTTAACCCCTGTGAGGGGAGCAAGCTTAGGGGTGGCGTGGAGGTCCGTTAAATAAAATCCCGCAAAAACAACCAAGATTCGAATCAATTCCGAGACTATGAATGTCGCTGAATCTAATTGTGACAACCTGGGTAACGCGACGGGTTTGGGAGGTGTTGGGCGGGGGAATAAATTTTCAGACAATGTAATCGGCCGATTTTGCGTGGAATACATTCTTTTTCATTATCGCATATTTGTGGGGGTGGTCATCTTCTAACATGTAAAAACGGCCGATATATTTAGTCAATGACTTCATCCCCCTTCGGCATGTGAGGTGAGCGCATTTAGGGATAGGGTTCGAGGAGCTTTACATAAAAATAGCTGTAAAGTAACCAAAATTGGAGTCTTATCTATGGTTATAGATAATTGACATCTCGGGCAACGCCGGGCACCCAGCTAGTATTTTAATAATATATAATAATAAGTAAACAATTTTATGGCTCAATTTATCTTCTAATAAATACAGCAGAGTGTTTGTTTGTATGTATGTATATATATATATATATTGCAGTAATTGGTAATTAAGACATTGTTCTAATTGGAAAGTTGGATTGTAGAGGACTCATTATTAGTGGATATAGAGCGGACGCCGCAACAATCCGGCGAGGCAAAGAAAACATTGTTGGGCAGTTAAGAGAGTTTACGCGCTCAAAATCTAAGAGACGAAGTTTTACAGTTGGGCAGCGGACAGCGAACAGTTCGAAAGCTTTACAGTGGGGCAGTCAGAACGAAAGAATGTGGTCCAGTTACAAACATGCTTCCAGTTATTAAAAAAGTAAAGCAATCTTCAGTCGGGAAGGAGAGAGTGCAACTAATGTTATATTCGGTGGTCGAGCGAAAATTCATCATGCTGGCCATAGACAAACCAATGAAGGACCTGTTCAACAAAAGTTACGAGATCTGCAAATCCAGGTTGGAGTAAAGCATCGAGAACCTACCAATTTGTGTTAGACCAACTAACAAACTACGCCAATTAGAATTTGTTGACATTTAGAGTCTGTGAGTACTAGAATCAGTGATATCCCCAAATTTTGTGCACGAAAAACCTAAAATGAGACCTGGGCGGCCGTAAGTAGAGAAAAACTTTAAAATAATTTGTAAACCACTTTTAAAAGATAAAAGTCAGATCGTTCTTTAATTATTTAAATATCGATAAAATGAGATCGTTAATTCTTGATAAATTTAAAACTGTTTAAATTCAATCTGTAGTATTATTTCTTCTACAACAAATTTCGTCTGTTTCAGGCGCATTAACTTCCATAAAAGGTAAATGTAATTTTGATTGTATGAATTCAGCCATTTATCAAACCCAGTTTAAGACCCTGAGATCCCAAATATTTTGTTTTAAAATTGTTAATAAATTTTAATTTGTTCTTTAAAGTTATTAGTGTATTTCATTTAAGCCACTTTTATATTATTATATTTTAATTATTACAATATATATATATATATATATATACACGTCTACCACCCGAAACGGGGGTGGAAATATTTAAACATGCTAAAACAGTCGATATTTCAGTCGGATAAATCTTTTTAGGGGTCAGAGATATTGATAGGGTTTCTACCGATGTTATCTGAATATAATATTCATCCTCTACACCCCGGGGAAAGGGCACCTTTAGGGTTAGGGGTGGAGAATACAAATCAGCACCGATGGAGCAAATTTCACCAAATTTCGTACACGTCTTCTTTGTGACCAGGAAATAAGCACTTTTGGGGTGAGACGTGCCTACCATCCCCAGAAGCGGGGGTGGAAATGTTTAAATATGCTAAAATAGCCGATATTGGAGTTGAATAAATATATTTAGGACTAAAAGATATTGATTGTTATTCTACCGATGTTACCTGAATATACTTTTCATCCCCTACACCCGGGGAAAAGGGCACCCTTGGGTTGGGGATTGAAATGCTTTACAGGAAAATAATGCGAATACAACCAAAATTGGAGTCAAATCGAAGGTTATGGATGTCCCTGAGTTTAGTTCTGACATTCAACTTGGAATTTAACTCCCAGATGCAGGAGTAGAGGGGTGGAAATTTTGGAACATGCAAACAAGGCAGATATTTGTGTTGAATAAATATTTTTCTGGGTTAATTATATTGATTGTATTTCTACTGATTTGTTTGTGTATAATTTCAACCCCTTTCGGCATACCAGGAGAGGACCCTTAGGGGTGGATCTTGGAGGGTCTTTTCATATAATTAACATAAAATCAACCGAGATTCGATTCAAATCAGGGTTACGGATGTCGCTGAGACTATTTATAACAAACAGAGAAACGCACTGGGTTGGGTGGGAATTTGCGGTGATGAGAGGGCGTTGGCGGGGAAAGAATTTTTCAAACATGCTAACCAGCCGATTTTTGCTTCGAATCAATATAATTCGGAATCTAAAGCATTCATAAAATTTCACTACAGGCTATATATGTATAATTTCAACTTCCTTTAGGCATGGGAGTGGAGCACCCTTAAGGGTTGGGGTGAAGTGGCATTACATGAAATTACGTAAACATATTCGAGTTTGGAGTTGAATCCGGGGTTATATTTGTCACTGGGTTTAATTATGTCATTTAAGTTACAGTTTAACTTCCCCAAGCAGAGGTGGACGGGAGTTGAAATTTTCAAATATGTTAAGCAGTCTATATTTGCATCGACTAAATTTTTTCTGGTTCACTGAGATTTATTATATTTCTCTACATGTTCCAAATATTTAATATGAACCTCTTTCGGGATTTGGAGTGGATCACCCTTAAGGAAGAGGGTGGAGTGTATTTATATAAAAATAACGCAAACACAATAGAGATTGGACTCAAATCCAGGGTTATGGTTGTCAGTGAGTTTAATTATAATATTCAAGTTGCCGTTTAAGTCCCCCAAGCGGGGATGGTTGGGGGTGGAAATTTTCAAACACGCTAACACGCCCGATATTTGAGTCGGATAAATATTTTCGGGATAAAAGTGATTAATAGTGTTTGTGCCAATGTATGTCAGTAATATTTCAACCTTTTACGGAATGGGAAAGGAGCACCCCAGGGGTGGGGTTGGAGGGGTATTACAAGAAAATAATTCAAATACAGGTGAAACTGAAGTCAAAACAAAAGTAATGGATAAAGCTGAGTTTGACATTCAACTAGCAATTAACCTCCCAGGGTCGAGGGTTGTCAGGGTTGGAAATGATCAAACATGCTAATCTGCCGATTTTGTGACAACTAAATATTTTCTGGATCTATGAGATTCACAAAAATTCTGTAATTGTTCTCTGAGTATAATTTCAACTCCTTTCGGGCTTAGCTTAGCTTAGGAGTGGGGTGGAGGAGCACTGCATTAAATTAACGCGAATACAACCGAAATTGGAGTCAAATAAAAGGTTATGGATGTCGCCGTGTTCAATTATGACATTCAATTGATCATTTAATCCCCAGGGTAGGGGTGGACGTGGGTGGAATTTTTCTAACATGTTAAACGGTCGATATTTGCATTAAATAATTAATTGTCGAGGTTAATGACATTGATAATATATCTACCAATGGTGTTTGTAAAATTTAACCCCATTCGGAATGAGAGGGAAGCACACTTAGGGGAGGAGGTGGAAACATTCAAACATGCTAAAACAGCCGATAATTAGACAGATAAACATTTTTAGGGATCGAAGAGATATTGTAATAATTAAATAGTTGGCTTAAATAAAAAGATGAAATTTTAACAAACAAACAAATTTTATTTAGCAATACTTGAAACAATTAAGATCTCAGTCTCTCAGGGTCTCAACTGGGTTTGATAACGGCAATAATTCAAATTAATTAAAGAACACAAAATTAATTTAAAAGGAACAGATTTTACTCATCAATTAACAAACCTAAATTTAATTGTCGACGAAATTAACCTGCAAATATTGCTTCTAATTTACAATTTTTTTATCAATAAGAAAGGAACGATATCTGACATACTATCTTTTAATTTGGTTTACATATATGAATTCAGTGAAATTTTAACTTACGGTACTCAGGCAAATTTGGCTCGTTCGTTCACACACACTTTATATACAGGCCATTTTAACACTGATTCTAATAACACTTTTAGTTTGACGAAATGGTTCACTGTTCGTTTAGGAAATGTTATTCTCTCGTTCCAAAATTTTATTAGCTGCTGGATTCAGTTGCCTGGCTGCCACAATCGAAGACAATGGTCTAAATCACGAATGTAATAGTTTAGACTCTGCGCTCTAAATGTTTAGCGTCGAATATTTATGTCTTTATGTCACAGACTGCAACTTGTAGAAAAAATAGTTCTAACTGTTATACTACAAGTATCCAAATACTTTTTGGATATTTTACTTCTGGTCTGTTCACAGCTATACTTCCACGACGACTTAATGCGAACGAACTCTGATTTCCAACTGAATTAATTTTAGCTCCATTCTCGACTGAAATCCGTCACCAACTGACTGAGCTCTCCCTCCGTCTCTGTGCGCGCTATTTCTTCCTCCAACCAAGACAACAATACTCTCCTTCATTGACGCTTGTAGTGTTCGGTACCGCCGTCAATAATGTTTCACCAACAATTTAGATTATCAATTACAATTAATACCTTTATTAATAGGCATTACAATATATAATGTTTTAACCGATGTTATCTGAGTATAGTTTCAACCCCTTACAGCATGGGAAAGGAACACTGTTAGGGGTGAGGGTGGACGGTCGTTACAAATGAATAACGCAAATAAAACAAAGATTACAGTCAAATCCAGGGTTCTGGATGTAGCAGAGTTTAATTATGACATTCAATTGGCCATCTAACCCCTAAGGGCAGGGGTAGACCGGGCATAGAAATTTTCTGAGATGTTAAACGGTCGATATTTGCGTGGAATAAATATTTTAATGGGTTAATTAGATTTATAGTATTTCCACTCATTGTATGTTTGTAAAATTTCAACCCCTAGCGTCATGAGTAGGAGCACGCTTATAGGTGTGGAGGGGAAATACCGGAAAATAACGCTAATATAACCGAATCGATTCAAATAGAAGTTAATGGATGTCCCTGAGTTTATTTATGACAATCTAAGCAACCCTCGGGTGTGGGCTGAGGTGGGAGTAGTTGGGCGGAGTTGGATGGCGAGTAGAAATTTTAAAATAAGTAAAGCTCCGAATTTTTATGTCGAATCGATTCAAATAGAAGTTAATGGATGTCCCTGAGTTTATTTATGACAATCTAAGCAACCCTCGCGTGTGGGCTGAGGTGGGAGTAGTTGGGCGGAGTTGGATGGCGAGTAGAAATTTTAAAATAAGTAAAGCTCCGAATTTTTATGTCGAATAAATATATTACGGCAACAATCAGATTATTAAAATTTCACGACACGTTCTCCGTGTTTAATTTGAACCCCTTTCGCGATTGGGACTGAGATAACCTTAGGAGTGGGGGTCAACAGGCATTAAAATTAAATGACGCGATTAAAACCAAGATTAGAGTCAAATACAGGGTTATTAATGTCGCTTAGTTTAATTGTAACATTTAATTGGTCATTTAACTCCGACGGGTGGAGATAGACGGGTTAGGAATTTTTTAAACAAAAAATCACGACCGATATTAGAGTTGAATAATATTTATCAGGGTTAATTAGATTAATTAAATTTCTACCCAAGTCATGTCTGTAAATTTTCAACCCCACTTACGGCATGAGGGAAGTGGATGGTAGGGGTGCGGGTGGCGGAAAGTTATAAGAAAATAACATGAGAAAAACAGAGATTTTAGTCAAATCGAAGGTAATTTATGTCGCTGAGTTTATTTATGACAATCTGGACATCGCGCAAGGGAAGGGCTGGGGTGGGAGGAGTTGGGCGGTGGTTAGAATTTTTAAAAACATGTAGACCGGCAGTTTTTTGCGTCGAATAAATATATTTCTGGATCAATGAAATTAATAAAATTTCTTTATATGTTCTCCGTGTTTGATTTTAATCCCTTTCGGGATTTGGAGGGGAGCTCCCCTTTCGGGTTGGGGTGGAGTGGCATTACATAAAAATAATGCAAAATCAATCGAGATTGGAGTCGAAATCAGGGTTATGGATGTCATTGTGGTTTATAATGACATTCAATTGTCCGTTTAATAAGTGGAGGACGAATGGACGGGGTGGAATTTTTCTAACATTTTAAATCGTCGAAATTAACGTGGAATAAATAAATGCCGGGGCCATGGACGTTGATAGTATTTCTACCGATGTTATTTTAGTATAATTGTAACCCCTTACAGCATGGGAATGGAGCACCCTTAGGGGTGGGGATGGACGGCATTTCAAGTAAATAACGCGAATACAACCCACAATGGAGTCAACACCAGGGTTATGGATGTCACAGAGTTTAATTATGATATTCAATTGCCCATTTAATCACCAGGAGCGGGGGAGGATGGAGTCAAAATTTTCAAACATGTAGATATTTTGGGAAATAAACATTTTTCAGGGTTTATTAGATTTATAGTATTTATACGCATTTTATGATTGCACAACTTCAACCTCTTGCGACATGAGGGTGGAAAACGCTCAGGGGAGGGGGTGGACAGGTGTTACAAGAAAATAACGCTAAAGCAACCGACATTCGAGTAAGTCGAACGTCATTAATGTTGCTGAGTTAATTTAAGACAATATGGGCAATGCGGGGTTGGGCTGGGCTAGGAGGGGTTGGGAGAAGTTGGGTGGAGGTGAGTGGGGAGGGGGGTAGAAATTTTAAAGTTAGTTTTTCTACGATTACATATATATAGGGAACAATGATTTTTTTTATATTTCACTACATGTTCGCTGTGTTTAATTTCAACCCCTTTCGGGATTGGGAGAGAGCTGACCTTAGGGATAGGGGTGACTGGCATTACAAATAAATAACGCTAATAAAACCGGGATTAGGGTCAAATACAGGATTATGAATATCGCTGAGTTTAATTATGACATTTAATTGGACATTTAACCCCGAGGGGTGCAGGTAGACGGGGTTGGAAATTTTGAAACATGAAATTACGACCGATATTGAAGTTAAATAAATATTTTGCAAAGTTAGTTTTTTTATAGTATTTCCTCCCATCTTATGTGAGTAAAAATTCAACACCTTGCGGCATGATGGGGGAGCATAATAGGGGTAGGTGGGAAGGAGACTTACAAATAATAACGCGAAAAAAAAACCGAAATTCGAGTCAAATCGAAGGTAAGGGATGTCGCTGAATTTATTTATGACATTCTGGACATTGTGCGGGGGTGGGCTGGGTTGGGATGAGTTGGACGGGGGATAGAAATTGTAAAACATTTTGACCGGGCTTCTTTTGCGTCGATTAAATATATTTCGGGATCAATTAGATTAATAAAATTTATCTACATTTTCTCCGTGAATAATTTCAACCCCTTTCGGGATTCGGAATGGAGCTCCTCTTAAGAGTGGGATTACATTATAATGATGCAAAAACAATCGACAATGGAGTCGAATCAACGGTAATGGATGTCAATGAGTTTAATTATTACATTCAACTAACCGTTTAACTCCCCCAAGGAAGGGTTTGCGGGAGTGTAAATTTCCAATCATGTTAAACGGTCCATTTTTGTAGGAAATAAATATTTATTGAGGTCAATGTAATTGATAATATTTCTACCGATTTTGTTTTTAATTTCAACCCCTTAAGGCACGTGAAATATCACACTTAGGGGTGGGGGTTGAGGGGCGTTACAAGAAAATAACGTGAATAAATCGCAGATAGGAATCAAATTCAAGTTATGGATGTCTTTGAGTTTATTTATGACAACCAGGGGAACGTGAGGGTGTGGCGGGGGGTGTGAGGGGCTGGGCGAGGGTATTAATTTTCATATACGTCAAATGGACTATATTTGCGTGAAATAAATATTTGACGCTTTCAGTGTCATTGATAGTATTTCCACCGATTTTTTGTGTGTTTAATTTCAGCCCCTGTGATGAGAGCAAGATTAGTGGGTGGGGTGGAGGTGCGTTAAAAATAACGCTAAAACAACCGAGACTCGAATCAATTCAGAGACTACGAATGTCGCTGAGTCTAATTGTGACAACCTGGGTAACGCTACGGGTTTGGGAGGTGGTGGTCGGGGAAATTTCCAGAAAATGTAATCGGCCGATTTTTTTGTGGAATAAATACTTTTTGACTATCGCACATTTGTAGGGGTGGTCATCTTCTAACATGTAAAAACTGCTGTAAAAAAGTCAATGACTTCAACCCACTTCGGCATGCGAGGTGAATACATTTAGGGATAGTGTTCGAGGAGCGTTACATAAAAATAGCGCAAAAGCAACCGACATTGGAGTCATATCGGCGGTTATGGATAAATGACATCTCGGGCAACGCCGGGCACCCAGCTAGTAATTTATAAATGTCAGATATTTTTCATCATTATTATTTATTAATTACAACAAACAGTAAAAATTCGAAAATATAGCCAAGAATAAAACCAATTTCAAACATGAATTTGTATAACTAGGTATTATAAAAATACTTCTGCATGTATTATTTATTATCAATATTAAACTTTAAATAAAACCCTGATTTAATTTTACAGTCTTTATTTACTGACAAAACCAAAAATCTGACAGTCAATTTTAGAAGCTTTCTGCATAATTGTTTCAACTACCAGATGTATAAACTTAAATCCGGTATTTTTAGTCAAAAAATCATTTTTCATAGAAAGCCCTCGCTAGCTATAAATTCTTCCCATCTCTCGTTAAATTTGTGGATACCACGTCATAAAAATTCATTATATTTTGAGTTAAACCACTCATGAAGCCATTTTCGGACGTCTCCTTAAGAATTAAAGTGCTGCTCAGCGAGAGCATGGATCATCAACGAAAGCAGGCAGATGGTAGTCGGAAAGGGCTATGTTTGGTGAATAAGCATTATAGTGGAACACCTCCCAGTTGATAACATCCAAGTAGTTTCTGACCATTGTTATCATGTCTTTGTTGATCATTCAGCCTTTTTCCACGCAGAGCACGGCGCTATTTGATCAGTTGTTGGTGATAGTGGTGGGCATTGACAATTTCACCAGGTTTCAGTAGTTCATATTAGACGATACCATAAAACGCACAGCATCGTCTTCCGTCCAAAGCGATTTGGTCTTGCGGAGGATGCTGATGATTAACAGGGATTAACCCACGATTTCTTGCGTCTACAAATCTCGAAATATATCCACTTTTCATCGTCAGTCACAATCGGATGCAGGAATGCCTTTCTTTTTTTGTCTAGTGAGCAAGATTTCGCTTGTCTTTCGGCGTCGCTCCATCTGCCTATCGTTCAGTTCATGCGGCACCCATTTTCCGATCATTTAAACCTTTCACATGGTACGTAGATGCATGGAAATGGCTGCTTGAGTAGCATCCAATTACTCGGCAAGCTTTTTTTTTGTTGCGATTTTGGATATCGTCCTTGTCCAAAAGTCTGCAATTGATGGCCCGATTTTCACGCTCATTGTCGCTCAGGTTAAAATTGCCGTCTTTGAGCCGTCGAAACGAATCTCGTTTACGATAAAGCACCATAGGCCTTCACAAGTATTTGATGCGATTCAGCAGCCGATTTCTACAAATTGAACCAGAACAGCAGAGCTTCCCGTATATTCTCTTTTCTTGGCATAAAACTAGGCATGATTACCAAAGGAAAAATATATGTTGTTGTATGAAATTGCTGATGATGTTCTATTGTTGACAGATGACAAACTCATAAAATAGAATGTCATGCCCATAGTAGCTTAATATGATCACTAACGCCACCTATGAGTGGATTTAAACTGATAAATCCTGTAACATATGGAAAGTCAACTTCTTTCATCTGTCTATTGAATCTCCATAAACGAAAAGATTATGTCAAAGTTACCATTATGCCCTGGTAGTGAAAAAAAAAACTAGCACATGTAATATAATGCTTTATATTGTTCAAGAATTTTTACTTGCGAAAATATATCTACCCATTTTTCTGCATTCCAATGTGGATGTTCGATGGACAAAAATGTTTAAAACGTATGAAAACTGGTACTTTTTACTTCCCGAAACTTTGTGACAATCCCGATTAATGGGAACGCCTGGCAACTATATCTAAACTAATAAATGTGGAGTTACCGATAAAGTAAATATACCTAAATAACCTTATAAATTTTTATTTGTGAACCTCCTGTGAACTTAAATTTTAGCTTTGAGCAATTCGTTTTTACTTATCAAAGGAATTAACGTATAATAAATATTAGCAAAACGAGTTGAAATTTTGCCATATGAAATATTCATTCGAGTTAGTGTCAACTGTCTTTCCATTGAATAGCTTTGGATCTTATTCCACACTGATTACAGGTTTCGTTATCCTGAAATACCCATGTTAACAAATTAAATTATTACAATAACATATAGCTTTCATTTTAAATCAATGTGAATTGATAACTAACTTGATTTAACAATAGAATGCTACAGATCTACTTACCCTATAGAGAATGGGCAAAAGGAACCACGGAAAATCTGGCGGGAGAAGTAAACTCCCTAGTGAAGATAAAAATCTGGCAAAAACGCCACAAAAACTATCTAAGCAAAAAAGAAGTGAATTAAACCAAATTTTAGAAAAGCTTCTTAAAGGTAAAAGCATTGCGTTCAGAGCAATTTATAAATGAGCATGCTCAAAATATGAATGTGTATGCTTTTACACGCATATTTACAATTTGTTGTTATACACATTAACGAGCGTATCGCATAAGCAAATGTTAACGGAAAAAATCATGGTAGCTTATTAAAAGTAAATCTGCAAATTGAAACTACCATCTGAATGTTTCTATTTTTAGATGTGTGAATGATCCCTTCCCATATTTGCTCATATGCACTTTGTACAGAAACTTTGGTTCAAGTTGAAGACAACAATGTTCTTAATGAATCGTTTAAATATATGTAGACCCTAGAATCATAATTTTTCCCATGCAGGTTCTATTCTTGATTGTGTTAAATTGTTTTATTTTCAGATTAATGAAAAATCTGCAATGTTGCAAATTTTTTTGGCAAATCAGATTATTTTCTTGTACATACTTGCATATATTTTCTAACATTTTGTATTAAATTGCTATTTATTGGTATCAATATTAATTACCTATGAGATGTATGTGTATTAGATTTTGTAATATCTTAATATCTCAGGATTTCAGTAAGTCTTAATAAGAATTGGGAAGAATATTTTAAAACAACTATTATTGTACATATTGTTCCATTAAAAGATGCACTAAAAATATATTATAGTTTGTATTTGTAATGTGACTTGATACGTTTAAAAAGTTTACATTTTTGCCCAGAGATTTATCTGTGCTTGGTAAATACTTTTAACATTACTTACTTTGATACAAATATAATTTTGTAATATGTGATACATTTATATTAGGGAAACATTACTTAGGTAAAATATTATTTGCCCATATTTAATTATATGCACTTTTTATAGAAACATTAATGCTTCATGTTGAAGGTATAACATTTTACTTCTTGGAGTAAGATCCATGTAGAAAATATTTTGAAATAGTTGTTAAGGACTTATTTAGGCAACCTTTAAGAAACCAATTTGTTTATACATAGAAAGTGAAATAATTTTACATTACCTAATTCAATAGTATGCAAATTAAGTTTAAAGGAAACATAAAAGTACTTCAGAGCTTGGTTACTGATCTTTATTAGGCAGTTAAAGCTATTTCAGGAAATTACATTTTCAAAATTAGTTAATGTTATGTGCCTGTACTTGCTATGTTACCTCTGCACATTGGCTATATCAGTATCCAGATTGGTTTGAAGATCAGTACCTTAATTATTAGACTACAGAAGTAGGAGTGGCTAGGTAATAGACTGTGTACCATGAAAGTGATGGGTCAGATGTTATCAGCTAATCAGTTGTATGTGGATTAGCCCTGCCTATGTTAAATGCAGAAACTTACCTATAGGATCATAAAGAGGAAATAAAAAGTGCATCATAAGCGTCAAAATAGAACATTGTTTTATTAAAATAAAAATGTACTACACTCATTTTTTTAGGGTAACTGTTAGAAGAAGTATTGGAAATATACTAACTAGTTGTTATGATTAGTCGTGCAAAGAAAGAAAGTTAAGAAATCTGGACATGGGCACAAATAGCATATATTGAGAACCATATGATAAAATTGCAGTAGCTGCAAGTTAACATGTAATATAAGAGTATATTGGAAATCATGTAAATTAATTCAAATGGAATTGGAACTGGATTATTATTGGAGGTTTGATAGGTAATAATGAAAAATGACAAATTTATTGGTCATATGAGAACTAACAGATATTTTGAAGTTGCTAAGGGGAAAAAAAACACTTTGTACCTAGATCTGTGAAAGTAAATTAATGTAATTTTTTAAAATGTGTTTATCTCAATAGTGCATAAACTATTCACGAAATGTTAAGAAACGAGATATAATCATTTCTATAATATCCCAGAATTGATAAGTGGTTATGTAACAAACATATTTGAATTGTAAGAGAAAATACAGTATTTACTAATATCAGCAATGATGTTGCGGCTTACCTGAAATTTACATTGTGTTGCCATTCAAGACAGATGCATGAGCATCAAATTTTCAGAGGCGTCATTCTCCTTCAGGAGATTTACCAGCAAGTCATGAAATGTCTAAAGTACATTCGAAAAAGTTATCTTCCTCCTGAAAAAGGCGGCTAACACATCAGAAAATTTGAAGAATTTCATCCTATCCTGAACAGTGTCGCCAAGGTTCAATTTAATGTAAGCCACCACTTTTCTGTCTTTACTTTCCATACCAATTGCTTTAATTATTCATACAATGTCACATCCTTAATTGTAATTATTTATTTGTAGATCATTGGACAGGAAAGAGATATTTCCATACCAATGATCTCTATTATTTTGACACTGGCATATACTTTCTAGTATGTATGCATGCATGTGTGTGTTTGTATATATATCATATTTAGATAGGAAAGAGAGACCTGAAATCAACAGTCAGGCTGATGAGTGAATGTTTATCAACCCCCTTCTTCAGGAAATATATATTATTATTAGTAAGGACATGACTGTCAAAAATAATTGTGATATTGGTATGGAAAGTAAACGGAGATAGCTTGTGGCTTACCTGAAATTGAAGTATGGCGTAGCTACAGGGAACCGAAGGAAGTTCTTCAAATTTGTACACCTTGAACATATGCTTCCTTTGAACCTATTACCATTTCTGAAATATATGCTTGCTTCAGTTTGTATTCCCAACATCCTATATTTATAACTTTCCTCACTATCCAACTATCAAATGTGACTTTGAGACCGTAGGCTTTCCAGACAGGTGCTGGATGAAGAGTTTTCGGGTTTCCTGCCGGGTTATGTCTTTTGTTGCACACAATGTTTCCATGCCTGACACTACTTCACCTGAACTAGATGGCTGTGTCAGCTATGGAAATGTGTGCAACAAAATACATAACCCGACTGGAAACCCGAGAACTCTTCATCCAAATCTGACTTTGTCACTCAATATTTATATTTCGTAGCATAATTAGTATGGAATGCTGCTCATCAAGAGGAAGGAGGGTAACTCCACCAAAAATTTGGACACTGACCTTCAATGTCAGGTTTATATACAAAGCTCTTAAGAAAGGTTGAATTGAATAACACATTTGGACAGGAAAGAGAGAGAGATTAGGCGACTTATCTGAAATCGACAGTTGGACCGGGCAGACTACAGTAATTTTTGAAGACCATGTCATTGATTGACTAATTCAAACTAACATTTGGATATTCAAATGAGTTAACTTACTTAAAATAATTACTAGAGGTAGTGGCTTATCTGAAATTGAGTATGGGTCCTGCCTGTCACAACAGAGGGAAGTGCTTCAAATTTTTAGAGTCATTAGGGCACTTTCTCAGGATAAGGGAGATGCAATCCACACTAATTATATATATATACATTAAATTTGAACTTACACCTATGACAGACTGGACCAACTATTGATTTCAGGTATGTCTGCATCACTGTCTCTCTTTCCTATCCTAATGTATTATTTAATTTGATCTTTCTCATTTTACTTAAATATTTATATGAATTAATTTCTGCACATTTACCCTTATTAAAACATTTATAATATCTAAGCTTCACTAACTTTTACCCTCAAATTCTGTAACTTTATGGAGGGTTCATATTTTACAGTTGAAGATCTGGATAGCTAGTCAAGTAAGCCAACTTCACTGTCTCTCTTTCCTATCTAAATGTGTTATGCTTGAATTTAAGCTACCAAACTATGTTTTGGTAGTCACCATTATCATTATATGTTCCTTGACAATTTTGTTGTGACCCTTGTAGAGACATTGTATTGGGTATTTCATTGTGTGTAAAATTAAGAATTGCAATATAAGTCTGCCTTACAATTTTTAATTATAATTTACAGTAACCACAAATATACATAACTCACCCAATGCCAGCAAAGAATGGGAGATTCATGTAGACACCGACAAACTCCTGGAGAAAGTGAAATTTTTGGAAAAAGGTATTTCACTAGTATAAAATCAGCAATTTCTAACAAACATAATATCATTAAAATTTAAATTCCATTTGTGTCAATACATAATTGTTTGATTAGTAAAAGTAATATAATTCATTATGGTGTAATAATATTTTTTGAGCTAGAAGTGACATACTTCTCTGAATTGTAAAAATGCACTCTTAATCACCTAAAGTAAGTGTCAGTTATATCATTAAAGTTTATTTCTTATAATTTTTATAGTAGAGATGTGTGATGGGTTGGAGCCACTCTGTTATGGGAGATAGCTCTTCAAGTATTACCCCTTGAGCTTTCTGCTCCTTTGCATGCCCTTGCATTGACTGTTTTTACACTGTATAACATATGATTATATACAGGATATTTCTACAATCTTGGGACAAACTTTGAGATATGGTACAACTTGTTAAAACACACATTTTTAGTATAGGAATTTATTTTCAGAAGTGACACATGAGGCACAACAAGAAAAAATTAGACATTAAAAGGAAAACATTTTTTATTAGCATTATCATTGCAAAGTGCTTCTTTCCAGCAATGTTTACAATAAATGCTCAATATTGTGACCACCCTCGGTAATACTCAATGGATAGTCAAGCAACAGACTCTATTATGGCCTTTGTAATGTTTTTATTGACAAATTGAATTAAATAAATTCTTGTTTAACCCTAGATGTATTTGGAGTATGTCACATGTAATATATAATTGTAATTGGTTTCTGGTTGTTTGGAGTTATTTTTATACATCATTACTTTGGCTGAATTATGTGACATGTTTAAGAAGTCAGAGTGAAACACTGCTCAAAATTGTTTGAGGCGTTGGTTTGAGTATGATCAGCTATTGGAATATTTTAGTTTGGGGAAAGGCCATTTTATTTTAACATCGTAGAATGCAGGTCACAGTCTGCAATTTATCTAATAAATAATGTAGGGGGAAAGATAAGCTATGTTAATTTTGAAGAAATGGCACACACTCGTACTACAAGACTGGTAACCTTGTTTTGTGAATTCAAAGGTATGGAGGGTGCTTCAATGCAACACTCTGGCAAGAGGGGAAGATGTTTTTTTTATCATGATTGAATTGCAATGTTTTGTATGTTCGGCTGAGAATTGTGTTGAGATTCTGGAGTCCTGAAAAGTAGGTGGTGGAGAGTGATGGGTTTTATTTTTTATCATTGTCAGTGTTAGTTTGGTGGGTTTACCACAGATAGAGCATGTGATATCTGTCTTTAGAGGAGATATGAAGGGTATTTATTTACTATTTGTGTAATTGTTGAAGATCCCGTTTGTGTAGGTGGCCATGTGGAATAAAAGTTTGTACTACAAAGAGTTAGACTGTATGGGATGGAGCATATGATCACAAGACAACTACTGAAGTGGAGATACTGTAATGGTTAGTAAGTTCTATGTGGATTGAAGTGACTAGTCAATCTGAAAGAGCGTGCAGTTGAGAAAAGAAAATATTTGTTTATAAAAACTTGTGATAAAACATGGCCGAGGTACCTCGGACTGTTTTGAGAGGTGTATGTCCCGGGGTCTCAGATGTTGGGCATACGGTAAGAGTTGTCTTCTGTTCCCATTGGAACAGTCTGCCAGATGCCTCCTAAACTGGTCAAGGTACGGAGAAGGGAATGCTGCGTCCCCACAGCAAACCCCTCTCCCGCTTTTGGAAGAGCGTGGGACAAGTACCCAATGCCCGATCTACCTGATGCAGGTTTTTATAGGGTTTGTCCTGCATTACTTTTAGGCAAATGCCAGGTAGGATCCTTAAACTATAGCCCGGGGCCCCTAGTTAACCCTTGGCTATCTTCCTCTACCCTTCCGCATCACCCCTTTAAATCCCTTCCTATGCTATTAAAGGGGAGTTGCCACCATGTGGATTACCCTCATGTAGCCTGTTACCCTAAAAATGGATTATATATGTTTCCTCTATCTGCAATAAATTCTAAAAAACTCATTAAGAAATTGTTTTCACATTTTATGAGACAATACTGACTAAATGTTGAATACAATTCATTAACATTTAATATGAAATTGTTTATTGAGTTATTTAAAATTTGACTCATTATTCTTAATTCCACAGATATGAAAGTTTCTATAGAAGAAGACAGGATCGGCAATTGTCGACAAATGCTATTGTGGATGTTGGAAAATGGAGCAGAAATCCACGGTGTTCGAATTGCCCATTTTCAAGGCTATGGTTTTGGTCTTCAGGCGGAGCATGATATTTCAGAAAATGAACTAATTATAGCTGTGCCTAGAGCTTTAATGTTGACAACAGACAATGCAAAGCAGTCTCCAATACTAGGTGAGCTAATTATTAATAAAATACTAAACAAATATTAGAACATGAGTTGTACTTCATATTATGAGCTGAAAAGGAAAGCAAGAAGAGTGGAAAGCTGCTGCCAACCAACCTCATAGGTTGTTGACCTAAGATATATATATATATATATATATATATATATATATATATATATATATATATATATATATATATACAATATTAGGAGAATCCATTAAGGAATTGGAACTAATTTGGTGACAAAGTCACATTCAAACTTGGATAGTGAGGAAGGATAGAAATAAATAGGAGGATTGCGCTTTCTGTGAATTCATATGCTCGGATGAAGAATTACGCACATAGAAAAGCATATGTTCAAAGCAGAGAGAAGGATGGAAGAAGAAGGAAAGACCGAAAATATTTGACCCAGGCAGGACTTGAACCCACATACTCTGCTTAGTACACAGTATATATATGGAGAGAGAGAGAGAGTCAGAGTTGTTGGGTATTGATTGTTGCTGGTGCACCTTAGTTTTAATTTGTCACTTCATGCTCGGCCAACATGCAGGGCTGAGGAGTAAAGATATTACAAATTTTCGAGGGCATGAGTTCACTTCATCATTAAGGAGTGCTACATTCCATGCACAGTCTGCAGCTGGCTGGTGCACAGAATGTAACACTCCTTCCTGAAGAAGGGGGCTAAGCACCTCCAAAAATTTTAAGAACATCCTTCTGTCCTAAGTAGCTACACCGAGCTTTAGTTTCAGGTAAGTCACCTACTATCTCTTTCCTTTCCATACCATTGAATATATATAACTTTTTTGGTAGGGAAAGAGGAATACAGAGCAGCTGACTTAGCTTAAATTGACAGTTGGTGTAGCCAAGCTGACAAGAATCAAATTTTCGAGGGCCAGAACGTCCTCCTTCAGCACAGTAGGTTTGAATATTGTGATGGCTGACCACACAGTGTCGAATTCAACCCCTGGCATGCAAGCCATTAAACAGCAACAATTGACACCCAACAAAACCAACAACACACAATCTCCCCCCCCCCCCCTACACTCTCTCTCAAGGAGACATCATGACAATGGGAAAATTGAAATCCATACAAACTTACATATTGCACACTCTCAACTACAGGGGAATGGTACAAAGTGAAGAAAATGGAAGTAAAAAAGTAAAGTAATTGAGAGAGATTGAGGAAAGGCAGTAGTTAGAGGATGTTGAGTCCAAGCTGGTGAAGGGAATGTTTTGTAAGTATTGATATGTTTGATGTGGACTGGTGTGAAGGCCAGAATTGAGGTGTATTTCAACATCAAGGAATATGATGTTCTTGGGAGGTAGTTTCAAGTGAACTTTACAGGGAATTTCGTGTTAAAATTTTCTAGAAAATGGGCCCATAGTATGAAGATAGCATCTGTGAACCAGAACCAGGTTAAAGATTTCAGTAGAGAGGAATTCATTTGTTCCAGTTGTCCCATGAACAGGTTGACATATGAGGGGGCTGTCTGGGTGCCCATAGCTGTGCCATTTCTATAGTGGTAGATGTTTTGAAAAGAAGTAATTTTTGGTGAGGGGAGGAAATCAACATGTTAGTGTCCAGGAATGATTTCTATGGAAACCAGTTTGTATCAGGTGTAAGTGGTTTTGGGATTTCAGGGAGGTGGCAAAGGAAATGGTTTATTTCTTGAGTCAAGGAAGATAGTTTTCCACTATTGGTTGGAGGGATTTATCCACCAAAGTGGAAATCATTTTGGTGGGGGAGTTGTAGCCACTTGGGTGACCCTGTGCCCCAGGTTTGTGGAATTTTGGGAGCAGGTAAAAGGTGGGAATTCTGTTTTTTTGTTGTTTTTTTTTGAGTGAGGAGCTCAATAGAATTGGCTAATCATTTTTTAAGTGAAAAATATATTCCAAACAAAATTTCCTAATTCAGATATTGGGATTGAGATTAGTAGGGACAAGTTTACAGGTTTTGTCATTCTACAGCCTGGTATGTGACTCAGCCATATCTAGACAGACTTCTAAATGCACTGTGAATAGCATTGTAAACATTTCTTCGATGATGAGATTTCTGTTGTGGATAAGGGACTCACTTTATCCCACATTGAACCCTTTTAAACTTAATTGCAACACATAGAAATTGTGTAAAACAGTTTGTGGAAGCTACATTATACTAAAAACTCCTCAAGTAACCCAGAATCATTTAAGACCATCCCTATCAATAAATCTTATGTAACTTTTCTTGATTATGTGAATACCTTATAAATTTAAATTTGTCTTTCTTTTACTCTTAAATTTCATTATTTGACTATGCCATATTATTGACGATGTTTTGAATATATTATTAATTTTTGTTTACTGTAGTAAACTATTAATTTTTAAAAACTAATGCTAAAATTTCTTAGGGCCATTGATGAAAAAGGATGCCATGCTGCAACACATGCCAAATGTAGCATTGTCATTGTTGCTTCTAATTGAAAGGTTCAACCCTGATTCTTTTTGGATGCCTTACATTCAGGCATTGCCACAAAGTTATACAACAGTGTTGTATTTCAAAACACAGGAACTTCAAGAATTGAAAGGATCTCCTGCTCTTGGTTAGTAGATACTCAAAAGTCACTTTCTTGATGGAAAGAACATATTAGATTAATTGATTTGGTTTTTGAGTTCATAAATTATAAATACAGAATTGGTATATATATATATATATATATATATATATATATATATATATATATATATATATATATTGTAATGCATTGAGGGAATGCATTGTTTCGGAATAGCGCACATGTTGGGAAGAGGACGCAAGGGCAAAGTAATTACGGGTCCTGTCTCGATGTGACAAGACAGAGCGGCAAGACATTTATTTCGGATGAAGGGTCTGGGCCGGCACAGGAAGTTGCAAGCGCAAGAGGTATCGGTTTAAGAAAGGCATTCGAGTAGCCGGTCCCAAAGTGATTTTAGGGCAGGCTATTGTCTCTGATTAATGGCCTGACAAGTGGCGTATTTACTTAGGATTTGTAAGGAAGGGTCTTGTGCCAGTCTTGTGAGGACGACAAGTCCAGAGTAATTGAGGGTGCAAAGTAATTGCGGGTCCTGTCTCGATGTGACATGACGGAGGAGCTAGCTATTTTGCTAAGGAACTGCAGCTGCAGATTGTAAATCTCAGTAATGGAGATTCTGTCACCGCGAAGATGCGGACGTGGGTCTTGGAACAAAAGGGAACGAGGAGGCTAGTAGTATAAATGCAAGCGTTAAACTATTGTGAGTCAGTCAGCGTGGGAGAGGGGTGCTGTGAGCACCGTGGGTCAGTCAGCGTAAGAGAGAGATGCTGTGGGCATCGAACTTGTAAGTTAGTTGGAGATGAGTGTCAGAGCTGAGGGTATGGAGAAAGAAAGCAGCCTGCGAGAGAAATAGAAAATTATTCAACTATAAACATTTTCATATCCAGAAGTTCAATCTGTATTAGTATCCAAATTTGACCAGTCTTCAATGGTAGGAGACCAGGATACAACATCCAGCGTCGAGTAGTGTCACCACGAGCAACTGGGATGTCCTTCACCTAGTATGGAGAACCAGCTATCGTCGAACCAGGAATATGTGTTAGAGTCAGTGTGTGTAAACGTCCAATCTATAAAGTGCGTGTTTAATGAACGAGCCAAAGGTTCCTCAGAAATCGTGAGTTGAAATTTATGGTATTAACATGTGTAAACGTTATTAAAGGATGCAGTCAGATATCGTTCTCTTATTGTGTTAATATAATAAGCTCTTGTAAATTTAGAAGCAATCTGTAGAATAAGTTTGGTAATAAGTTAGTCGATACTTCTGTTTAATTTAAAGATAAATGTTGGGTTCTTTTTATATTTAAATTCTGTCCGTTATCAAACCCAGTAGAGACCCATGAGAGAAAGAGATCTTTTTATAATATTAAATATTAAATGTATAATTGTAAATTCAGATAATTGTTAATAAAATTTGTTTGTTAAAATCAAAATATTTTTTTTATTATTTATACGCCTTTATGTGGTTATTACAAAATATATATATAATTAAATAAACTAATCTCATTATGAAACAAAGATATATTTGAATACATCTTTTGTTATAGCAATTGAGGCATTTTGCAATCAGATAAATTTGAATGCTATTTTAGGATGTAAATTGATTTCTCTGCATTCTTTTGCAGTGTTGTTTTATTGCAAAAGACAATAACTTTTTGTCTCTCTGTGTGTGTGCAGTTTTGAAGTCTGTGAAATCCAAACCTGATTTTTTTTCTTTTAATTTCAATATGTGCTGAATTATTAGATCACAGTTCGAAATGTGCACGTAAAAATGCCAATTTAATATATTTGGAGAAATGTTAATCAAGATCTGAAAGTATTCAGAGAAATGTGTTTTGAGATAAAACTTAATCCTTTCTGTCACTAAATACTTTCACAATCTTACAAAAATAAAGAAATATTTGAAAAAAACTTCTGTATTGTTTTGAACTGCATTTTTCCACCACCATGAAAACTAGATGTTCAATATTCAATAAAAGCCTCATGTAGCCTCTGTGTTGTTGTTTTTTATAATTTTATTAATAGTCTTTAATTTTTCTCTTTCTTTGGTAATTGTTGATCCCTAAAAATCATAATAAAGTAGTGCCTAATAAAATTACTATTTGTGTTTTGAGAATTATTTTTCCAATTATTATGATTGTGAAGTAACATATTGAAATAAGTATCTGAACAAATATTTTTTGTATTTATTTCAGTGTAAACTAAAATTAAAAGAATTTTCTTTTAAATTTCAGAATCAGCTTTAAAGCAGTGCCGTAATATTGCTCGGCAATATGCTTATTTTAGCAAACTTTTCCAGGTAAATATATATGCATAGATATAGTTTCTCTTCTAATTTTTTTAAACACAATCTGTTTTCTTTTAGAATAATACGGATCCAGCAAGTGAGTTACTGAGGGACACTTTCACGTATGAGCAGTATTGGTATGTAGCTGAATTTAATAAAAATATTGCATTTAATAGATATAGCTCAAACCAATAGAACATAGCTATCTGCTACAAACTAAAAATTTGTGATACCATCTTTCAATCAATCTGCAACATATAACATGCAGAACAAGAAATAGATTGAATGCACACTGGAATGAGAGTTCTTAGGAATTGAATTGAATTTTGTGTATTTCCAATGTGTGATAAGATATTCAATTACTTTCGTGGACCAGACTTGACTTGTGTCCGTAACAATTCTTAGCTTAGTTAGTCTTAGTGTAGCATTTGCCTGAAGCAGTCTTGACAGTGAGAATAACAGTTAAAAAGTTTTTGAGCTCTATAAATATGGATTAATATCAAATTAGTTCAAGTTCAGAAGAAATCGATTTTTCGACTTCGAAAGAGTAAGTTACATCGATCCACGATGCTATGAAACTAATTACAGGGTGTAATATTCAACATATATTTTTATATTCACTGAGAAAATGAATAAATTGGTGAAATTTTATTATTTGTATATGTTTGTTTGAGTATAAAATGATTTTATGTAGCTGAAATTATATCTAGTTGCTGGTTTGCCCATGGGGAAAAGACCTCGAGTGCAAAGGGTTAATGGAGTTAGTTTAAACTATAAACATTGTTTCAAAATTATGTTAATGAAAATATGGTATTATAATAGATTTGGTGTGTTTATTGTAACTATGGCAAGAGTTGTACATTAATATTGACAACTGCTTCAGTCTTTAATTTTATAGTTCTGATTATGTTCATTCTGTTTATGTTTATCTGTTTTTGTCACACTTGGAAGTTTTTCTACAAAGGGCTCAAGGGTTTGCGTAATAAAATCTTAAAAAGTGTACTAATTACATAAGTAACCAAATTGCAGCCAAAGTTAAGTGATACAATAATAACCACACAACATTTCTGCAATCATTGCTACTTTTGTCAGTTGATTCAAAAACACAAGAAACACTGCACAAACCATGTGACAAACTCATTTTGAATCCTCTGACAAAAGCTAGAAGATTTCAGAAACATTTGATCATTATTTTAACACTTAATTTTACCTGTAATGAGGCTTTTTATTTATGTAATTAATTTACTTTTATGGACTTTTTATATTTTATAATTTCAAATACAAATCATTAAGAGCATTTATTTTCTGAGTAAATAATAAATTCTTCAATTATGAAACATTTTGGAATATAAAATTCGTAATAAAATTTCTATTAAATAAATAAGTAGCTAAAACAGACACAAATAGTTGATAAATAATCTAATTATTTGACTTTTAAAACAGCCTTTTTTATTTTCAAAATATTTATTTGTTACCTATCAACTTGTAATAATTGAAATTTAATATCTGGTTACCTAAGCTTTAAAAACACCACATCACATTTTTCCTTTCTTCCTCATGAAAACAAAATGTCAGGCTTTGACTTTATTTTGGATAAAATAAATTCTTAATAAAAATCTGATAAAAATTCATTCAAATAAATTATTTCACATTTAAAACTACAAGTATAATTTTTTTTAACTAAAACTATGACCACATGGTTTGAGCAGTACTTATAATACTTTTTTCTTATTCAATTAACTTTTATGTTTTTGCACAAAATTAATTCACCTCACACTGATCTAATATGAAACTAGATCACAACTCATAAATAAGAATATTTGTAATAATGTGTAAAATAAATTATTGTTTCTGACTAATATTTTCTTAACTTTCGTCAGTAATTAGTTCTTTGCCGTGTATTTACTTATCATAAAATTAAAAAGGAAACTTCGCATAATACAGATCACTTTGTTATTTGCTTTAAAGTAACATTTATTTACATGGGCAAAGAATAATTGGTCTAGTTTGGCTTTGGCATGTCAAGCTCCTATATGTTCAAACAAATTATTCAGTTGAATTATAGGATTAATAATATGCTTTATTAGCATATATTCTGTGTTTATTTTTCTGAGTTTTTCTCTTTGAATATCATTTTCCATCATTACAAGCTTTATGAATCGTTATTTGTACTTCAAGGTTTTACGAATAGTTCTCCATAAATAATATCTTCTAGGTTCAACATAAAAATCACTTAACTGAGTATTCATTATAAAACTTTCATCTCTGAAATTGTGCTCATTGTTACTGACTAACATGACAGTCCCATTCCTCGGTCTAACCTGACCTTCAAGTATTGGACTTTTTGCAGCCATCTTCCCAGTTCTCCTCCCATGTTGAATTAGTGCCCTTTGGCGAAGTTTGCATCCAATAAATACTGCAAGGAATACAGATATCCCAACACCCAGCACTATTGAACTTGCTACTATTGCAGACTTAGTTGATGGTGGAAAAATTGATTCAACTTTAGACATTTCACCACGGTGGTGGTGTAAATTCTTATTTTCTTCTTCAGTGACTCCTGCAGTCACAATGTCATAAGCTGTTGAAACATCATTCATACCTTTATTATCTCTATAGAGTAACAGTCCTTCCTCATCATTTGTAATATCTGTTGCTACCCCAGAGTGAGAGTAAATTTCTGCATTGTATGATTCAAAATTGTTTCTTGGTGGTTGAAAATTATCATCATAATTATTCTTTCTTGAAGTTATTGATTGTAATAAATTCTTAATGTCTTCAAAGTTTTCTTGATTATTGTCATTCATATTTTGAAAAGGAAAATCAGTCTGCTGTTCATTAGTAGTTGAGTATGCATTTGTTGCTTTTGGTGAATTTATAATTTTCTGTTTCAGTAAATCTGCAGTTGTACTTTTGGTTTTTAACTGTAATTTTTGTTGATCATTTGTGATACTTATATGAAGTGGGGAATCTTCTGCTTTGAATCCATTTTCAGAAATTTGTAATACATGTTTTGTTTTGTTTTCTGTATGATTTTCCTCTTTGTGTGAGACTTTGGTACTTTCAAATATGTCTGAAAGGTGCTGGTGACTAGACCCTCGTTCTCTGTGCTCAATAAGCTCCTTGAGTGTCATATTTCTTGACATAAGAATTCTTGCTAAATGTATTGACCCACCTTGTGATTTTAACAAGTCAATAATATCATCTGCATTTTGAAAATTAGGGTCAAAAATAGTCTCTAAATTGTAAGTAGGGTCTGAACTATTTAAAGGTTTTGTCATTTTTAAGCTATGTGTTGAATTTGTCTCGTTTATGAAACTATTTTCAGAAAAAATGGTATTAAGTTGTTTTCCACGATTTCTTGTTGTGTTCATAGACTTATCTTTTTCATCATCACCCATTTTGTTTTCTTCTTCTTTAATTGGATTTATAGCATCAATTTCTTGCATCAATAAAGGCATTTGTGATTCATTTAAGACATTGAGGGATACTCTTGAAGTGTTTGAATTTGACATTTCTATCAATGTTTGATTTTTATCTAAAAGATCATTATATTTTGTTCTGGGAGAAGTTGTTTGAATATAATCATTTATTATAGCTGTTTTATTTGTGTTGGTTTGCATAGTGTTAGCAAATGCATTAAGCTTTTTTCTTGAAAATAACTCAGATGGTGTCGGAAGCCTTCTAGTATAAGGTCTGGCTCGTGACTTAAATTTATATGTTTCTCTATGCTCGTTATTTTCTTCTCCATCAGGATTTGCTGCTTCATTCTGTTTTATCACATCTTGTAATGTCATATTTTTCATTTCTAACAGTTCATTTAATGTTATTGTAAGAACATCTGGAGAATATTTCATGGTTGTAGATTCCTGGAAATTGTTATAATATGTGAAGTTACTTAAATTTGACTGTGTTGAACTTAGGAATTGTTCCTTTGATTTTGAAGAGTTATTAATAGTTTGGTTGTCATTTACAGCTCTAAATAAGTGATTTTCATTTGTAAAATTTCCAAAATTATCTGATTTAAGTAATGTTGATAACAATTTATTACTGTTGACATAGTGAGCTGTTGACATAGGAAACTCAGAAATATGTAAGTTATTATGATTTGTTTTATTTTTCCTAAAAATATCACTTGTGGTGTTGAGTTGTTCTTCTGTTATGTTCTTTTTAATTTCATTTGCATTTGAGATGAGTCCATTATTTGAATTTTCAGACAATTTTTTTATATTTGGGACTAAAATTTCTTCCCCATTTAATTCCATTTTCATCCTTTGATATTTGATTTTGTGTGTTTCTTGATCCCTTGCAGGACTATCTACTGGATTTTGTATGTTTTCATTATATGTGTTTGATAGAGACTGATAATACACTTCTGTACTTGATGTTTCTTGTAAATTGATGACTTCAGTTCCTTCTGTTGTTGAAACTACATGTGGTAGTTTTTCCTCCTCATATTTCCCATTTTTAATTTCTCTTACTCTTTGGCCTTCACTTTCTGAGTAATTTGGTTGCAAGTTTAGCACATTCACTCGGTTTTTCCTTGATACCTCTACAGGAAAATCTTCAACTTCTTCCTGAGGTGATTCTGTTCTGTATCTGCTATGGTAACGTGGTCTAACTATATCACCATCTGCAGAAAATCTAATAGGTTTTCGTCTTTGTATAGATATGCTTTCCTCGTCATTTCCTGATCGAAATCTGTTCGGCTTCCTTCGTCGTCCAGAAATTCTTGGTCTGCTTTGTATTTCATCAGGTTTTTCAATTCTGACTCTATTACGATATGGGCGATTCCTACTGACAGAATGGACTGTTGCAAAAGAATCATCATAATCTGGTTCAGGAGGAGGTAAAGGTCGGGGACGTTTTCTTCTACGCCGCTTTCCAGAATGAGGCCTGTAAACAATGTGAAAGCATATAAAATTAGTCATTGATTCCTAGTATTATGCATCTGTTGACTTAGAATGATTGAGGAGAAATTTACTTGTGAGAAATATATATTGTTTAATAAGACATGTCGAAATAATTTAATTGGATGCAAAAGAGAGAGAGAGAGAAAGGATGTTACTTATTTTAATTTGTTACGTAGTGTCATGACTCATTTTAACTCATACCAGCTACATATACATGAACTGTATACGGAGCAAACTTTTTCTTGTCCAAAGAGAATGAATACATAATTGATATTTTTTCAATGCAGAGTGTACTGAGATTATATATAATTGCAATATTGGTAAGGAGAGGACAGAGAGATAGGTTGTGGCTTACCTGAAAGTGAAGTGCGGTGTCGCCATAAGGAACTGAAGGTATTTCTTCAAATTTTCAGAGGCTCTCAGCCTCCTTCCTGAAGAATAAAAACAACATATTTTCCTCTCCCCTACCCCCACCCTCTCTCAATCCCTCTACTTATCTCATCCATATATATATTGGTATGGAAAGGATAGAGAGATAGGTTGTGGCTTACCTGAAAGTGAAGTGCGGTGTCGCCATGAGGAACTGAAGGTTGTTCTTCAAATTTTCGGAGGCTCTCAGCCTCCTTCTTCAGGAAGGAGTGTTACACCATTCCGTGCACCGGCCGACTGCGGACTGTAGTTGTATTGCCATACCAATATTTTTGACAATGTCACATTCTCACTATTACAATATATATATATATATATTCAAACTTGGATAGTGAGGAAGGATAGAAATAAATAGGAGAAATAGGAGGATTGAGCTTTATCCTTCTCTCTGCTTTGAACATATGCTTTTCTATGTGCGTAATTCTTCGCCCGAGCTTATGAATTCACATAAAGCACAATCCTCCTATTTCTCCTATTTATTTCTATCCTTCCTCACTATCCAAGTTTGAATGTGAATTAGTTCCTTAATGAATTCTCCTAATATTGTGTATATATATATATATATATATATATATATATATATATATATATTCATTGATTATAAACGTAAGTATGTGACTCTGTCAAACAATCAAAATAATTTGTATGGGAAGGAAAAAGAAAAAGGTTGTGGTTCACCTGGAATTGAAGTTCGGCATTGCCACTCAGGACAGAAGGACGATCTTTAAATTTTGGAAGGCGTCAGCCTCCTTTATCAAGAGCAAGTACGTGCTTCCCAAGCGCTGGCCAGGCACGTAGGCAATACAACTACTACTACTACTAATAATAATAGACTACTATATGAAATAAGGAAATGTGACAAGGTCAAATTGATTAATTTAAAAAGACAGGAAAGAGACAGAGGGAAGTTCACTTACTATAAATTGGCAGGTAGAATTTGATAACCAAGAGTGATATTGAGCAGCTGACTTACCTTAAATCAAAAGTTTGAGTCACAGGCTGAGAACCAGTATCATGTCAAAATTTTAGTGCAAAGCTCTTATTTATTTATCTAATTAGTATACTTTTAACACAGATGACTTTTTATTTTATTGCTCTAACTCTGCTTTTCTTTGTATCAGTTTATTTTGTTAACCAAGCATTCCATATTTTTCTTCTTTCTAATTTTTTTTTGTTTCATAAATATAATAATGTGAAGAGCTAAAACCAAATTGATCAATGCAAACAATTCTGATAACTAGTCAACTTGATCATCAAAGTGTTTTATTGGAATGAATTAATTTATATCATTTTGACACAATTACATGAAAATCTTTGTTAGAAGTACAGACCTTGTTCTCTGAGGTGGTGTATCATCACTGAAGGCAAGGTCTTCCTCAATAAAGTGGCGTGTGTTTGTTAAATCTCCTATGTGAGATTCTTCTAGAGTGTGCCAACCTTGTACCTGAAAGAATTTTCATTAAATAAACTTTGAATTCTTGGAAATTTCATAAACCCAAGGAAAGCTTCAAGGATATGTAATACAATTCAGAAGCTAGTGAAAAATAATGAATAAATATGTTAGGGAGACATTACTACTAATAATATTAATAATAAAAACAAAGACAAATATAATGTAAATATGTAAAATGAAGACATTCATTTAGGTGGTGTATTAACTTAATTAAGAAAACATATTGAGATTATATTTTGTAAGTGTTAATAAATATAACTAGTTTTTTGCAATTGTACAACCACACTAGATCATATTAGGAAAAACTGTCAAATTTCAGATATTAGTCAAAATAATTTGATTAAAAGTTACATCATTAGCAAGAAAGCATGATTTAATTCATGACACATAAATCTAGGTGAAAACTTAAATAACTTATTTTTTGTCAAACATTGGTAAGGTTGCATGGAGAATGTAATTAATTTGTAAAGTTTGTCTGCCCGTGAAATAACTGACGAATTCTATTCCAATTATCTGGGTAATATCTGTAACCCTTGAGCTATAACTGTTTTTTTGTTCTTTTTAATTTCTACTGTACTATAGCAGTATTCACAAACGAAAGTAGGTGGCACGGAATAAACACGCAACACTATCTACTGGATTCTAACTACGCGCTTACTGATGTTAAATGGCTGCGCACGGGGAAGGGTGGCGGCACCTTCGAAGGAGGACACTACTGATCCGCAAAGATATTTGACGCGCACTACAGTTTGTCAGGATTTGAACACAATTGTTGCTTCTGTGTCTTTGTATTTTCTAATATTTGCGTTTTCTAGAAATGTGTTATTTCTCTGGTATAATTAAACTCCCAACATTAGAGTCGGTACACTCGTACAGTTAAAGCTACTTAATTCAACTTAACATACTATATACTCATACACACTGTTCTACCTTTCATAGTTTGTTTTCAAACGATCCAGTTCATCAATTACATGATTTCATATCCGTATTTATTCCATTTTAAGTATCATCATTCGCTTTCAATATTTGTGATTATTAATTGATTACCATCTTCAACTTTGTCTCATGAAACCTGTGTAGTAACTTTGAATTGCCTAGGTTTATGGATACGTTTTCCTTCTTCAGTCTATAAATGTAGCGCTAAACAATGGTGAGAGAATTAGGAATATATTGGAGCATAGAACCGGTGATCTATATGTTGAAGCTAAAAGTATGGTGTGTAGGACAAAGCCGTGGATGTACTGGAGTATTTGTTTAAACGTCTATTAATGTTATGTACACTTCAGGCTTGAATTTTAGTATACAATTAAGTCATATGAAATTAGATATTCGTCGGCTTAACATTTTTATAGTAAATAAATGCTAAGTAGAAGTGTTCGAGTGAATCAAGTTCTCTATATTAGAGTTGCTTTAGCGTCCGATGTCCGTATTTGATTAAAAATTAACGCTGTCTTCTATACCTCCAATGGGACACCTTCTTCTCCATAATCCACTGAGTTGACACTACAGTTTTGTTTACTTTTTTTGAGGCGCGCCGGGAGAAATTTGACGGTCAAGGTCAGTCTAGGCAGAAGTAAGCCGCGGCACACTTTCTTCACGGCGCTCTTACTTTTAGAAAAGCCCCTGCGAGGGAAAAGAAGACCCAGATTTCCAATGCTGTAAATCACTCGGCCGATTTTACTTTTACTGGCTCCGGGCTTTCTACAAAGACGAGGACGATGAATCGTCCAGAATCCCATTCCTCTTCTTGTAAGTGATTCGTCAGCAAACGTATACGCTTTTCACTCTTCAGCTCTCTATTTATCCAACAAAGTCGTATTCCTTGACTCACTAGCGTAGAACTCAGATTCCGTTCGAAATTTTCGCTAGTCAGCGGTTACTTTTAATCGATGCTTGAACAATTTAAGTATTTTTCATTAAATTCCAATCTTTAATAAACGGTCCTGGATGATTATATATATATATATATATATATATATAAGGGTGCTAAGGAATAAATAATGTAGTCTTTCTCGGTGTAGAGAATGAATAAATTCTTCTCGGGCTTCTAACCGAGGAAACAATTGTATTTGCGACGTTTCGATGACGTTCACTGCCATCGATGACAGTGAACGTATCGAAACGTCGCAAATACAATTGTTTACTGAACTGTTGCTTATGTATTCGTAAACCTTATATATGCTCGGGACGTGGAGAAGTGATACCGAAATTGAAACCTAAAGACTAAGCGAAAATGATTGGCAAGGGTCTAATTGTTCTACTATTGTTTTTTGTTAAATATTTTTCATTAACAATTTTTATTGAAACAGTATAACGACTAGTCGTTCTCCATGTTCATAATTATTAATTTTGTAATATGTCCAAATAATTCGAATCTCAAATATCGGGTAACCAAACAGAATCACAAACATCGTCCGTGAAATAAATATTCGTTTCCACAATGTAATCAATTTTTTTCCTTAACTGTAGATTAAACCATGTTTGACCAAGCAATATTAATATATGAATGCAGTAAAGATAAAAAGAGTTTTCTTTTACTATTTTTAAACTTTGTTTCCTTCCCTCTTCCCTTTCCTTTACTACTATTAACATTAAAATTTTCATTATTTTACAACTTCTATTTTCCTTTTTAAGCTTATCTTATTTCTGCATATTATTTTTCATGTAAAATCACTTTTCGACAGTTCCAATCATATTGAACAAGAAAAATAATATTCCTTCGAATCCACACCATTGCTTTTGAATTAAGAGTTAACAAGAAAAAGAAAGTCATGACAAATATAATGACTCCTAGTTTATATTTCTAATGGAAAAATTTAAAGAAGTTAGCATGTGTAGTTGCAGAATGACGCCTATTGGTGTATTCACAGTTAGTCCCTTTTGCTGATTTGTTTGACTAATACCCTTTCTTCGAAATTTTGAAAACTCGCAAAAAATGTTTGGATTCATATTCAGTTTTATCGGGTCAAGTATTTATTTGATCTGTGAATGTGTCCATACTTCTGTTACGTAGTTAACCAAATATGTGCGTTCTTAATATCAACAGTTATGGTTTAATAAATTACGTCGGTCTCCTTATATCCGTATTTTCCCTGAAGTCCAGACAGGACTTGAGAAATAATGAACTCGGCCTTCTAGAACACGTTTATTATGTCTATATCGATATGATGGCCCGCGAATTACCCGAGTGTCAGGTTGAAGCTGTTTGAGCTGGCCGTCGTCTTCCGGTTGATCAGCGGCCAATACCAGCGTCGCCAACACCACGCACGCCACCGCAACTCCGTGCATCTGAAACAAACAAATCGAGAAATACAATGCTTTTAAGAAAAATTTTGCGTTACAAAAATATTTGTAATAGCAATGTGAAATATTTCATTAGACATTCTTTTCTCGCAGTCTAGCCCATCCTATTCTTCAAAGACATATTAGCCCGAAGATTGATGAATTATGGAACTTCTTCTACACCAGAAAAACTGAAGGGGACAAACGTCCATTGTAAACGTATTTCAAATCAAAAGAAAATAACAATATATTAAATTTGTCACTAAAAAATTAAATTATGTGTGCCAATTGTGTTCCTATGAATTAATTTTTATTAAGTTTTGCATTATGAATCACTGTAGCGCACAGGATGCTGTAGAAATTTCTTTCGTTTGCCTTTAAAGACGTAGCAAGAAGATAACACGCGATGTTTCGTTTGATGAAATAACAGCATTTATAGCTTAAAAAGCGGCGCTCTATTCCCACTATTCAAGAAAGTCCATTATATATATAATTGGTCTTAGTTAAAATAAATATTCAACGAAGCTTCTTAAATTGTTTGTTGTAATGAAGGGAAATTAGAAAATTTGGATGTAACGTGAAAATTTGATAGAATCTATAATTTAGAAGTTATAAAATATTTCTTTACAAATCGTTTAACACCTATTGCTATTCCGTAAATTTGACATTAAACAGATATCCATAATCGATTTTTAACTGTAAAGTAACTGATTTTAAACGCGGTCCCCATTTCAGTTTGGATTATGAGCGTTCAGGACGGCCAAAAATCGGCTACAATCGTGGACAAAATCGTAGAAATCCGCAAGGCAGTGATGAAAAATTGTTGACAGAAGATACGCGAGCTGGCTGATATTGCAAAGCTACTGGTAAAACGTGTACAAAACATTTAAACTAGGGACGAATGAAAAAGCTGTCCTTACAATTGCTGCCGCGTTTTAACCATTGGCTAGTAACGCACCCTAATGAACATTTCTCTGGCTGTGTTTAGATATTCTTAAACACAATTTAACAGTTTTTGGGACGTTTCAATAGTATTAATGAAACTTGCATTCATTATTAAACGGGAGTCGAAGCAATTGGAAGAGCTCCGTCATGATCTCACTGTTTTAGAATGCTCATGGTATTGTTTGTATGGATTGTCTGGACAAAGGCAAAACATTCACCAGAGAATATTACGTAACATGACTGGATCAATTGAAGCAATCTGTTAAGGCAGGTTCACATTTGGCCAAGAGCTAAAAATTGATCACCACGACAATGCAGCTGCTCATGTCTGCACTTGTTGCTGCAAAAATATACGAATTGTACTTTGAAATGCTTCTCTGTGCACCATATTCGCAAGATTTAGCTCCAAGCGATTATTTATTGTGTATGTATATATATATATATATATATATATATATATATATATATATATATAATTGTTTCCAATAATTGCTTCTAAATAAGAAATAATTTTGAAAAGTCTATTTCGCTGAGCTGGAGAAATGGTATGTAAAGTGACAGGACGATGAAAAGATCTCAAGCTCATAACTACCCTCAAAGGAATGTGCCTGAAAAAAAGACAAGAAAGTTTGCAGAAACTTTGTGTGGTATTTCTATTTATCTCCTAATTTTTTGTTTTTTTGGATACTTCAGTATCTAATTATTTATTTTAAACCAATACAGAACAATAACATAGCAGCTACCATAGTAGACTTTTCGTTAAAGTGAATATCTGAATAAGTAACTGTGATTTAATAATTTTGACCGATAGAAAAAATTATTGTTATACAATTGTAATCCTACTACAATTTCTATATCAGAAAACAATCTCTTATATTTGAATTTAATAAAAAAAATTAACGGCTGTTGAAAATAATAATGTTAAAAACGACCTTTATACAGTCAGAATTATAGATGGAACCCGAAATAATTCTTCTCGGCTTCATTCCTGCGTGTGCCGATATGGAGTTTGAATTAAATCATCTTTACAGCCTCTATTCCAATTTTCACGTCACTTTTCAGATAATTTACTACCATTTTGAGGAATCTATAATAATAAAGACAACTTTTTTAAAAAAATAATTGATTATTCACTATTTCTTACTCTATAAAGTACATTTTTCATTAAAAATGTCGCATTAAACCCGCTTCAAAATATCAGGTGGTATAAATAAAACAACTATTTTGCTCCAACGGCTGAAACTAATAACAAAATAATTATATTTCTTTTAATTTTCGAACCGCTTAATGAACGAATACGTAGTTTTAATTACATGATGAAACAAAAGTGTAGGAACACGCCAGGTTATACGAAACTGGTAGATTTTTAAAAAGAAACTAGGGATAGTTAGGGCAACGGTGGGTGAAATCGATTGGCAGTATTACGCTTGTCTGAAGTACTCTCATTTTCCCTGTCCTTTTCTGCCTTTCCTTAATTTTAATAGGTTTGATTTATGATGTTATTTAGAAGTAGTAGTAGTGAAGTCACTTTGAAGCAATGATGAATTTATTTATTCTACTACTGCCTATTATAATAAGATTACATTTCCAACAATACTATTAAAATTGTAAATAATCATACATTTTATCCGGATAAGATTTTTAATAAATGAATTACAAAAAAATAATAACACAGAAATACCAAATAACTAAGCAATACGAAATATAGAGGTTACTGTTAAAAGTGGTTAAAGTTTATTTAAGGTTATTTTTAAAGCATTATAATCAGTATTAAAAATCATGCTGTTATATAGTTCTCATAACTCTACTCACAGGAGCCGCATGGTAAACATAATTGTAGCTATTATAAAATTAAAAGTCTGACTAGATTTTAGACAACTAGATTTGAGAAATTAAGAGTACAAAAATAACATCATTATTTTCCTAGAATCATACAAAGAATATAGTTTTAAGCTATATTCTCCTAGCTTATGTAAGACTCCTAATTTTCTTTCTACCAATCTGAGGAACTTATTTTGCATTTTTTTCTATAATCTACAATATGGATTCCAAGCTACTCTAATAGATGGGCAAAACAATGATTTTAGTGTATTTATATCGTTAAAGTATTTATTATTTCTATAAATTAACTTCATCATTAATTCTGATTGTCGCAAGTTTTAGATTGCGGTATGTTGACGCAACTTGTATACTACTGCTAATTAATTAGGTATGTGTGTGTGTTTGCCAATCGATTTAAGCAGCATGATGCGGGGGCATGTTACTCGCGAGAGCGATGGGATTGAGTACATTTTGATGTTTGTGCTCGTATTTCTAAAAGAATGCCGCTTAGATGTAACATGACAATTGTTTATCCCCCAATAAGATTTCTTTAAAATCTTCCACCCCACTTAAGAAAAAGAAGCCCTAAATCTTTTAAACTTGAGCCTTCCGCATATACGAGCTTGTATATTTTGTTTCCATGCTTCATTAACAAGAGTACATGTGATTATATGGTATAACTTGGAAACGACGATTTGTTTATTCGAATATTCTATGCTGAAAATGACGGTCTTAATAAATAAAACTATAATGCGTAAAACTGTCTAAGAATTCAAATGCCGCTATCCTGAATTTTCATCTTGCTAGCTGCGTTTTTTACTTCTGATCAAAAGTTTATGGTCGTACGAGTAATATTGTGACTAGAATTAACGTTAACAATTACGCATCAGCGACGTACTTATAGTAACCAGTTGTTATTCAAAGAACTGCCAGTGTTACAAACACCCTCCTTAATTCTTGATTATACCAGAATTGCAAAATTGTTGGGAGTTCGGAGTTCGTTTCCGTCAATAAAAAATAAGCTTTCGTAAAGAAATTTCCAAACTTGCTGATTCAGCCTCGTATACGATGAGATACCACGAGGGCTTTTATGCGTCATGCATTCTTTGCCTCAAGAGGTCTGTCGATTCTAGAAGGAATGTTTGAACCCAGATAATCACTTTACTTTAAAGCAACTTGGTCGTTAGACATATACACGATTATGAATATGATTATATATTTACTCTTGGGGCTCAAAGATGATATATTTGGATATTATTAGGATCTTTTGTGGAAAACCGAGAACAAGACACTGAATGTCATACATAGTACATTTCGTTAAATATGATCCTCATAAGACTGTACTGGTAACCTAATTGTAACTCATAAGAAATTACAAAGCAAACTGCTGTCTGTATCTCGAACTGGTGTGGACATAACACGAAATTTAGGCTACAACAATCCTTATTCTTAAACGGAATTCAAAATTGTATTATTTTTATCAGTCGTTGTTAAACACTATTTACGTAAGCAGGTTTTGCAACTTTTTTTCCGTTAGCTTAATTTAATTCACGTAACAAAACCTGTTTATATTTCTGATCTAGTATTAATATTTACTACATTTAATACTAATTGCGGTTTGCGCTTTTCAACAGCAGCGACTTGTGACTTTTTTAGTTATGTGCTACATCACCCCGACGGCAACAGTTTTTACGAGGAAAACTAAGCCAAATACGAATGATAACAGCGATATTGTTACCAATATTCTGCGGTAAATGAAACGACCTGTAGTATACTACAGTTCTAGTTTTCTTTGCAATAGTCTAATATTTAAAAGCGGACGAATTGGGAACAAAGTTGACACATATTTATATATATTTCAAAAAAACTTACTTTTAGGAACAAACTACGCATGTTGATACTATTGTATGTGCTCATTGTCATTGAGCACAGAAATGATGCAGTTTGTGGAGCTTTACTGGGAGTTCAAAGGTTGAAACTGAATACTGAGCATGTGCATTTCTCATTCCAGACTGATTTTCTGTGTTCAGCATAGTGTGTGCCAGATAGCTGCATTAGCGGTAAAGGGGCGAACAGTCTTCGAAATCGAAGCATGAATGGACACACTTAAATTATAATTGTTATTTAAGTTCTTAAAATTAAGAAAAAAAATTCTCCTTAAATTTATTTATATGCTGTAGCATGTTCGAGAAACAAATTAAGCGGAAAAATGGTATAAAACCACTGCCTCACAGTAATCAAACCTCAGTAATAGGCAACCTCAACGGGATTGTGGTTCTTTTCCTGGGCGATCTTATTGAGTTTTTATTATGCCGCTTTCCCTTAAAACATTCGGGTAAATGCTGGGATACATTTATAATGCAATCACAGGGCCACTCTATTCTTAGAAAAAAGGCATTGGGATCGAGAGTAAGGCGGGAAACATAAAGCTGTCGAATATGGAAAGTACGTGACAGTAGCAATTGTTTCCGTCGCACAAGTTTCGATTTTCTATTACTCTAATTTATTTGATTCATTTAAATATTCATATAATTAATTTATTTGGTTCATTTAAATAAACATATACAATCTTTCGATTGCTCATCAAACTGTGAAATTTATTATTCTAGTTAACGCTAACGACAACTTTCTCCGACTATAGCAGTGGTTGATCGGGGTCAGAAACGCACTTTCACTTACTTTTCAAGTCACCGGTCTCGATCACTTAAGGTTGCGGGGGGCTACGCCTGCCTTTCTAGACGCATTTTACGGTACAAATATATTTTCTTATAAATCCTCAACACGATACGTGTAAATAATGTATATACAGTACCGAAAGGGTGTCATAATAAAAGTATATTATAGTTGAAGGTTAATTAGATTACGTTGCTGCCCTGTGCATTTAAAGGCGGTTTATTTGCACGGTTTTGGTTTGTTGATCTGATTAATCAGCTGGTAAGGCTTGCCAATACCTTATACAATTTCTCCAAGAGCCACGGTTTGATAGTTATTTCATGAGTGAATGAGAGCTGGAACAATGGTGTTTCCTCAAACAAGATGCAATCACGATACAAAAGAGTGCTTCTCCCGTCGTTGTTGCGCGTATTTTATCGGAAATTTAGGTTTGTAATTTAAATCAACAGGACATGTTACACTGAGAATGCAGCAGTAAAATTTTACCCAAGTGTCGCGGTAGTTGACGTATACTAGCCGTTGAAATGTCGCGCAACCATCAGATGACGCTCCACTCCTACTCTACGTTACGTTACTTCTTCGACAGCGATAGATAGGACAGGCACACTTAGACCATTTTTTAAATTAGTTTTAAATAGAATTTAATATATATTTTCCATATATTTTGGTCAAATGTTTATATTATCCCTGATCAGAAAAATTTCATGCAGCCTCATGAAAACAGAAAGTGTCACTTCGAGTTGGAGGGTTGCAAACCATTCTTTTCAGTGGAGTCGCTGAGCGAGGCAGATCTGAAGCAAGAGTGTACTACGATGGTGAGTTCGGTGTTCTTAAGGGTCGGAGAACTACGGACCAAACGCAGGTTGCACCTCATTCGGGAAAACTGATTGTCCATACAGTGTAGAAAAAAGTCTGTTCTAAAGGCGAGAGGTGGACACCCGCGTTGGGTTTCTGTATGGAGAGCTTTCTAGTCGAGTAGTTTGATTGTAGCAAGTGTACGTACCGTGCACGCAGCGAGTCTCCAGAAGCAGATCTGCGCTTCCTCGGCGCGGAGGGAACTCAGCTCTCTTCTCACTTCCGCCCCTCTCCGCCTCCTTAGCCACCGCGTGCTCTGTGTCAAGGTCCCCACCCTTACTGTCATGCATCTCGCTACAATCACATGAATGTTCCTGTCGAATAAGAAATACAACGTCACAATCTACCTGAAAAATACAACTAGTTTTACCCGAGCGACGATTTTACGAATTAACTACTGTTCACAATTAAATTAGTGTATGATGATCAGAACGTGTCTACGAGATTGTGAAATTTGTGAAAGCTATGCCACGAATTGTAATAACATAACGCATTTAACAAATGGAGAGGAACATCGCTATTTACGCTCTTGCCTTCGCTTCCCGGGAAAACAGGTCGCTGAATGATGCAGATATCTTAGTATCATCAATAAACATTTAAGCAAAATTTTAATTAATATTAGTATTTTCATATTTGCGGTATGAGAAGATTTTTAGTTACTAGTTTACGGCGTGCAAATACATTTTAATTTTATTCCGAAAGTAACGAAATGTTGACAATGGTTGGAAATTCATTTAATAGTTAAATAATAACGTTATTTTTGATGATTTACCGGGTGTTTAAATAAATAGGAAATCATGTTTCGTGCTACTCTTATATTATACGACAGTATGTCTCCGTCTGTCTTCCTTGATTTTCTCTTCTCAACTCTGAGATATTTACATCGTTATCATCCTAAGTGTGTCTATTCCGATAAAACATATTCTAATGAAATCTTGACGCGAGTACGACGATCAAGTGAAAGTTGTGGTCATCCTTATTTAATTCGGAATAATCACGACTTCAATCAAAATGCTAGAAGCAGAGAAGGGAACCAGTTAAAGAAAACGGAAGCAGGTGCACCCAACTCCTCCAAATCAATTACTCGTAGCAACGCCAAGAGCGCACAGGGGACTGTGGCTAATGCCCAGGGAACGACTTCGGTCAGTATAAGAAGTCTGGCAATCGTACAAGCTCTGCGTTTACATGTTACGGAAAATTATTTTTCAAATACTTTTTTCAATTCAAAATGTTACAAAAGTGAAGTAATTAGTGTATTTTCGATCGGGTTATCCATTGTCTGGAGCAGGTATTCCCAACCTTGTTCCTCCTTCCACCCTCTTAACTCCCTAAAGCTCCTTATTATAATTCATAAATAGCGCCATGTATCCAGTTGCAGATGTAAAGACAAACTAGTTTATGAAATATAATAGTATAACAAATATAAATACATATTTTATTTAATTTTTTCAACTTTACTGACTTCTATACAATAGCAATATCTTCTTCTTCTTCCATGGCTCTACAGTCCGTAGTGAACCTTGGCCTTTCCAACGAGCTTCTTCCATCCTTCACGATCATATGATGTCCTCTTCCAATTTCTACATCCCAGCTTCCGTAGATCCTCCTCCACTCCGTCCAACCATCTTCTTCGGGGTCTACCTCGTTCTCTTTGTCCTCCTGGGGTTCCAAGTAGAATCTTCTTTGCCACCTCAGACTCCTTCATTCGTGCCACACGGGCTACCCATCTTATCCTTCATGATCGTATGATTTTTGTTACAGGAGCATCAGCGTATATAGTATACAATTCTGTATTGTACCTTTTCCTCCATTATCCCTTATCGGACACAGGGCCGATTATCCTTCTAAGAACTCTTCTCTCGAATCCAAGCGTCGGTTTCCATCAAGGACCATGTTTCCGAGGCATATATAAGAACTGTTCTTACAAGAGTTTTATAAATAGTAATTTTTTTCTGGGCGGCTGAGGAGTCTTGACCTTAATAAATTACTCAATGCAAAATATGCCTTATTTGTTTAAACTAATCTGGCCTTAATTTCCGATGATGTATCATTAGAGCAGATTACTAAGGATCCAAGGTACCTGAATCTCTCGACCCTCTCGAATGTATGTCCATCCACTCTGAAGGTCTTTGACATATTGTGCTGATATGCTTTCCCGCATGGTAAATATTTTGTTTTGTCCTCATTTATCCTACTTGCTTACAATTGCAACATATTTTTTTTTTAAAAAAATTAAAACCTTGGTTGTCATTAACAGGTCACTAGTGTATTTGTGCTTTGATGCAAGTCACTGTCAGGGAACTTATTTTGTAGGAAGAGTTTTTCGGTATATGCCCTCGCCGGGATTCTAATATGTGAGGCAGAGACGCTGACAACCACACCACAGGAGGTTGGCAAATCAATATTGTTTGCGTCGCCTTCAAATGGAATTATACTCCAAGACGGTATCGTAAACTTTCTAAATCTTTATTTCCGGCTTGATATCTTCTTGTAATTTTTCCAAGTAATCAGCGTAGATTTGAATGTCATCAGCTTTAATTTGATATTTTTAAAGTGGAAACCAATCAGTTTTGTTCTCATTTTTCCTTGTCATTTATTTTGCAAATTATTAAATAAAGATAAATATATCTGCGGATAATTTATTATCTAATAATTAAATAAAATTCTAAAACATACCCCGCTACACTCTTGGGATATTATAGACCCATTTTTGGGACTTCCGTTGGCCGACAAGGGATCCATCTGAACCCCGCTGTGAATCCTTGTTCTAGAAGGGAGAAATAGTCCGATGTTTCGAAAAACCTTTATTCGTTTTCACGGAAAAATATTTAGAATCAGGTCTAGGCACACTATACGACCATTCCTCAAAGATATAACATAATGTATGCAATCTTTCCCAGAGCAGCGGCTATAAAACCTCCGGTAGATGACGATATATAGATATAAGTCTAATATATATTCCAGTAATGATAAAAGACTGCCTAATAAACTATAGACAGAACGTTTAACAACCGCTATAACCGAACATAAATCGTAGTAATTCAGATTGCACTGTTGAAATATCTCCTTCCATTGTAGATCCTGGTTATTGCTGAGATTGCAAAGATATCAGTTGCTGTCCATAAGATTGTACATGAAAAAATGTACCAAAAAGCCGTCAGCGCGACAACTAACTGCGTGGAACAAAAACACACTCGAATGAACATTTCTCATCTGGTAAAAATTAAAACTATATATGAGTTTTATCAAATCTAAATTAGAAGATGTTGGCATAGAGTTAAAATATATATTATAAATAAAAAAACAGCGTTTTTTAAGTCAAAAATATATGTAATAGAAATTCCACTACGTTTCGTCGCTAATTAACATCATTAGTTATGACGTTTAACAAAATTTTGATAGTTAGGTTCGTTCTCCGCTGACTGCTGTGGCCGAAATACACAATTCTGTATTTTGTTACCATGAAAATTTTGTAAAACGTCATACCTGATACAAATTAGCGACGGATCGTAGTGGAATTTCTATTAAATATATTTTTCTGATTTCAAAAAGGCTGTAGTTTATTTATAATTTATCTTAAATAGTCAATATATATATATATATATACATATATCATTATAAAATATTTATTTATAAACATTAATAGTTACATATATTAACAATTTCTACTAATTTCTCGTTTGTAACTTTTTATACGCAATTCATTACTGTTCATGAAACTCCATTCATTATTATATTTTGTTGTTTGTAATGTTGGATGAAATCTGTCTGCATTCCCCTTGGGTCGTAGAGGTTGCAAGAACTCCGAAGAATGAATGGTCATTTGTGGTTATGATAGAGTATGTGGGAAATAATCACATGAGAATTTTCATAGCATTACTGGAGCAATTGGAGAAAGCTGTTTAGAAGAAACATTGCATTCGGCAAGGAAACGAGTTCTTATTCACCACGACAATGCAGCAGTTCACACTTCTTGCGTTATTACTTCAAAAATCCGCAACTTACCTTTGGAATATGTTCCCTTTACATTGTATTAGCCATTTTTACCTTCGAGCTATTGTTTTCTGTTCCTCAATAAAAAAATGGCTTTGAAGATTCTCTCCTAATGAATATAGTCATAGAGGAGGCAAACGCCGATTTTGCGGAATTTGAGAAAACGTTTAATAATAGATTCAGATTTTTTTTTGTTAATCCTCTACTGAAGAGGAAACGGCATAGGTCACACGTCCTTAATAACAATAATAATAATGAGGACATATAATAAAGAAGAAACTGAATAATTCTGTGCTTACTAACGCCTATAAATAAGTTGCAAAATCATGGACTAAGTATAGTGGTTTAAAAGGAGACTACGTTGAAACAAAATGATAAGAATTTTTTGTCTCAGGCTAAGAACTTTCTTATCTGTATATACACGGAATACACAAATGTGAGAATTTAATTCGCCTGTATATGTATGCTTTTATTCGTGTTTTTAAATTTAGTTAGACTGTTTAAAACATTGTATGACGTAAAATGAAAACACATTTCACTATATTTTACAAACGAAGTGTCTATGATAGGTTTGTGTTTAATTGTCATTGGAGATAGATATGAAAATATCCGAACCTTTCGTTTTCTTTCTTCTTGAAGTGCTCCACAGGAAAATACAGCTTGTACTAGAGTCGTATTCCATCCACACAAAAATTTGTTTTCTTTGCAGAAAATTAACAATTTTTCTTATCGGATACTAATACAGTAATCAATAACATTTGACTTATTGTAAACGTTGATTCAGGAGATACGTATTTTAACGATGAAATCAAAGATTACTGCGATCGATGTCACAGCGTACAGAACGTTGAGAAGGAGGCTTACTCATGTTGGAAATCAATGACGAAAAAACTGATTACAAACTATGGAGAATGCGAGGGAGCAAATTGAGCGTATTCGACTTAATTTACCTGATACCGCCGAAGAAAGTGTAAAATTATTTAGAATTCACCTCTGTCACTTCAGATTGTTCTGCAGCTGCGATATATTTGATTGAAACCAAGTTTCTAATAAATGGTTAATTAATTACATGGGGAAGGTGATATTATTTTTATAGCAAAATATTGGGGAAATGTTACTGAGGATCCATAGCCTCGTCCTGAAAACAAAACACTTTTATTACACTGGACGTGTGAACTAGGTTTTTATTCACTGCAGGTGTATGCTGAAACTGGATTTTGGTCGGGCCCCTTTCGAGTGTATATTTGTATTATCCACATATTACTTTTGCTTTAAAACATACTTAAGTTTCTTTGAAGTAATTTCTTTACTATTCGAATGTTGTTTGTAATGTTTGATGTAATCTGTCTGTATTCAACATTTTCTGGGATACCAACCATTCGTTACAATTTTAAGGTGCATTTATATGGAAAATATTTGTAGAATATAATCTTTTCAATATGTCAAAAGCAAACGAAATCGCGCATAATTCTTGTATGTACGTTTTAATGGACATACCATATAAATCCTACATTGAAACCTGGTTAAGTAAAGTTCTTCTTATTCTGTACTCGTATTCGAGGCGCATCTAATGGGACATCGAATATAATTTATGCTGAAAGGAATATTGAAATAAACAACGCAGTATTAACTCAGAATAAGTAATATAATTTTATTGTGAAAAATCCGCTGGCTTAGAGAATTATAAACATAATCGTTCTTATTCATTATTTTCAATCAGACGTAATTTTTACATTTTAATTGCAATATTACGTTGCTAATTATCGCTACCCTGTGATATGATGATAATTAGCGACGTAATATTGCCAATTAAAATGAAAAAAATTACATCTGATTGAAAATAACGAATAAGAAAGATAGCCAATTCATAGAAAAAGGGTAATATAAATATCACACAACGTTTCAGGAAACTTTTGAGTTTTGTCAACTGACAAGTGCAGTTGTGTTGCTCTAGGCTCTTCTTAGCACCTGACGAAAGGGATATGGATCCTAGAAACCTTGTGTGGTATTTATATTGTATTACCCTTTTTGTCTGAATTGTCTATCTTTCTTATTCATTAATATTAATATTGTAATTATTAAGCACATACATCCTCTTCGTTTGGGAACATAATCGAAGCTTATCACCTCTGATTTGTAGCTCCATTCCACTTTAAAAATAAGTTAATTAATACTCTCATTTTGATGCGATATCATTTCTATATGGTTATTAGTGGGCTTTATATGAATTGTTTCCCGCCCTAGTTACACGCTATTTGCATTGAATACACTGACGGGAATGCGCCGCATATCTAAGCCTCTTGGACACGTCTCAGGTAGTTTGGAGGCTAAAATCTAAGAGAAAATGGATCACTTAACTCATATGTTTCGGCCGTCTTCAGCAATCGGTAGAAAGCGCGAAAGATGGAAGATTACTACTCTGTTGTCGTCACCTGTTCCCTCGGGTCTTGCTTTCGCCAACATATTTTCCGAATCCATAGGAACTAAGACAATGACGTACTTGTATTAAGCTCTCTGTGTCCTTTGCAAACGAAACGAGAAGTTTATTTGAGGCCTATAGAATATATTCATCCAAGAAATGAAGAGAATAAATTGGTAATTTATAACCAATTGACGACTAGATTACCAAATTACACCTCACTTTTAAAAGTTCTATACTGAATTAATAACTTAGTTGCACAAAAAAATTACGTTTTACCCTTGTTAAATAAATTGTTATACGTTTTAATGCACAGAAATTGTGAGAGAAATTCGTACGCGATTAGTTCCCATAGTTTGACCCTCTCGTACCTCTCAAAATGCCCAATCTCTAGATTATTAAAGACATACCCTAGCATTGCTGCGATTTTGTTGCTCGCAGATGTTTCTGAATCTGCCTCGATGTTGTAGCCCCCTAGGAAAGTCAATGACGTGGAAGAAAGCTTGCGAGAGAATTCTCTCGCAGGTGAACCTTCCCAGAGAGCTCTGGCGGAGGCTACCTTTGGGGATGCCTTCACATCTCTCTGGGGTTTTTTTGAACTAAGGTTCCCACATGCCGAGGCGCCTCGGCCTGGTTTGAGAGATGTATGTTCCGGAGTCGCAGACCTTGGGCATACGGTAAGAGTTGTCCGCTATTCCTATTGGAATAGTCGGCCAGCTGCCTCCTAAACCGGTCAAGGCATGGAGAGGGGAAAGCTGCGACCCCACAGCTAACCCCTCTCCCGCCATCGGAAGGGCGTAGGACAAGTACCAAATGCCCGACCTACTTGATGCAGGTTTTTCTAGGGTTTTACCTGCATCACTTTTAGGTGAATTGCCGGTTAGGATCCTTAAACTATAGCCCGGGGGCCCTAGTTAACCCTTAGCTACCTTTTTCTACCCTTCCGCATCCCCCCTTTCAAATCCCTTCCTATGCTATTAAAGGGGAGTTGCCACCACGTGGATTACCCTCATGTAGCCTGTTACCCTAAAAAAAGTCAATGACGTGTGCTGGAAGTAAATCAAATAGACTTAAAAGTCCAATACAGTAATAAAAATAGATTCTTGCAAAGCACAGTCAACTCGAAATTTGGCCCAACGACGGAAGAAACAAAAATTTAGTTGCATAGTGATACAGTGTTGTGTCTTAACAAATAAAATTTCAAACAACTCCAGACTGGGTTATGCCTTGTATAAGCGTTTACTGTACAAAAGTCAACTCTTAACGTCCTATACAATTATAAATAAATAAACGTCCTTGAGTCAGAAAATTGTTTATCAACAAAAAATTATATATACCGACGTTTCGTTCTTGTTTTGGGACATCTTCAGATTTAGAAATTTCATATATAAATCATACAAAAAATTGTTAGTAACCGAAAAAAATTAATTTCCACGACTAAAAGCTCTATCGTCATATTCTAGGCGAAGTGAATACCGAGAACTATTTATTAAACAACTACACCGGGAAATACTTCAATCTTTGATTACGCAAAGAGTAATTTATTAGCTCTAGCTCTAGCTACATTTACATTGGCCAAATTAAACCATTTTCTACATATCATTAAATGCACCCTCACATCTTCGATAATATTAACGCTTGGTAATGGAATAACGGATTCTAAAAATGTTATTCTTGTGTAATAGCAACCTGCTAGTTTCATTCATAGAATCGGTGCGTCTACTTTGCATTGTGGGGCGTCGTCCCAGACGTTCCGCTACGCAACTATAGGCTGGAAACGACTGCTGTATAACACATTCCAGCGTCAGTACGTCTACTATATTCATTGCACATCATTACCATTTCTCCCAGTTTCGTCATCAAAACGCGGCGCCTGTAATATTCAATTCCTGCTGGTCTATCCTAAATATAAAACTATGTGCGGCTCCTCCAAGATTACTGTCTCCTGCTCGTGTATGATGCAAATTTATATACTGCTGCTCCATACCACGCGCACAAGGCAAAAGTCCCAAAAACAGCAACTATCGACGTTAATTTCGATTAGCGAGGAAGACTCGCGAACGAGTCTCCGATAACTACGATAAAAGTTGTAGGGACACGTTTATCCAAAGAAACTGATAAAATTTCCAAATCATCATTTAAAAAAATAATTCCGAAATATGTTACCGTAGTATATTCAAAATTCCAGCCTTATCGCTGGTAATCCATTAGCACACATCCACCGGAAGTTCAACTTTATTTGACATAAACAGGAGTTATCAGGAGTTTAATTATGTTTTCGGTGGCAAAGAATGATCAGAATTCTTGAACTTGAAATGTGTTTGGAGCCGTTGCCGTACTTTCTCGTCCACAATTAAGTAACAGTAGGTAAGGAAGTAGAAAGTACCCGGGAAAGAAGAGAAAACTTTCTTTGTTTAGAGTTTTTACGATAACATTGGGAGCGTAGTTTATTTCTATTGTCAAGAAATCCATTACTTAAGTTGACATCCAATCCTACTGATGCATTATTTACTGTTTTGAACATATAACAGTTGCTGACATTGTTTATATTGAAAGTCGCAACAAAGACTAATTATGTACGATCATGGTACTCATGCTAAGTCGTCCATCTGTTTCATAAATTTGATGGTTGTATTGAAGTGAAGCAGTGCTTTGTTTTTGTTTTTTTATTAAAAAAAAGGCAGCAACAAACCATATACGATTAAATAGAAATAAATTAGTTGTGCGAATAAGACACGCGAACGAGTTGCCGGTATAATTATGAGATCAAATGAAGTACTAAGGTTTATTTTCCATTTATTTAAAAAATCGTATTCTAATATTATGGTTATTTTGTACGACTATTGTATCCAATACGTCTGCCAACATTTTGTTATTTTTGACATAAATATTAGAATCATTTTTTTTTGTATATTTAATATTTGTCGTCCTATTGTCTGGAGACGGCTGACAGTTGCTGGACATTATAACGCTGGAACCATGTCCCCAGATCGATTCCCAGCACATCTGAACTCGCGTAGTGGGAAAAAATTCGTTCGTCCACATCCATGGTCATACAGTGGATGAATAAAAATCAAGGCTCACTTGAAGAAAAATAAAATACATGCTCGCTATGTCTGTATTGTTTATTTTAGAATGTTTCGTTCAAGTGGCACTTGGATTGGTCAAGAGGTATCTCAGAAATCCTTAAAAAAATTTCGTTACTTTTGCAACAAAGGCAGGCCACTTTATAGGGTATCAGCGCATTTTTCATGCATTACAATAGATGAATGTATAAATAAAATAAGTAAATTATATTCAAAGAATAAATTTAAAATTATGGTCACAGATTTCAATAATTATTTATGTTAGGGCACACACATATACATTAACTACTTTTTTTTACACAAATAAACATTATTTCTGTACCCAAAATTATTTAATTTATGCCTAAACAAATATTAGAATTATTTTTCAATTAAATTGTTCTGTGTGTTATTTGAGTAATGTTCTCTTATATATTTTCAGTTGGGCAGTTTCAACTGTAATGACACGTCAAAACTTTGTACCATCTGTTGATGGTGGTGCTATGCTTAATGCACTTATTCCTTTTTGGGACATGAGCAATCATGATAATGGAAAGGTGAGAATGTTATTCACTAATAATCCTGTAATGTATAGATAGGGACTATAAATGTGTAGTATAGTAATTTGTATCTTTCTATGATTTATTTTTACAGTTGTGTGGTAAGATTATACCTATTGTATATTTGTGTAACATGTATATGTGCTGGAGATAACTAATGTTTACCAATAACAAGTTTACCTTCAAAATATTTGAACAAAATAATGAACCATAAATCTATTAAATACCCATTGAGTTTTTAATGCACCAATATATCTGTGGAACATAAATGATTTTTCTTGGATTGGAGAAGATTGTGACATTATTTATAAACGAGCATTCATTGTGAAAATAATTATGAACCCCATTTAAATCAAATCTTTTAAAATAAAAGTATTATAACATAAAAAGTGAGTTCTAAATATGATCTGTGCACGTTATGAAAACCTTTTCTTGGTGAGGCCTAATGTACCTGCCCACATAAATGTAAACTATTACTTGAGCACTTTGTTTGTATATTCTGATATATTACTATTGCTGTAAAAATTAAATCATCTTTTAAACTTGTTTTCTTTTACATCATCAAATTTCCTCTTTTAGCTTTCTACAGATTTCAGTCCTACTCAGGATAGAAGTGAATGCTATGCTTTCCGGCACTTCAGTTCTGGCGATCAAGTGTTCATTCACTATGGATCTCGTTCAAATGCAGATTTTTTGGTGCATAGTGGTTTTGTCCTACCAAACAATGCACACGACACTGTGAGAGTAAGGTTGGGAGTGAGCAAAGCAGACCCATTGTCTTCCCAGAGATCAAGACTGCTTGCCAGAATAGGACTGCCACCCAGTGGTGACTTTGTGTTACGAGCTGGACCAGATCCTGTAGATGGAAGACTATTAGCATTTTTAAGAGTTTTTAGCATGGGTAAAGGTAAGTAATAACTGCAGTCATTTTGATAACAGAAGGTGTGTTTAATAAGTGTACATGAAACCAAGAATTTCAATAATATTAAAATTACATATAGGAGGCTGAGAGCCTCCGAAAATTTGAAGAACAACCTTCAGTTACTTATGGCGACACCGCACTTCACTTTCAGGTAAGCCACAACCTATCTCTCTTTCCTTTCCATACCAATATTGCAATTATTTTTGACAATGCCATATCCTTATCATTCATATATATATTGTGGTAATCAGTAATTAAAGAAAGTTAAAATGACAGCCTCACATTGAGGTGCCAATTTGTGGTAATCACAAATTAATTAAAAGTTAAATCGCCACATTAATGCATGGATTTATCATAATTTAAATATTAAATGAAAGGATGCTTTAATAATAATTAAGATTTTTAAATAAAGAAACAAATTTATTTATTAATGCAAAAATAGTTAAATTTACAAATGTTTTCCAATGAATTTTACAACAGTTATCACACAATTAACTTTCAATTCATATTATTTATTAGTGTTTTACAATCAAAATTTACTCTCTCTCAGGGTCTTAACTGGGCCTTTAAATAAAGAAAAATATTTGTTAAAAATAAAAATTTTTATGAAGCTATTATCGACTTACTTCATCAATGTATTATTTACAATGCAAACATAAAATGTTAACTTTAAATTATAAACGATATTCGAAAACCGAAATCTGACGATAAGTACCGTTACTTAATGGTTTACAAATATGAATTTTGTAAAATTGTAACTTACAGTTTCTGGTAATCAGGGCAATTTGGTTCATTCAATACACTTACACTCATTACACTTTATAACAGCCGTTCTTAACACTGTCTCTAAATAACACCTTTTTATTTCACAAATGTATGTCCTTATTGTTCGACCATTCTGAAGATTATTAGACGTCGGATGCAATTATTTGGTCTCCCAACAGCGAAACAATGGTCTAATCTGAGAATAGAATAGATTAGACTTCAGCATACAAAATGTTTATCAATGAATATTTGGCTATTTCTCTCACAGACTGCAATTTATAATAAATCTGTTCTAACTGATCTCGCTGTTCTAATACTGGTGTCTGGACTTTTTCTGAACATGTTACTTTGTATCTGTCCACAGCAATCTTTCTATAACAACTGCTCTTTGCTATATTTCAACAAAGACTCTTTTACTCTGCAATCTTTACATGACAACTTTACACTGCAATATTTGGACGAAGACTGGTCTCTGCTACATTTCTATGAAGACTCCCACTGCTATATCTGGACAACTTTACTCTGCTAAATTTCTATGAAGACTGGTCTCTGCTACATTTCTACAAAGACTCCTTTACTCTGCAATATTTTGATGAAGACTGGCCACATTACGCTCAGCAAAAAAAAACCAACAGCCTACAATACCCAAACATGTGGCATTATTGCCCATTCTTGTGTGCAACTTGTGTGTTTTCTGCCGCTAAAAATTTGAGTCCAAATTTTTTAATTATTAATTAATGATTTCCATTTAATTACCACAATATTGTTAATGAATATACATAAATCTCCACGTTAAATCATCAATTTTTAGTAATTACTTTTAAATGATCAGCAAATTAAAATTTAATGATTAGATTTTAATTAAAATTAATATTTTATAGCATACAAATAGATTAATTTATTAAAACAAATTATTGGAAGTTATATTCCGATTTAAAACTTGATAATATACCATGGCTAGATCTCAAGGCTGACCATTGGGCCTTCAATAAAGAATATTTATGTTAAACAATTAAATTTACAAAGTTATTAAAACATTAATTTGAAACAATCAGTACAATATGAAATATGAACTGACGATAAGATATTATTTCTTGGTGGGTTTGCAGATAATAACTTGTGCAGTTTTACCTTACAGTTTTGTTGTACCAAGAAAATGGGCTTGTACACACACACACACATAATTATTATTAACACTTTAAATACAGGCCGTTATACACAGAATTTAATAGACAACACTTTCTGATTGCCAAATTTTACTCACAACACTTGCTTTGCTGTTCTCTCTATTAAAAACTTATGACCATTCTCAAAGTTTGGTTATTTACTGGATGGAATAACCTGGCCCCCAATAATTGAAGAAATATCTAACTCGTGAATGTGGGCTGGACTCCGAATAACAGTCGGTGTGGTATAGTTGTAGTTATTTGTTCATAGACTGGAAACTTTAGATCTTTATGAAGCTGTTAGACCACAAATACACTGAAATTTTGTCCGAACTGTTATCGCTATGCCTTCTGTCCACACACTGGAGCTCTGCGCGTATCACAAAATGTACTTTGTCAATCCCAGCAAGCATCGATTATCGCCACATATTCTTGTACACAACTCGTGTGTTTATGCTGCCAACAATATAAGTCCAAAAAATCTTGTTCATTAATTAATTACATTTCCTTTTAATTACTACAATATATATATATTAAACAAAGAGAAAAAGTATTAGCATTCTCCTTCAGGAGAAAGACAAGATACTACATGGCCAGCAGGCACATGGGAAACCTCATACTTCTCCTAAAGAAGGTGGTTAATGCCTCCAATATTTTGAACAAATTCCACCTGTACTGAATAGTGCAGCCAAGCTTCAATATCCTTTTCATACCAATTCTTTTAAATACATATTTGCCAGTTGTTAGAGTATCAATTTGAACTTTTTAAGAGTAAAAAAGGAGCAAAACTCATTAAATTTGTGCAAGGTGTAAAATAATATTGAAAAGTTACACAACCCTCTGATAACATTCAATAAAGTTGGAATGAAACACACAAGATTTGTAATGAAGTATGTGCAGGTTATTTTACTATTTCAGGAGGACAGCAATATTGTGTTGACTGAGTTTGATCTAATAATTTAATGTTGTATAACATTAGATAGAAAAAGAACCTAATTTTAGTAGATTAGCACAACTAATGTTTTGAAATGAAAAAAATTAACATGTGATTGAAAATGAATAATAAGAAGGATAGACAAATACAGACAAAATTAGTGTTAATATAAATACCACACTGTGCCGTTGTCGCTCTAGGCTCTTCTTATCACCTGAAGAAAGGGACAAGGATCCCAGAAACGTTGTGTGGTGTTTATATTATCACTTATTTTGTCTTATTTGACTATCTTTCTTATTAATTACTGTTTTGCTTTATTATTTAAATATATTTCACATATAAAATATTTATTTAAAATCACAGCAAGCTACTTTTACATTAATTGAAACCCTCTGTTGGTGAAAACCTTATGAGTATTACAAATGAAAATGAAATTTGAACCATTTTAAATATGTGTATGATAAGTTGTTCGAAGTCTGCTAAGAAAAGTTCATAGTCTAGACACCAGATTTGATATTTTGCTAATTTCCATTCAATTTAAGGTATGGTTTTTCATGAATGATTATTACTCCATTTCCTATTATAAGACATTTAACATGATATTATATTTATGTATCTTTAAATAGGATTGTATTGCCTTTCAGAGCAATTAGAACATTGGACTACTAGTCCCAAGGTTTGTGACCTTGTGTACATAGATTGTGCCCTTGAAACTGATGTTGAGTCTCGGACTTGGAGCTTCCTTCTTGCGCGCATTCAGTTACTCTTATCTGCTTATCCCACATCGCTTCAGGTAATTTTAGCTGATTAAAATGTCTATATATAGCATACTGTATATACAAATTTCTATAATTGTAGACATAACAAAGTTATCTCTTGTATTTTAACATTTCTGCACAGGTGGATGAAGAGTTACTTGAGCAAGGCCACTTCTCGTCAGCATGTCAGCGATTGGCAATTGAGTTAAGAGTTTGTGAAAAACAAATATTGCATAATGCATTGGAATATGTTGGTCAGCGCACACATCCCTGACACTTGCCTATTTTACCATCCATTCTTCCAACCATCAGCAACTCGTTAGGGGTTCTCCTCACACGAAGGAAACATTTGTCTCTATTATTGCCTCAGGAAGGATAGATGAGATTTGAAAATGATACCAGATTTTTTCCAATTAATTAATTAATGATAATTAGTTGATTACTGTGACTTTTTGAAGAATTTTGTGTAATTGTTTTTTTTGTTTCTCATTTCACAACTAACCTTTCATGTTATTAAACATATTGTTTGAAGAGTAGCAAAGAGACAATATTTTATGTATTCTTGTTAATAGAACTTTTTGTGTTTTTCAATAATAATTTGTTTGGAATTTTTATAAAGTTCATTAAACACAAGCTTATTTAGAAGGAAAATGAATACTAATATGTATTATAATATTAGAATTGTACCTGTGAACCTCGGCTTTTCTGGTACCAATTTTTTCTGCAATCAAAAATTATGGTTTTGGTCTCCACAATTTGATTGTGTTCCATAAAATTGATTTACTGAATTGTCAGTGTGAAATAATTTGAGATTCAAGATTATATCATCATAAAAATTGATTGAATTTTTAATATATTTTTCTTGTAACTGCCAAACTCTTATGATGTAACATGGTTATCAATATTAAAAGATTAAAAATACATGAGTTTATCAAGGTCACAGCATTGAATAATTATTTAATGGAAACTATTCTCATAATCATATTTTGTACACAAGTCATCATAAATAAGACTGAAAACTTTGGTAATATTGGCATACAGACACACACACACACAGATATATATATATATATATATATATATATATATATATATATATATGTATATATAGAATGGTGAGGTTCATAGATGTTTTCAGTATATATATACTGTATGTGTTTGTGTGTGTATATATATATATACACACACACACATACATATAATTTCATTTTAAATTGCTGTACTCCTGACATTTATCCATTTCTCTCTGCCTCTATCATAGTCTCAGAACACATAGTATAGATTCATAGAAACATACCAATCATCTGACTTCATTGTCACAAACTTTGTTGGCTTCAGTAAACTTCTTACACTAATTAAATATATTTATGCCTTCATAAGTTCAAATGTAGTTCAAATACTTTTGCCTTTCCCTGAAAACATCTATGAACCTCACCATTATACTTCAATGTAATGGAAAATAATTTGACCTTCTAATTTTGAATTATTCTTCAAAATATACTCTGTCTTTAAACGATTATCTGCGCTGCAGTTGCTTGGCTATCAAAAGAAGTGTTAGCTATAGTTTTTTGTTCAAATAATCATTTCTAAATATTATATTGTTTTATTTATTTATTTATAAATTCAAAATGAGTATATCATTTCGATAAAAAGTATATACAGTAGGTAAACAGAAATCTTATTATTACATCTCTACTAAACTCAAAATTGTATGATGTACAAAATTATAAGTGTAATTTTAAATACAGTATTTAATTAAAAATACACCAATTATATTTAACAATTAACTACTTTAATAAAACAATGACTTATTTTTATAAATATCATAGTATTTATGACATAATTTTTCAGAACTGAAGCTGTCCAAATGTACTAGCAAATCTTCATGAAGTTGTACTGATTTTATTAAAAGAAAATATATTTCAAAGATGTATAATACTATTGGTTACAATCAACACTAGTGATATATTTATCTGTATGTGATCTTTAACCTGTACAGTTCACCACTTCTTACTGACAATTTATAATAGTAAATAAATAACCTTTTCATGCCAAGCTTTCTTACCATGTATTGGTATTAATGAGTTGTTATACAGTTTTGCTTTATTAGTTTGTGTATGAGATACATGTACACATTTCTCTGCATATTAATAAAATTTGTTGAGTCAACAAAACAGTATTCACTTAAATATATAATATTCTATATAAATTTTCATTATTTCAATTTTGGAGCTGTGGTTGAATGACATTTCAAATTAAAACCTGTGTTTATGTAAAATTAATATTCACCGAGTATTCAGATAAGATTTTTGAAATAAATTGAGGATTAATATTTTTGTACATTTTCTGATACCTTATTAACTATGTTAAATCAATTGGTACTGAATGAAAAACATGTTTAATTTTAAAATCACAATTTTGTTAAATTGCAATTCTTTTTTATTTTACTTCAGATTTTTTAATTATAAAATTTGCTGTGTATTTTCATTACTTTTTTCTGTTTAATTTAAAAGAAACTTTGATGTGACTTTGCTTTTCTATTTGGATGAATACTTGGTTCTATATTGCATATAATATTCATAACAGCCAAAGTATTATGAGAGTTTACTAATATTAACTTATAAGAGACTGCATCTTGCAATCTGTGATTGTATTTCTGAATAAAAGATAACTGATACACAGAAAATTGGAACTACACAATTTAGTAACGTAAATAAATACATGTTGTAAATTGCATTGTTCTAATTGCTTGTAATTACAAAATTGAAGAGAATGAATAAAAATATTTACTTTTGTAAACATTAATGTAGCTTCTGTATATTATTTTCCTTATCTCCAGTTTGTGTAAATGTTTGGTTTCCGAAGTCATTAGAGCTCTCTTCAGTAAACAGAGACTGGTCATATGTTTTGTAAGATGATAATTGTAAACTGACTGGTCCAGTAGGTTTTTTTTTTGTTTTTGTGATACTTATAGATGTATTTTGTTAGTAGTGGGTTTCTGTGTTTCATGAGCAGATATGGTCAAAACAGATTTTTATATATTCATTTTATATTATGAATTGGGGTTTGGTAATTTAAATGTTTGGCAGATTTCTCTATACTATTGAATTAAATTTGATAAAAATCACTTTTCAGTGAGTGACAAATAACTGTTGGAGGGGGTCTTTCAAAACAATGGATTCAACACTAACATTGGTAGTCATCACAATTTTTTGTCACCCCCTTTCACTCCACATCATACCCATGCTCTTGCCTTCAGGGGATGAAATTCGACACTAAAAGCATCGAGAGTGGCATTATGAATCTGAGTGACCCTGTAAACTATTTATATGGTGCCAGTATAGGCACTTAAAACATATTTTGTATTGAAAATGCCACCCCCTTCTACCCCCAACCATAGGGGTGTTAGAGTTATCTTAATTCCGCAGGTTTGCTCCTGGATCTTAAGTGATACATGTACCAAGTTTGGTTGTGCTTGTTCCACACATTAGTGAATAACTTAATATACAAAGTGATCTACAATATTAATATTATCCTTTATTTCGGGAAAACGTCAATCGGGATAATGTACTGTCGGCCAACGTCAATCCAGATATTGATGTCGGGAAAACGTGCATCGGGCAAGTGTATGTCGGGATTTTGTACTAGCCCTCCATTAGAGTTATTCAATTAATAACACTAGAAAAGTACAAGTAGTATTATTAATGGCATTTTCATTAGTAATATTCTAAATTTTACTGTTTTCAACTCGAGACGAGTCATTTCAGGTAATAATGGTCGGGTTCAGCTCCCTAACTTTCCATCGTTCTGTCATTGGGAAATTTCCTAATTAATTTTGCTTTGCGGCAAATATTGTGTTTGGGCAGTTTAATCACAATCATCATAACAGCACCCCACCGAAAGACGGATTTGGGTTTAGTTACAGAGAACAACAGACAATAAAAGAATAGTGTTTGCAGTGCCTAGGGCGGTGGCAAAATTTCAGGATTTCTGTAATTTTTGGAGCATTTTGTTTTTAAATACATAAACAAGGGGATGGCGAATTTTTACCTACGTCCCACGCTACGCCACCGAGAGTTTGCTATGTCCACAATATTATTTCAATGTATGAGTCTATGTTTGATTCTTGTTTGTTTCCTGTGTCGCAGTTCGTCTTCGAAGTCCGGTATATCTGCAGATGGCCGGTACTGGACTGACGTCCGTGTTTATTGCCTCTTAGAGCGCGTCTTGGTCCGGGTCGACGATACTGACAGGTCAGGACGACTGGATGGCTGCTGCGATGTGGCACCGACCGTTCCACCCGAGATGTCAGTGAGTGGATCGAGCTGGGACGTAGAGTAAGGGTGAGAAAGAACGGCGAGCAAGTCTTTGTAGTTGTATAAGGTAGCTGCGTGGTTTGGTGTCCTTGACACGCGGTTCCAGACATTTTAGACCTCTGCCCGGGACAGGTAGTGCCGGGAAACGTTTTCATCCCCAGGGAGCGACATGGACCGGTCACGGAGTTCACGCTTGGTGGCGAACGTTCCTCGAGCGCTCTAACGTCTTTCGCAGACATCTTACTCGAGGAAGGTCAAACTGGCAGGCCACACAACAGACTTTTCCAAGTTGAAGATGCTGCCGTTTTCTGCTAGTAGCTTCTTGAAAACGGTTCACACTTTTTATTGGTGTTCCGCTGGCGACGTGTTATATGCAAAACTCTAATACCTGCAACTCCTCGTCCGTCATCCTTTTGAATGACTGGCCGCAATCCGAGTGCCATGTACGAGAATTCTGTCATCTCGAAAATGGTCGTTATAGTCGTTTTTGGAATGTCTATCTGGTTTACTGGAATCAAAGTGAACGCCTTAACCAAATCTAGGACAAAAAATACACTGCTTCCTTACAGAATCACTGAAAAATCTTACACAGGACGCGCCAGGTACTTGTCCGAGGCGGTAGTAGCGTTTACGCGCTCGGTAGCTCCCGTATTTCTTCTTTGGAAGGAGGTGCAACGTCAATACCATACATAGATTATTTTTGGGCAGTCATCCGCATATATAGTTTGTAAGTTTACGATTTTCTTTGTTCGGTCACATACGGTTCCCGTATTGAATGTTAGTAAAAAATTTTGTATTTCTATTATGTGACATAACTGTCAGTTAAGTCCTATCTCATATTTATGTACTAGCGTTGCCGGTGTCGACACCATGATCGTGGACTTCTTTGATTCTTCTCTCTATTCAACAAACACCCAGTTTTTAAAATATTGACTTTTATACTATTTTTTGTCCTTTTTCACCTTTATCTGTTTATTCGTCAGATGTAGTAACGAACTACGAAATTACTATGACATATTTGTTGATTAGTATCGAATTTGTCCGATCGTATAAATTGCGTAGAACAAATAAATTATGTGATATCCAAAATCGTGGAAAACGTTTCGTTTTGTGATGATTCACTTCTCTTCGTCTTTTGGAATTCGATTCTGTTTGTTATGTTCCTTATGTGAGTCTATAGACAATCGGTGCAACAAATTCTTGTATATAAACACCCTTTCAGTACAAAATCGCAGAACATTGGTCACGCGTGTGAAATAGGAGACTTGAGACAATTCTCATAATTGTTAATTTTTAAAAATAATAACAGGTGTTTGTATGTAAACCAAGTATTTTATAGAGGAGATTTAATTTGATTTATTCACGAAGAGGCCAGCGAGGGCTATTCTCTCGCAGGTAGAACCTTGTAGGAGAGATACGAAGGGGCTACCTTTGGGGATGCCTTTTCCTCTCCGTTTTTGAACTAAGGTTCCCACAAGCCGAGGCACCTCGGCCTGTTCTGAGAGGTGTATGTTCCGGGGTCACAGACCTTGGGCATACGGTAAGAGTTGTCCGCTATTCCCATTGGAATAGTCGGCCAGCTGGCTCCTAAACTGGTCAACGCATGGCGAGGGGAAAGCTGCGACCCCACAGCTAACCCCTCTCCCGCCATCGGAAGGGCGTGGGACAAGTACCAAATGCCCGACCTACCTGATGCAGGTTTTTCTAGGGTTTGTCCTGCATTTCTTTTAGGCGCATGCCGGGTAGGATCCTTAAACCATAGCCCGGGGGCCCTAGTTACCCTTGGCTACCATCCTCCACCCTTCCGCATCCCTCCTTTCAAATCCCTTTCCTATGCTATAAGAGGGGAGTTGCCACTATGTGGATTACCCTATACATAGCCTGTCTACACCCAAAAAAAAATTAATTTATTTTGATTTAATTTACTTTATTCCATAAAAATACTAAAATTCGAGAACACAAATTTCCCTGTCAAGCATAAGCAAAATATATTAATAATAAGAAAAATAATAATTCTTTAACGATACCAAGGGTATAATATCATATTTACACTTGTAATAAAAAATTTCAATATGTACTACTAAATAATTAATGATTCGAGAATTAACTAGCATAAAATATAGAACTACACATCATCACACAAGAAAAAACACAAAACTTGACACATGCACACTGGAAGGAAACACAAACGACGGACAAGTCACTTCAAGAAACGGAGCAACCAGGAATCTGCAAACTCCAGGCCGTACATGAAACAAACAAAAGAGTAGAAAAGACCAACAGAGACTAAGCAAGTTATGAAATAAGTACTTATTATTACCAACACATTGAACGCTTTTGCAGTTTAAAATTAATATTGATTATTAGGGGAACGATCTAGAAACTCTTGAATTGAGTAAAACAGCGGCGCCTTTGAGTAAAATATTTTTACATTGAATCCCAAAAGTCTTGTAGTTATTATTGTTCTTAACATCTGGAGGAAGACTATTGCATAAAACTATCCCTGAATGGTGAATACTTCTCTGGTAGAGAGCAAAGCGATGCTTGTCCGATCTTAGACCTGAGAGATTTCTGGTCTCATAATCGTGAGACTCGCCAATCGTTTGAAAAATATGTTCCGCTTAAGAAACTATAAAATTTCGTGAATAAACACGCTGGGAAGAGTTAATATTCGCAGACTTTTGAAAAGCGGTTTAAAACTGGATTTATTATCCGAATTAGAAAGTATTCTGATGACACGCTTTTGCAACTTGAATATTTCAATGTTCCTGGAGCAATTGCCCCAATTTGCAATGCCATAACACATGAAGGAATGAAAATACGCAAAGTACACCATTTTCGTTGTGTTGACGTCAACATGTTGCATTAAGGTTCTGAGGCAATAATAAGCCGAACTGAGTTTCCCAGCAAGCAGATCTATGTGGTGAGTCAACTTTAAATTACTATCAATCTGAAGACCCAGAAAAGGATCATGAGCCGAGAACTTGTCTAGAAGGTTGTTACTACCAGCCGCTGAGAACTGGACGAACTTCGTTTTATCTAGATTTAGTGATAATTTATTGACTTTAAACCACGCATTTAGTTTGTCCACAGTGATGTTTACGTTTCTAACAAGATTATCAACATTTTTATCTGCAATCAATACATTTATATCATCTGCGAAGAGAATTGATTTAAGAGGATGTACGAATACTGGAAGATCATTAATATAAAGAATTTAAAGTAAAGGCCCAAGAATCAAGCCTTGAGGAGCACCGCAAGTAATTAATTCCCAATCAGATAAATGAATATGCCCATCTTTAGTTTCGACCGCTACCTTTTGTTTTCGATTTTTTAGATATGATTTTAGGCGAAGTAAGGCGTTTCCTCGTACGCCATAATATTCTAACTTTCATAGTAAAATTTCAAGATCAACAGTGTCGAATGCCTTATACAGATCAGCAAATATTCCAACTACCTTCAATCCATCATCCAATGAATTTAAAATAATATTGAATTGCACTATTTGTGGATTTTCCTTTAAGAAAGCCATGCTGGGAGGAACTTAAAATATTATATTTGCTCAATAAATTATGCAATTTAATGTGAATTATTGATTCAAAAATTTTGGAAAAATAGGATACAGAGAAATGGGTCTACAATTTGATACGTCGGATGGTGAACCTTTCTTGAATAACGGAATTACTTTCGGAATTTTGAGAGCATTGGGAAATATTCCAGTTTCAATACTTTTGTAAAATGTGAATTTAAGTGGAAATGCGATGCCCCGCTCTTCTTCGGGAGACTTATTTTTTTTGTGCTCCCGATGAAAAGCTGTTATCAAATTGTGAATTTTTTTTACTTCACCTAAGGACACTTAATATTTTTTGTCAGCATTTCAACAACTATTATCTTCTTAGTGCGATTTTTATATTCTGTATTAGTGACTTCGAACAAACAAGATGATAATATTCTATTAAAAGTTAAACTTTCTTCTTTGGCCACATCTTGATAATAAACAAGCAAAAATAAAATAAATTGACGAAGGATTCTCTAGACCTCGCCGAGGATAACCATGTCTACAAAAGCGTTCCCACTACGAAATATTGCGCAACAATTCTGAGAATTCTCTAGTCTCCCATTTCTTCTTTGAGACTATTTTTTATACTTTTATTATTATTATTATATAAAATTATTCTTCTTCCTAGCAGACAGAAGTTTCCCGGTTTTTTGCTCTTGAGAAGGTCCTCAAATCTGATGAAGAAATGTCGTACTTGATTATATTATTGTGAGGCCTGTTTTTTGCCATATATGTTCTTAATCGATATAATTTCATATATTGTAATGCCAATTAATTAATCAATTAATTGTTTTGAAATAAATTTGAATTGTTTAGCGAAAAGTTTGTATTATAGCGAGAGCGATCCGAGCGACAAAGAGTGGTGAGCTCTGTTCCTATTCTTGAGAGCGCGGAACGGCGTTTACGCGCGCTAAAGTCAGTTAGTTGGTCGTTGTGGTCTGCATTGTACAGAGGTCAAACATCGTCGAGCATAGTAAAATCAAGTTGGTGAATCATTGGAGAATAGAAGCGGCCGACGGTGAAAACGTTTATAAAAATTGAGCAGAATAAAACATTCACCGAGATATTGCAACGTGAATATTGTAAAGTAATACCAGTTTCGTCAAAACAGAACTTTGTACAATCTCCGTGGAGGAATTGTTGCGGAATAACATTGGCAAATTATTGTGGAGCGGAGCAATGAACGGAATACAGCCAATCTTGCCAAATTTTAAAGTGAAGTGTAAAATCAGTGAAAACCAAGGCCTGATGATTAAATAATTAAAATCGTACCCGAACGAGGTAAAATTGATTGTTCTGGTACCAGACCGACGGTCCGTAAGTAACATAATTTTGAATAATATTGTAAACGCAAATTAATGGATAAAGTCAGATTTCGTTCCCTTTTAATTGTCAATCAAAGTTAATTTCTTTACTTTTTAATTTCTTTCATTCTATCGACATATTGTTTAGGTAAATTGTGAACTGTTTTGTTAATAAGATTTTAAATAATTTTTTTTGTGTTCATTATCAAACCCAGTAGAGGTCCTGAGAGGACAGATCTCAAATTTTGTTTGTAAGTATCTTTTATTGCCAAAATAAATATTTTTGTTTGTTAATTGTTTAAACTTTTCATTTATATTAACGCCATCCATTTGATTATTACATAAATGGCTTCCACAACGGGGGGTTCGAATTCTTCAAAAAATTTAATTAATTAATTAACGCCTTCCTTTTGTTTATTACATAATGGCGCTTCAACGTGAGGCAAATTCTTTAAATTAAATAAAGCTCAATTGTTGATTTATTACAATAAATAATATAATTTAATTTAATAATAATCGATAAATTTTTAAAAAAGTTTTGTAGTGTTTGTTTTTACGATATAACAAAGTATCAGTCTAGATACTTGTGTTCCCAGAAGTGGCGTTTATTTTTCAGACCGATAGGGGGTCACTAAACACCTTCCCCCATCATTCATCGTCCGTTTCAACTGTTTATAGTTTTCGAAACAAAGTTTCAACGATTGCAGTTCCAGATAATTCTCACGCGTGTGAGAAAAGTGGCATGAAACTTTTCTGGCGTTTTAGACTTCGCGTCGTGGAAGCTTGTCCCGCCAGTTCGCCCGCGGGTCGCCAGAGAGCATGGGGCATTGTGTCAGCAGAAACGTGGGCAGCGACCCACCGACAGAGTGCAGCAGCGCCGACTCGCGCTCCCGCGAAGTTTCCTTGAGCAGCAGCGGCGGCGGCGGGGGAGGAGAGGGTCGCGGCAGCGGCGGCGGGGGAGGAGAGGGACGCGGCGCGCGACGGCGGGGGCGGGGCCGATCCTCGTGGAGGCGCGAGTACGAGCGACGGCGCCGCCAAGTCATGTCGCCCGCGGGCCGCGACGTCTCCTCGTCTTCGTCCTCGGAGGACAGCTTGGCAGCCACCGTCCGCAAGGAACTGCTCTTCAAAATACTCGTCATCGGCGACTACGGAGTCGGTGAGTTTCTAGTCGGGAGTATTCTTTGAGACAATTCATTTATTCTTAAGATTCATTTACTTTACTGTGCTTGTTTACTTAACGCATAACGTTAAATTCACCCGAGATTGATGCAAATGACCAAAGTTCAAATACTTACGAAGGATAAGCTTCCGGCTTACCTTAAACGGTTAAAACGGAGTACGAAAGTCGAGGAATGCGTTTTTATTAAGCCATCAGTTATTGATGATTCATAAATAAGCCGGAACCAGCTTGTTGCTTTTTGTTTACTCATTTATTCATTCGTCTTAAATTCGGCTTCAGGCCGTACAGTTCTGACGAAGCGCTGATAATGGTCAAATTAATGGGAAGTGAAAATTCTATGAATCACTTTTACATGCTTGCATTATTCTGATTGCACGCATTCGTTTGCGTTCTATGTTTACCGATTTGTACGCTATAACGTGTCATAGCTTCTAAATACCTGTTGTAGACGTAAATTTAATTACGACTGTGTTAATCACGACGAACCTTTACTACCTTAGGACACATCCGTGTGTCGACTAATTGAGCATAGAATCCAATCCAGCGTATTCGTGAGAATAACTACCAACAACCTTGTCTATTTTACGTTTCAGAATATCAAAAAGGATTTATTGTGGCTTAATTCAAACGTGCCGTTGAATCATCGCTGTCGGATACATCCATTTAAAATGATACACGCAAATGCAACAAATATATTCGAAGCTTCACTAGCAGCCCTTAAACTTAAAGGAACCACAAATAATTATACTTGCGAAAATTTATTAACGGATAACAGGGCGCTAGTGCCTTGGTAAAATATTTGTGGAGCTATGAAGCGATCTGTTGAAGGTGCTGAGAAACAGGTTTGGTATAGTCAATAGGTTTGTGGCAAATTGTCAAATGTAAATCTCTTGTTATAGGCCTAGTTTTAACGTCTTGACTTCTGTTCGGAGCCTTTTAGTCGCGGAGAAAGTAAAAGAGTAGGCCGCATTCAACGTTACGTAATAATATTTAGTCTATGGTTACTGTTAAATGTGAAACTCGTCCCTGCTTAATCTGTAGAGGTCACGAGATGAAGGTCAGAGTAATATATTCGTAAGTTCGTCAAAAAACAAAAGTTTTCCAAGAATATGCTGTGTAGTTTGCGTAGGCATCCACGCTGCGGTTGCATGATTAAGTTCCGACAGGCGACAGCTTATCGATGTAGGTATCTTAGATTAGAAGAATCTAGATTACTGTACGCATAGATAAGGACTATCTCTGCCCAATGTGGTATAACTAGTAACAGAAGTCACGTGATTGTCTTGAAGCCTTGAACTTGGTCCAATTTTTTTTGTTTATGGAGTGGGCGACTACACATGGTAAATAAAATGAACAAAAATTCATTTCCAGACTGCCGATAATTTTGTGCTCGCGTCAGCTTATCACGATATAGTGATTCCGAAATAAATGTAAATGAAAACGAAAGTATGTTGATGAACATATTACATAGCAGTTGGTGACAATGCTGAAAGTATAATTCTCAGTTTCTTGTTTTTCATATGGAGTGGCTGTCAATTTCGAGGACCGGACTATTCATAATATATTAGAAAATTGAATTTCGGCAGAATGGTGTTTTTTTTTAGCACAACAAGCTACATGAGGGTAATCCACGTTGGAAACTCTCCTTTAATAGTATAGGAAGGGATTTGAAAGGGGGGATGCGGAAGGGTAGAAGAAGGTAGCCAAAGGTTAACTAGGGCCCTCGGGTTATATTTTAAGGATCCTACCTGGCATTCGCCCAAAGAAATGCAGGGAAAACCCTAGAAAAACCTGCATCAGGTAGGTCGGGCATTGGGTACTTGTCCCACGCCCTTCCGATAGCGGGAGAGGAGTTTTCTGTGGGGACGCAGCATTCCCTGCTCCGTGCCTCGACCAGTTTAGGAGGCAGCTGGCCGACTATTCCAATGGGAATGGCGGACAACTCTTACCGTATGCCCAAGGTCTGTGACCCCGGATCATACGCCTCTCAGAACAGGCCGAGGTGCCTCGGCTTGTGGGAACCTTAGTTCAAAAACGGAGAGAACCTGGCAGAATGTTGTTGGAAACAAAGTAAAAGTGATGAAATTGCAATCGTGAACCATGTGTGAGAGTCGACCCATTTAAGCCTGAATTGTGTTTTAAAATATATTGAATTCAAACTGGCTAATAACATAACATAATATTTTTCTACATAAACTGCTTATATAGAAGTATACTTATTGTCGGGTCCGGTTAAGTTCGCGGTCCTTTTCCGTAGGAGTCTGGGTAACGAGCTTTTCGACAGATTTTTCGTATTCCAGGTGATAGTCAAGAGATGAAAGATCTTGACCCTACGGAAGGTGTTCCAGATGAAGCAACCTATTTTTTTTTCTCCAGATTTTTTGAATTAGAATTGCTGTGTTTGGTTGAGCATTATTGAGCAGAAGGAGCACATTTCTGCATGGATGAAACCGAATTGAACCTTCTATTACCCTTCTCCACCTATCTCTATCTTTTGCCAACATCTAAAACAATTGACTGTTCCCATTTTATGTGTATATCCCTCCACTCCATCCAGCCACCTGGATTTTCGCCTGTCCCTTCTTCCTTGCCCGCCAGGATTTCCATTTAGTATATTTTTTGGTTTCTGTTTCCCCCTTTCTTCCCACGTTCCCTGCCTTGGTGATCTTATAATCCTACTCACTGATGTCTTTTTATACAGATCATAGTTCTTCCGCGTCTTCCAGCTTTATTTTTCACATAGTGGGCCTATTATTTTGCGCAGTTCTCTTCTCTTAAAGGCATCCAGTAATTTGATACCCCATTTTTAAAGGACCATGTTTCCGAGCTCTTATGTGCACGAGTTTGGTGCAACGAGATATATTTCTTGAGCGGAGTAAGCGCATTCATGCATAATATATTCGATTAGCTGCTGTTAATCTTTGTTTGATGTCTTTGACTGGAAGTATTTCAATTGCTCTACTATTTCGAAAGTATATTGGCCTATTTTTATTCTACGGGGTATATTACCTCTGTTTGCTTTGCCAGCAACCATATATTTGGCCTTTAAATGAATAATTGTCAATCCTATTCTTCTGCCGGCATGTTCCAGACCCAGGAATGTGTCTTCCATGGCCTTAGGTGGTCTTGCAACTATGTCGATAACATCGGCATATGCTAATATTTGCACTGGTTTGTGGAAAATTTCCTTTCATTGTTGTTTAAATACGATTGTTTGAGCTGTAACTCAGATACTGTAGTTTGCTTTCCCTGACGGAGGCGTGCTTCAGCATGACAACAAATTTTTCTAAAATAGCTTAACTACGAAAAATGTCCACACGACGTTTTTGGGATCCTTGTCTGTTTTGTCAGGTTATTGAAAAAAAAAACACGAGAGCCAGGGGCGGTACAACCGTACAAATTTTAAAGTGAAGTAAAACGCAACGCAATGTGGAAAGCAGAAGGGTTAGCGTAACAATAAGGGATCATGGCTATTATTGAGTTTCGTAGTAAAAGTTTGTACGTTAATTGCTGTGGTGTTGGAGTTATTATGAAGCATTTCATATATAAAAAATATAGGTCTATTTGAATAACTAATAATAGGAAAAATTGCCAAAAGTAGTGAACTTTCGAGTTTATCAACTGTGTTATGCGGTTGTGTCGCTCTAGGTTATTGTGTTTTTAATTTTCTTAACACCTGACGAATGGAATAAGGATCTCAGAAACGTCGTGTGGTATTTATCTCATCACTTAATTTTGTCTATGTGGCTATTTCATCTATTTATTATATTTTATACAGACTTATTATATTCTCATTTCAATAGATGGGGAAGACTGACGAGGAGTCGACGAAGTTATATGATTAAAAGTACCACGAACCAAATGGAGGTAGTGGGTTCAATTCCCAGTCCGATCGATATTTTTCCATCCTGATTATAAAATTATTGGAATTTACCAAGCTGAGTTCACTATAACACTCAATATTACAACTGTAATATACCTATGGTTGAGATAATTGCAGCTCCTCTATAAGGTATACCAAGGCCTTGGTACCCGAACGGATTTGAGTTGTTTCACAATATCACTGTCAAATTATAAATGCATGAACACAGCCAAATCAGTCACGAAAGAATTTACTTACAAAATAACATAATAATTAACACAGCGTTTCGCCTACAATATAGGAATTCATCAGGAAATCTAAAAATACAAATAAAATTTTTATTTAAACAAGGGTTGATAAAAAGTTAGTATTAATTATGTAAAATATATTTATAAATAAACAACAGCAAATTTAAAGTCAGAAAAAATAGTTTATCTATGGAAATTTAAACTTCATTGGCCATGGCAGTCGATGGAGAATGACCTGACCATCAAAATTTTGTTAAACTTTAACCTGAAGAGGTCGAAAAGTTAGCGACGAAACGTAATTAATTTTCCATAAATAAAATCTCTTTTATGACTTGTTTCTATTGTTTATTTATAAGTTGTCTCAATAGTCAGAATATATATATGTATATATATATATATATATATATCATGTAAAATATATTTAACTTACAATTTTCATACATTGCCAAAATTCTTCTATGTGTTTTAGCCAAATACTGATGTAGTTTTGTCAGGTTGCAATGGCTGTTGTAACCAAATGCACGTAACAATCTTTATAAATAATTACTAAGTATTATTGTAGGTATTAGCAAAAGGAAAAAGAAAGGTATTAAATCATTAAAAAAATTACAGTAACAAGTTATCATAAATTCTATTGAAATTATCATTTTTAACATTTTTTAATTTTAATAATTGGATCTTCTTGTAACTTTTTTGCTCATCAACCGCGAAAAATATCTCTATTCTTAGTATGGTTATTTAAATATATATGCATCGATGCGGCTGAATAATTTCAATATTGAAATCAAGTGAATATAACTATTAATCCGTATTGTTAAATTTTACATAAAGTTGTATTCTTTACCTGTGTTTTTTCCACGCGAGTATTCCCTCGAGATGTTATCCTGGAATAACTGCCGCAGTCTGATAACGATCTGGGTAATTATTCACGAATTTCCTAGTATTAATCCGGTGTGCTACAACCATATTGCAATATTTATGGGCCACTGTTTTAGTCATTGTACATGACAGTTATACAATATAACAGAAAGACGATGCAGGCGGCTTAGACAGGAGACGGCGATCTGTATACTTGCATCTCATTACCATCCATACACTGTGTCGAGATAAGTACAAAATTCAGGATGTAGTGAATAAGAACCAATGAAAACCATTGTAACATTGACATATATATTGTCAACCTAGGAATAGTAAACTATTCTTGACTTCGGTGGCCCATTTCAATGCATTATTTTAAAGCTCTGCGGATTCTGACGATTCCTTGGATATTTATCGGACAAAATTTGCAGTTGTGCGAGATAACCTTATTATTTATCTCAAGGACGCTACGGACACACAAATGATAAAAGGCTCTTTGATCAGCTGACTACTTGGCAAAACAGACGCGTATGGAAGCAAATCTATTAATTACTATCGCGAAATTGACTTAATATTTTGAATAGATTTAATATATATTGTAATAATTAAAAATAATATGAATGTGGCTTTCTAAATGAAAGAACTTAAGTGAAAACTATTAAACAAGATTTATTAACAATTTTAAAACAAGTATAAAATACACAAAATATTTGGGATCTCAGGGTCTTGAACTGGGTTTGATAAATGGCAGAATTTATATAATCAAAATTACATTTACTTTTTATGGAAATCAATGCGTCTGAACATAGACGAAATTTGTTGCGGAAGAAATAATACTAAAGATTGAATTTAAACAATTTTAATTTTATCAAGAATTAATTATCTCATTTTATCGATAATTAAATAATTAAAGAACGATCTGACTTTTATCTTTTAAACACGGTTTACAAATGATTTTAAAGTTTTTCTCTACTTACGGCCGCCCAGGTCTCTTTTTAGCTTTTCGTGCACAATTTTGGGGACATCACTGATTCTAAGTACTCACAGACTCTAAATGTTCACAGGCTCTAATTGGCGTTGTTTGTTAGTTGGTTTAACACAAATTGGTTGGTTCTCGATGCTTTACTGCAACCTGGATTTGTAGATCTCGTGACTTTAGTTGAAAATGGACTTCATTGGCCAGCATGATGAATCTACGCTCGACCACCGAATACACACTAGTTGCTCTGTCTCCTTCCCGACTGAATATTGCTTTACTTTTTAATATTTGAAAGCATGTTTTTGACTGGACCACATTCTTTCGTTCTGACTGCCGACTGTAAAACTTTTCGTCTGATCTATTCGCTGTCTGCTGCCCGACTGAACTGTTCGTCTCGTAAATTTTGAGCGCGTAAAAACCTTCTCGACTGATCAACAATGTTTTCTTTACCTTGCCGGTTTGTTGCGGCGTCCGCTCTATATCCACTAATAATGAGTCCTCTACAATTCAACTTTTCAATTAGGACAATGCCTTAATTACCAATTACTACAATATATATAAACATGTGCGTATGCATAGGTTAATTCCGGAAGAGGTGGACCGGTTGTTCATATCTGGAGCCGACAGCCAAATAACACTGGCGGCAATGTCACCTTGTAAAGGCGAATGGAAATCGTATGCTTATTTTCTGATATTTGTTTAAATTTGAGTGAAAAAAAAAACGTAATACAAATCAGACGAATCAAATGTTTTTGTATTATTGAATTGAATGGTTATATGCAAATTATCTGATAATATTTTTAATTCAGCGTCTCAGATGAGACGGAAATCATGACGGTCGATTGTTTTAGTAGACCGTAGTGGTTTTGACGCCAAAGTAGACGACACGTGAGAGGTAGTCAATTTTCTATCCTGTTAATATTTTCCAGTCATCTCCATACTGATGAACGTTTCCATATGAAAGCAGTAAGGGCGTAACTAAACTTTATTAAGTATAGACTAGCAATCATATAAGCCAATATGGTACCTAAAACATGTTAGTCTAAACTTGTGAACGCTATTGCTTCAGATCAGATCAAAGACTACATTACTGGTGTTCCGCAGTAAGTTTTTCAATAATGTTTATTTGGAAACGAACATAATCTTCAAGACCTTCAGTAGAAAAAAGAGTAATACCTAAAACCAAAATAAGAAAAAACAATTAATGTGATTATGAAGGGTGTCCACACGATGTGAATGTGGGGTTGTCTGTCAATTGCCCGGATTAATCGGGACTTTTAAGAGTCCATGGGCATTTATTATTCTACAGTCGGATCTTAAAAGGTCAATAAGTAGTTAATCGGGAATTGTCACTGCTTTTAAGACTAGTCACCAGTGACCCGAACGAACCCTTCACGATTCACAAAAATCCCAGTTTTCAAATTTTTCTGTTATACACACTCTTTAAGCATTTTCGTCCATCGTACATAAAGGGAGAAAAAATCAATTAGAAAAGTTAAACATGTAATTTTTTCAGGTTGAGAGTATATTAATGGGAAAGTCGTAAGTGCAAGTTTTACCTCAAGTTAAATCGAAAAAATGGAATAATTTCAAAGGGACAAATTGATGAACATAAAAAAGAAGTATCAAAGTTTTATGAAACATTGTGAAAATCACCAACATTTTAGTCGAATTTTATAACCAAATTTTGATCATAATTTAACAAACACCACGTTTCATGCCTAATTGGGACCTCTTCAGGTGTAATTTCAATTAAATTCGTTATAATTAATTATAAGCAAATTTATATCAACATAAAGTGCGGTTTGCACACGTTGCGGCCGAGGTCCCAATTAGAGATGAATCCTCGTCTTTGTTAAATTATATTGTTCTTCTGACTAATAGGCTGGCGTTCTTCAGATCAATATAATTGTTTAATAAACATTGACAGAATAATTGAAAAAAGTGCCATTAAAAATAGTATTTTCTTGGATGAGCTAGAAAAAATACCAGAATGGCCAGATATTGAAGAAAAAAAAGTTTAATATTTATATACGAAAAATATTTTAATAAAATACATTATTTCAATCAATTTGTTGCCTTAAAAATATATTAAAAAGAGAAATGAAATCTCCAGTTGTAAATGGACGGTGATTCAATAGAGAGGTGAAAGAAATCGATTTTATGTAAATGTAATCGAAAGCATGAAACCGTGCATTGAAAATTATGATTTCCATCGTTACCGAGTAAATAATTATTGTGCTTAAAAATAAAGTAGACTTGCTGAAGGTAAAATCTAATGGTACATATACAAATAGATGTTAAAAAAATTATTCCCTTGAATACAATTTTGTTTATATTTGACTGTTCTTGTTCCAGTTTTAATTAATAACTAATATTAAATGGAAGGTACAACATGGCTGCCCAAGGGAGCAAAAATCTCGGGGAGAGGAAGAAAGTGGACTATAATAGTCGATTTTCGGGAGAAGGGGAGGGGGGCAATAAACCTTCAACCCTGTGTTAATGTGTACGATGACAGCGACGACTGTGATGATTGCTGTGGTGAGGATTACAGTGCAACTGCTAGCAGCGAAGACTGATACTGTGGACTATGCTTACGTCTGTTACGAGAAAACAAGTTTTGGTACGATCGAGTACCTTCTTTGTAATTTTGACGAAATTTTTTTCTAAACTGACTAAAAGCAGATGCAAAGTGCTCGTATATCAACAGACATTTCAAAGGAATGATTTATTTTAGAAACCAAAACCGTTCAAACACCGGGAAACCCACTGTTGGTCAAATCAACTGCGATGGCTGAACTACATGACACAATCGGCGATTTTTATCGCTACCTCCGTAACCACAGTCGTCCATTGAAGTGAATGAGAGCTTGCACATAGCCGGTAAATAATCACGGCGATAATATTGTATGGGACGACAGCTTCAGCAGTCACTCGGTGCCTTTAGGGCTCGGCGAAAAATTTATCGCCAATTGCAACTAGTGTCCTAGTAACCCAACGATAGTTTGGTCATAGTGCGGTTTTTCTAACGCTGGAGTTATTTTCATTCTTGATTTGAATTTTCGTATGGAAAGGTTGTTTTTTGACATCCTATCCTTTGTGTCCTTTTTTTTGCATATTTCGAATATGAATAATTTAGGTAACATCATAGATAATGAATACATATTTCATTAATTAAAGAAAGACCTGTGTTATGGGATAAAACCCTGAACATATTTCGCGTTATCGTGCATCAACTCTTCAAACAGTGTTGAAAGTTCCAACCTCCTCTCTTCTTTCATTAATTGGATGAACCCAAATTAGTCTATTTTTTCTTCTCATTTTCATTGGACGACGAAATAACATTAATAATAGAATCTGCTCTCTGTTCATTTCGAACTACACTGATCACAGCACTCTCAAGTGAGAATTGTACGATTGAAAATTTACCTTTGCGATAATAATCGCTGTGTAAGTATCCTGATTTATACGAGCTCTGACGTTAATTTTACTTCCTCGATAAAAATCTCCATGTCTGTAACGGACCTAAAGGAGAGAGAGACGTTGGCGATGTGCGGGCACAATACTAGCGTTGAGCAACAAGCGACTGGGTGCAGTTAGTCTGAGCGACTTTTATGTCCCAATAGAATACAGTGGCTACAACAAGCAGTGGCGAAAAGCCAAAGAAAAAAAGAGTCATTTTATTCACCTGAGATTTAGAGATGTTAGTATTGTTTTTGCACGTTTGGTAACTCGTAAACCCCAGAGAAACGGGTGCAAAACTTTGTCTCTAGCTCTCCTCGGGAAATATGTCTTATGTACAGGGATTCAATTGACTTTTATTTAAGTTGTTCGAAAACCACCATTTTTTTAAAAAAACTTTTGTATATATTTAGCAATTAGAATAGTACATAATTCCATATAAAAAAACCTTTAGATAACTATTATTAAAACTGTGGTTTGCGCTTTGCATATAAGCAAAAGTAATATTAATTTGTAATTTTAATTTATAATTATTTGCTAATAAAAATTTAAGAATTAAATTATCGAGAAATTATGAAAAGTAATTTAAATTATTTTGTTAATAATTTGTATATAATACAATATATATAATTTGTAATATAATACACGTACAATTAACTCTGGCAACTCTCAGTCCTGCAAGCTTCGTAGTCTGAGGAGGTTATCAAGTCCTTGTATCACAGCATTACTAGTAAAAGTTTTCTTGGCGTTACGATTGTCAAAGACACTGTGGTTTTCCTGAGTTGAAGCTTCACTATGCAATTCCCACTTTGAACCACAAGACAAAAGCAAGCTTGTTCTTTACTGGCGGCACTGTGCTTCATGTGTAATATAAGTTATGTTAGACATCTTCCGAAACAGACCAGTTTCGCCACAGTTGGAACCTGTTACGAAAAAGAAAACCTCAGCCTTTATTAAATTACGAACTCCAATAAAATCATTGGCTGCATCTTTATCAGAAATTTCTCTTGTTATGATTAACAAACCAGCCACGACTGTCTTGAAACAGTTCAACTACTTCACTCTTCCCTGGCTTGTTTTTCACAATATTGGCATGTATCAGATTTGTCTTCTCAAATTATCGCCAGGACACAGTTTCTTTTACCCAGATCAAAAGCAATTTTTAAACATACAGAGTATGTGCCTGATCATTCTTTGGTAATCGTTTTCGTTGAATTCGAATCGTTATTAGCGTCTTACCTTTTCTCAATTGTATACGCCGTTAGATCCAATAACAAATTTCCAGATTCGAATGCAATATACTTCCTTCCTAATCATTTTATGCGTTTCTCGACCCTTCTAACTAACTTTCCGTAGACTGAAAATTCTAGAAGCAACATGCCTACTTGATGTATGTCAATCAGATTGGACTTACCTTAAAGAGTACGTATACCAAGGTACACCTGTCCCTGTATTTGCTTTATTGACGTGTACTTGTATCGCGGTAGCCCGTCCTATGCTATTAAAGGGGACTTGCCACTATAAAAAGAAACCTGCCTTCTAAACTGGTCAAGGCTCGGAAAGGGGGATGCTGCGACCCCCGCCATCGTAAGCGCGTGGTACAAGTACCAAATGTCCGACCTACCTGGTGCAGGTTTTTCTAGGGTTTGTCCTACATCACTTTTAGGCGAATTGCCGCGTAGGATCCTTAAACCATAGTCCGGGGCCCTAGTTAACCCTTGGCTACCTTGCTCTACCTTTCCGCATCGCCCATTTCAAATCCCTTCCTATGTTATTAAATGTCAGTTGCCACCACGTGGATTACCCTCATGTAGCCTGTCACTAAAAACAATGTGTATCGTATTCATCACAAACCCATTGTCATTTTTACATTTAGATTAAGCTATAGAGACAAATGAATAAAACTATAAAAATAGATGATAAATTAATAAAATTGTTTCTTAAATTTGTAACCCCTCTATTTTATTTAAAATCGGGCACGAACTTTTGCAATCCTTCGAATTTTCAACTTTAAATAGGCCTACCTGTACAAATATTTCAATTGTTTTATTACTAACTTCGTATTCATCTATCTTCGAAATATCACTTCTAACCCACGGGGCGACCACGCATGCTTTAATTGCATTAGTATAAACGCCGCTGTTTCTTTTCATGTGCCTAATGCTTGCTGGTTTCGGCCGTCATTTTGTTTTGCTGCTCGCGTTCGTCAATGCTTGTCGTGTGTTTTAGACAAATAAATGTAATTAGTTACTGATTCCAAAACTAAAGCAAAGATACATGTTTTGTAGTTAATTTTTAAAAGAACTCTGTCGAAGCCCCTCTTATATTGGCCGCAGTGTGTATGGCTTTATATAACAGGAGATCGTTAAATCCTTAAATCGGATTATGTTCTAATGACGGGTTTTCTTTGCTTCCAGGTAAAACGGCCATAGTTCGGAGATACACTGAAGGTGAGTCATGCCGTTCAATATATCTATGACTACATTATATAGATAAGAAATCTCACTTGTGTATGAATTTAAATTAAGTTTGTATTCGTCTTTCCTCAGCGCCCTCCACAACCAAAATTATTTTTAAAACTAATACATATAGGACGATGGATTCATAAGTAAGGTTGTTTTTACGAAACTGACAAGGGTTGGTTAACGTGTTTCTTAAGACAGAGTTTAAGAAACAAAAGCAACGTGCAATTGACAGCCATTTTTAGCGAATGGTGTTATACGTTTTGCAGAAATGTTTAAAGTAAAGTACCGTGCAACCACAGCACATTTTTATTTATGAAAAATTCGTCATGTGTCTTAATATAAACTAAAAATGAAGAGATGGTTTTCCCGGTCTGTTTTACAGAATATAAATTCTCGAGCTTCCAACTGGGTGAGAGTAGGCTTAGGTCACGAAGTTTCGATGCCGGTCACTGGCGTCCTTATCAAGAGAAGCGATAACAATGGCAGTGACCGCCATCGAAACGTCTCATATCTGGTTGAAAACCCAATACCATTTCTCACTGAATTTAAACGATGTCGTACGAGTACTGCTGAAGATGCAGTACCTTCAGGAAACCTCGTTGAGGTTTCGTCTGTAGAAATGGAACCCTAAATTCATGGTGTAGTGCTCGACGACGGTCACAATAACCTTGGTGAGATTAGGCGTAAGTGTCGTTTTTCAGTTTCTTCTTTTAGCGGTACAGCCCCATGTCGAGCCTTAGGCCGGCCGCACACTGGATGCATTTTCGTACGAAATTTGACTCGTGCTAACACGCACAAATAATCCCAATCTTCCAAATAATATGGGAGCGAACAGACTGGTTACGAGCTGTTCGTTCGTATGCGTACGTTGAGCTCCGACGTCCGAAAACAATCCGAACTTGTTGGGATTTTAAACGGTTTCGTGCGTCGAAAAATGGATGTATACAATTTAAAAACTTTAATTTTTCGGATCAGAGTGATTCAAGTTATCACTTACGTAGCATTCATCGCAGGGCATGGCGAGAAAAATCTGAAGAAATGGAAATGTCCGGTAAATAAAATTGCTGCTTTATTATTATAAATTATCGTTTATTTATTACAAACAGAGAGAAAAAAATTATCTTGAAGATACAGATTATTTATTGCGTCCCTCCAATGAGGACGACACGAATGCGAAATCTTCGGAACACTGCCTATTTTACGGACTTAACCTCCACGACGTATTTAAAGTGGTCCTTTCCAAGGCTCATCTACTGGTTTCGAGACTGTCTGGTTTTTACTAGATATGGTTATCGGTCATATGCTCAACCCCCAGCCTGGTGGATCAGAGAATCTCTTTGGTTTTTCACACGGCAAGGGAGGCCATACCACTAGCTACGTTAACGCATGGCTCATGAGATCAAAAGACGCAAACCCACCACCACAAGAAAACGAAGATGCCTAACTTCAGAATTGCTGGAAATAAATCTAATAAATAAAATAACCGTTTGTGTGTGGGCGTATGTTCCGCATAAAAATCTACACCCGTGGAGAAAATTGGACCAAATTTCATACACTTGTTCCTTTCGAACCGGAAACAAACCCTTTGAGACTAAGACACGTCCATCACCCCCAGGGGCGGGGGTGGGAATGTTCAAACGGCCGATATTTGCGTCGGATAAAGATTTTTCGGGGTCAAAGATATTTCTACCGATGTTTTCTGTGTATAATTTTAACCCCTTTCGGCACGGGAATGGAGCATCCTTATATGTGGTGGGTAGAGGGGCATTACAAGAAAATAACGCGAAATCAACCTAGACTGGAGTTAAATCTGCGGTTATGAATGTCGCTGAGTTTAATTATAACAACCCGGGTAACGCTGAACACCAAACTTGTAAATAATAAAGTTGTGTTTTAAACTAGTGTTTGCGAAGCGTGAAACAGCCTTTCTGGAGTAATATAAAAATATAAATATCATCCTGCACCTAATGTAATTAATTTATTTTTAAAAAACAACGTCATTTATCAACCTTCAATCCACGTCGTGAAAGTAAACTTGACGTGTCAGAGTATGCTGAAGAGGTTTTCTGACACTGTAACGACAGCGGGCTTAGGTCCTTGAATAACAATGATATAATCATCATCGATTAGAGTTAGGAGTTGATAACTATATTCTATTAATCTAATCATTACAACAGACAGACTGCTATCCTTGATTTAACATTCAATAATATTCGTTACTAAAACTGTTTGGTACAGCGACCTTACAGAAAAAAAAACATTTAAAACTTCCATAAAAATACTTTTACATGGAGAAAGTATTATATATTTCTTTGGGTAGGAATTAATACTTTCTCAGATTAACTATGAAGTGATTTGCATCTGACCTTTGTGTTAAAGCCTCTACGGCTTATTTAAAACCATGTCTGTGTTGGACTTGACAGGTGTTGAAGATCACGCTAAGACGAAACGTGATATTCTGGCCTGATTTTACAGTTATTATTGTATCTTATGAAATTTTAGTTAATAAGTCCGATATGTGCCCCAAAAATGGCATAATATTGACTGGTCTCCGTAAGTAATTTCATACCGAACACTTAATCGCAATTCAGATGAATATTATATTCTTTCTTAAATCGTTCTCATTTCTCACCAAGCCAAACGTTAGTTTAATGTTTTTTTTTAATTACAGCAATCCAGTTCCATTAAGACAAAAATTATTTTTCCTTAGGGATAATTTGTGTATATAGCCGCCATTAAACGATTTCTTTTCAAAGCTGCACAATTGTTATCCTGTTTGCGCTCTCGGCTGTACCGAAACTGGTTCACACAATCTCCAAACTCTGGTATCTTTGTTCTTTTTTAGTCGTTTCAGGTGTGTGTGTGTGTAAATCTGGAAGGGTTGGGGGGGATTGTTTCTAGCTGTATCGTGTTGTGGGAGTTGGCGAAAGCAGAGATTTTCCTTGGGATCACATTGCAGACTCGAGATCAAGTTCCACTGAATACCAGCTCGAGGTTACTTTCACAGTATACAGTTGAATCAGAACATTTGAATGACCACAAAGGTCTTGAATCAGCGTCTTAAAAAATGATAATATCTATTATGAATTACAGGCTATGGTTTATAACCATAAATATCAGCACAGAAAATGCATAGGCAAGGGTTGATATCTTCAACAGTTTCCAGGTGGCACTTGTGAAGTTGTGCTTCAGACGTGGTCTTTGGTTCACTTCTGGTAAATAATACGCCAGAAATGAAAATATCAACAATTAGATAATTAAATTGACAAAATTAGGCGATAAAATGAGGACCCCACGTTTCTGTTGTTAAAAATAGTAAGAGCTTTCTGAAAGACACGTGACAAAATCCAGGCGACGTCTTTTCAAAGTTTGCAGAAACATTCTGTGGTTTTTATTTTATCAAATAAACAGTACAGCCAATAAGTCAGAAAATTTATTAATATATTAAACCAAAAAAATTGTTGTATATCACGTTTCGTACCCAATTTTAGGACTTCTTCTAATAATCAGTGATCCACGACTCTCAATTCAAAACTATATTTCTCAAAATTGTGGACGAAACGTATGCAATAGAATTTTTGGTATAGTTTATTAACCCTTCTGACTTAGATGTATTGCTTATTTATTTATTGATTATATTAAATATATTTTATCATCAAATTCTCTGTTAATTGGGTACTTTATCTAATTAAGAATCTTTATGTTGTAAGCACATTGTTACGATCAGGTTTCCGCAAGATATAACAAGGAATAAAACGTCAACATGGTGGTCCTGGTATGTTAAAACACACAAGAAACGAGAACGTCGGTGGGTCACATAGCTTCAATTTCGTAAATTCTGTTAGACAATTTACACATAACAAAGCTTTGATGCAGACAAATCGAAGTTAATTTCGTCTTTACATTGAGATGAAATTTATAGAATTTACCCGGAGCACTAAAGGGATAGCTGCCGAAATAAATGATTAATTACGAATTGCTGCCTTTAAACATTTTTTTCCAAGATATATAAACACTACACTGAAAGAACAGAGCCATAAAGCGAAAATAAAAGAATAAATGTAAATGACTGAACATCCAGGTTACAAGAACACATAGAAAACATTGGAATAATTTAATGTTCAGCAGTTTAAGTTGATAAAATTGTTTAGCTTCTACACCGTCAGATGGAATCGTGCGAACTAGTTTTTAAAAATAAATGCCGTAGTACAATCATATATGATATGCCGCGAAGTGATAGAGCAAAAGAAAAGATTCCAAGTTAATTTCAAAACCCTAATCTCGGTCATTTTGAGATGTATAAAAAAAAGTCGGGTATGCCCCAGCTAGTGCAGTACAAGAACAAAGGAATTCTCAGGTGTCTTACAAAAAGCCACTTTGATTCCTCTTCCTAAATGTAATCTTCTACTAGTGCAATAAATTATCATTTAAATAAATGTTATTCGAATAGATGATGAAATATTCAATCGTAATACAAATATCACGTTAATTTTTTGGTGTGTAAATGTGGATGTCCCTCTAACGTTTGGTGTGGCCTTCTGGAATGTGAAACACGCAGAGAAATCGATATTTGAAACTACGCGACCTGCGACCCCTTCGTAACCAACGCCACAAGAAAAACTCTCTTCCTGACATTTGCCCAAAGTTCCACATCATAACGTTATTCAAATTTAATGCACTTAAGGCTGTAGTACAATTATACGACATTAACGAGGGCTGTAACTCTGGTAAAAATGAAACCAAAAAAATGTTTTTTTTAGAAAACTACTTTATTTTTCAACATAGTCTTCTTCCTTGGCTATACACTTTGCCCAGCGAGTTACCAATTTTTTAACCCATAACAAAAATAGGTTTTGTCGAACTCTGCGAAATACTCTGTCGCGGCCTCGATCACGTTTGGCTTGGTGAAAGAAATTTTCAAGTTCGGGAAGAAGGGGGATGAGAAACCAATTCGAATTCCAACTCGTACACTTTCGCCATTGACACTGCTGCTGTATGCGCTAACGCATTATCTTGGTGAAACAGCTTTTTCTTGCGCGCCAATCTTGGTCGTTTCTCAGTCAGCACCCGTTTCAAACTATCCAACAGAGGAGCATAATAGAGCCCAGTTACTGTTGTTCCCTTTTCCAAAAAATCGATGAATATTATATCCTGAGAATCCCAAAAGACAGTGGCTATCACCTTCCAGCTGACAAAACGGTCTTCGCCTTTTTCGATGCACTTTCACCAGCTTTTGTTCATTGTTTTGTTATTTGGTCACTGGAGTGTAGTGATGGATCCAGGTTTCGTCAGCGGTTACGAATCTGTGCAAAAAGTGTTTTGGGTTACGCCTAAACCAATGTTTAAATTCTGTTTTAATATTTTTCCGAATCCGTTTTTGGTCAAATGTTAACAGTCGCGGCACCCATCGAGCCCGAAATTTTTTCATAGCCAGTATTTCATGGAGGATGACATTCACTCTTTCAGTTAAGAATCCTACGGCATCAGCTACCTCACATACTTTTAGTCTGCGATCTCCCATTACGATATTGTGCACTTTTCCGATGTTTTCCTTAGTGGTGACCTCAATTGGGCGGCCGGAGCGAGATTCACCTTCTGTGCTTCTGCGACTTCGTTTAAACTCATTAATCCAGAAGTAAATGATCTTCAATGACTGTAGTGCTCCACGCAGACGCTACACTCTTGACTTTGAAAAGAAAATCCTTCATTACGTAGAAGAGAACTCGTCGTCGAGCACTCGAAACATTGCCCATGTTACACGATATCAGCAGCCGTACCGAGAAGTGGGAGATTTGAAATCGATTCGATCTTCAAACTTATTTGGCATCGAAATGGTACATAGCCGAATATGGGGTACGTATTACAACTTCATCTTGTAAGCCCCCTCTACAACCCCTAGACGTCTGTAATAGGAATTCTGAAACACCATACATATGTATGTATGTATGTAGAAATTATTTTGTTGACTACTTCCTCGATAATTAATGATCACTTTTGATACAAAATGATGTTCAAATGTTGCTTACTAATTATACAGAATTTTCTGATTTCGCAAATACTGCTATTTATCTTTGTTAAATTCTTTGCACAATTAATTTGTTGATTGTCTTTCGCATCATTTACTATAGATGTTGAACATAAGGAAGACTCCCAAGGATGCCCACAATTTGATAAATTGACTATGATGTATCTTTCAGAAATATGAAAATTCAAAAAATTCTCAAATAAAATAATAAGTAAAATAAATATAATACTTGTAATAAAAAACCGTGTATATGATTTACACTATTAAATTGAACGTAATGTTAAGATATTTGATATAATAACAGTTAAATGCAATTCGTAGTTCAATATGAGTAATCTAACCAAGATCACAATTAACTTCCTCTTCTCTCCTGTTTCAGTTTGTCCCCCTCTCCTCTCTCTTTACTCTTCCAGTCTCCTCCGTCACCTTTCCTTCTCCCCCTCTCCCTCTTAAATTTCTTCTGTACGCTTGTCTCAAAAAATGTGTTTTCTTCACGCACTTGCCTTTTGGGAAGACAAATGTCTGTGTCACTCCCAAACCGAGAAACTTCGTTTCCTCCCAAGAGATGAATAAGGTATTGTAAGAACAATTAGTTAGCCTTTTAACCGTGTTCATGGTTTTTTCTCGCTCCTTTTGCCCTCACCACATCCGAAAAGGTATTGTCCCGGGTGTAGCTCGTCAATTCGCCCATGGAGACTTGTCTTAATTAGTTAGGAATATCCTGATCCTTAATTTCTGCATTACTATACAAACTGAATATGAAAAATATGTTAAGTTTACTTTAGTTGTTCAGTGAATATAAGAAGTTTGCTTAAAAGAGTGTTATAATGTGTAGCTTCAATTTTTTGTGGTAGAGTAACTTATCAAACGCTTCTTCATAAATAATAAGGCGCATAATATCCACGGTGGCCGATGAAATTTTAAAATAATCGCACGTGACAGATTTGTGCTGCAGAAAATAATCTCAAGATTCGACTAAGTGCGACTTTATGGAAAATATTTCTGTTTGAGGTGAATCGATTCGACTTTTCAAATTCATCCACTCATATAAAAATTCAACAATCCTTTCTCCATCCGTACAGCTTTATACTATGACTCCTTTTTTTCCAAATCTTTTAGACAAATCTGTGTTTATTGAAAGTATAGTAAAAATTTTGCATGAAGGTGATCGAGAAAATGGAATTTGTAGTTGGTTCCGCATTTTCCAGTCGTGGCGTCTGAAAGACATTCCCATAAGTTCCAAATTCTTGATGTGGCAATGGCTGTACAAAATAAATTAGCAGGACACGATACCATGCTGATTAGACAGAGGCACGTGGTGTTTGAGTGCGGCGACCTTGGACTCAGCTGTCCTTTCCGCTATCTGTTGTATACACGTCACTACACGCTTTCGTCACCTGTTCAACTAAGATATGCTCTGAATATTGGCACGTTTCGACGACAAACCTTTCTCTGACACGCTGCACTACGAATTTGTTTTACAAAAATTGCTAGAGCATGTTGTTTCACGTTCATTTTAATTAGCCAAATATATGGCAGTAGAGAAAGTTTTACGCATTCATGAAAATTGTTGCAGTTGCTTGAGCCTTCCTGATAGCGGAACTACAAATCACAATGGTTGATGGAGTGCTGATGCCATCATATTGTTTCTCGGTCCTTAACCAGTATCTCGAGTACCGTGTTCTTAAACATTAAGATATTTTACGAGGATAAAATAAAAATTTCAAGAATTGAGTCACCATTGTGTGCAGAATGTATTTTGTCGGAGAGTGGTTGTATAGTCCTGGGTCTAGACATAAAAACTGGACCAAATACTTGAAATTGCCACCATCACACTTGATCATTAGCAGTTAGAAATTTTCGTATGACATCAGCGGAAGATTTAAATTCAGTGCCATCAACGTGTCTGCTTTCGATAACATAGATAACTCTTTTTTTTTAATATACGTGGTGATTTAGCGCCAATAATGGCTGTAAACCAGTAAATTTCATACGAGGAGTTCTAAATGAAAGCGCCAGTATGACAAAGACTGTTGCTTATACAAGTGTGTGCCCCATTCTGTAATATGATACAGCTTATTAGCATCTTTATAAAAATTAACACGTGCAGGTACTAGGCACGATTCCGAGAAAAAAAGCTACAAAACTCTCGTAAAATGAATATAGAAAATTAGAAAATTTGACAATAAAACTGGTTAGACTTTGCATTATTCTGGGCGCGGAATAGCGAAGCGACCTGGAGAAAAGTTGATAGTTACCGTTCAACTCCAACTTTCTTATACAAAAATGATCACCTTAAACGCAAATTCAGGCTGCAAAGGTGATGACTAACGATAGCGAATTCTCATAAAAATAATAGGAATTGTATGTGTGTAATTAAGTGAAATATACCAGGGTCACTCCAGAAGTAACGCACAGTATTTTTCTTAAAATTTATTTTTCATTCAACAAATTTGCAATTTATGTTCATAGCTACACCCTTCCGGCTAGAGTTCAAACTAATTTCAACCAATTACCGTGAGTTGCGCTGTAATGGCATGTCTTCAAGATAGCTGCTGCACTTGACATTCATAAAAAGCAACGTGCTATTATAGAATTCATGTGTTGTGAGAACGAGATAGTGGAAAACATCTACAAGAGGTTAAAGTATGGAGATTTTGTTGTCGAACGCGGTACAATTAGTCTGTGGGCAAGCAGATTGCGCGGTGAAAGAGGACACGCCAACATTCTGGATATTCCTCGCAGTGGCAGACCGCACACTGCACTAACTCCTGAAAATTGGTAGAGAGCTAACGACACGGTTGACAGGGATGGTTATCATGTGTAAAACTGAAATTTTGTTCCTAGGAGATGTAGCTACACAGAGCGGCAGGATAAAAATTTAATTTTCAATAAATGTTGTGCATTACTTTTGAAGTGACCTTCGTAAAATGTAATCATATTACTATAAGTATATTAGGGTTGGAAATTACTTTATATTTATTAATGCATTGCAGGAAGAAGTGTTTTCTGTATTATACACTTTGCCACCGGGATTTGCCAAATGCAGTTACATAAATCTATCTACTTAGAATTTGGTGCTGTCATAGACTTCAGAGTTTGAAATAAAATAGGTTTGCTAGTCCTTTTGTGAAAACGTATATTTTGAAGTTGACATATATGCGTGTGTGAAATAGAAAAAATAGGACAGGAAAGATTTTCAAATAAAAATTCAGATTAAAGGGTATACAAGAAATGTAAAAATAAGGTAGACCAAGAAATAGATGGGCTACTGACGAGGATTAATTACGACTGCTTGAGTAATTTATTTTTAATACCCATCCTGTATGAAAGATGCTCGAATTTCCTTAAATCAACCCAGACAATTAATATTGTCTTTGCGTTTATAATTTTTTACAATTTCATACACTAAATTATAATTTAAATTTAATTGCATTCATGAGGTAGACAAATGACAGAAATACAACTCTTATTCCTCATAAATTGACCTGAAACTCTTGATAACTCACATTTTATATGTTTTAACGTCACTTTGCCTTGAGACAAATTTAGTTTTGTGTACACTATGGGTTCCTCCAAAACGTCGTGTACTTTACATTGCGCATAACTCTATTGGCATTTGACAAAATAAAAATAGAGGTTGTTTTGGGTTTAAAGCTTTTTAGGCTCAGAGTGGTAACTTACGAAACATCTTTAAGATAATTTTTTCGGTGTACATGCACATGGTTAAGCTAAATGGACTATATCGCTTTAGAGTTGAGAGGACAGTGATGTTTTATACACTTGACAGTCGGTATTCCTAAAGTCTGTTCAGCTAATTGGTTAAAAAATGAAAAGCAAATTTTATTTATCAAAGGAGCTATAATCCACAGTCATGGACATAAGCATAATTATAGCGGATTGCTCAAAGGCGCCGGCAGGGGGGGGGGTTCACTTGCCATGAAAGAAAATACACAAAAAATGTTTAAGAAATAAATTTAGATTTAAGTCGCTGATTAAAAACTTAAGGTATGGAGTCCAAATTTGATCATAACCTTATGGATGAATTCAATGTCTTCCTCTACTCTTTTCCTGTGAACACTGAGCATGCGCAGGCCACTTAGCCTCGCGTCTCCCATCGTTGACCGATTCCACGTCTCGACACGTCGTAACGTACAAAATGTACGTTCAATGCTGCATGTGATTGTCTCGCATACCGCTGGGTAAAACGTAATGGCTTGAGCAATCAAATCTGTGTATTCAACAAGACATTCACTCGCAACATCTGTCAACATCTCTCACCAAGTGGTAGCCTCGGCAATAAAATTGTGAAGAAAACCTCCGTAAAGTGTTTGTATATCTTCAGCCATAGCTAAAAATGAAGATTTGTCTAATTTTCTAATATATTCTAGGTGGAGATGCTTAAGCGAAAATGCTATTTCGTTTGTTGAAGAAAATCGATTTCTCAGAGATGAAATATATATCCAAAATTTATATTGCCAGCATAATAAAATTTGTGGACTACTTTACAATAACTGTAATGTTGCAAAGAATTACACAAATGAACATCACAATTTCTATTTTTCGTCGGCGGAATATTATAAAGGAATAACGATTTCAACGGTTTCGAATTTGATCGGCTAGCATAATAAAATTTGATTGTATTTTCTATTATTATTTCTTATATTTTTGAATCTCATTTTTCACTGTGTACGGGAAATAAACAACACAGTAAATAATTTTGGTAGAAACACAAACATAACATATCTCAACTTACATGTATTAACGAGGTTATCATTATCAAACCGATTACATTAGTCTTACATTTTTTGTCCTTAAGAATCGTCTTATGTTGTTCATAATTTGAAAAAAAAATTCTTAATTCCTTACGTACGATCATTCATTCGCCTTGTGGCTTCTAGATTAACTACGCAATATAATATTTTCTTGTGAGCGACTACTTTTTGAGTTGCTTCGCTCCAGCAAAAAAAGGATTTGCTCCAGCTCCGCTGCATGCTCCGGTTAAAATAATATACATTAATTAAAATTAATAAAATAAATTAAATGTTACATTAATTTTTTCTTACATATATAAGTAAATAAAAAAACTTTTTTATTTACAACTAATATATTATTAATGAAATTAACAATCTAAAATTACAAACTATTAATTAAAATTAATTAAAATTACAAACTATTAATTTAAAAAATACAATTCAATTGAAATTTAAATAATTTTCAAAAAAATTGGATATATTATTCGTTGACCTTAATAAATAAAATGGCAGACAGGCAATCACCTTCAATGATTATTTAAAAGTAGTCTTAATCTGGAAAGTAGACGCTCAACACTTGTTTGAGAAGTTGGCGTACTTGAACCGACAGTGCATGATTTTCTGGTGCGTTCCTAATAATGGTCAATGCCTTCGAATCTCCCCACATCCTCTATTCCATTGCAGTCTTCCTCGGTATATTTGTCTATTTACTTGTGATCTTCATTATGTATAGTGGAAATTGGATGACTGTTTCCTCTTATACAATTATTTTTCAAAATAGTTTTCCGAATCTAATTTATTATACTACATGTTGAATGTTTGACAGTAAAGAGATCAATATTGCTGGCTCTCCAGTCAAATCAATTATTATTTGCCTTTTGATTCACCGTTGGATCTATGAAAGATCTTCACTCGCTTTTAATTTTTCTACCATACTCTTATAAGATTCCATACAATAAAATGTGATTTTAGAAAAATATTTTTTTTCAGTTTGTTCATGGAGAACAAAATTCCTAACGCAACATATCCTCCAAATTCTTCCATACATGCTTCTTAATCTGGACTATTCTTTGATAAACATCCCCAGATAATATCGGCAGCTTGAAGAACAATTGTCAAAATATTTTTAAAAAAATACTTCTGATATCTTTTACTTAATCCCATTCTGCTTTGCCAAAGTTCTAGGTCTTGTGTCCAAGCATTTGCTACTTAGTCTGAGTAGTCTTTGAAAAAAGTAGACGATCAAGCATGTAGAACCCAATAAATCTCTTATTAGTTTAATTTTTTTATTATCATTAATCCATGATGCCAATATGTTGCCACTGTTGCGACATGTTTACATTCATTTCTTCGATATCTTAAGTTTTTTCATCTTCTTTATTCTGGGGAATATTTTTATGATCGCCAAGTTTATTTGTATCTCATGTCATGTTCGCTACATTATCTACAAAAGTATTTAGCACTTGAGTTTCGTCAATTTAAAATTTTGTTAAAGTTTCTTTAATTTCATTTTTCACAATTAATGAGTTTTGCCTTGTTTCAGTATCCAATGTTGTTTATTTCAGTTTTATCGTATTTTCATCCCAAATTGTACATTGACGACAAAACCATTCTATTTATGCGGGTTGCAGAATCTGGTATTAAATAGCGTAATTTTCATTTTAAAGTTTGTTTTAGGAAATAGTACATCATGTACGGGCGCGCTCGCGGGCGGGAAGATCCCCCCCCCCCCCAATCCCGGTGGTGGGACTCTCAGAAATGTTGCGACGCATATTCAAATACTTAATTCACATAACATAAATGTCTAATTTTATATGCCTACCTAAAATTATAAGGATGCACTACTATAAATTACATTTTATTAGTTAATAGTATAGTGTGTAGATGCAACCCCCTGAAAATAATTCAGGCGGCGCCCATGGGATTGCTCAATTTCATTTCAATGTGTACAAAAATAGTTGTTTGATCCAGATCTCCTTTATTATAATTTTTTTATTTTATTTCATTTCAGGAAAATTCTCTTCAAATTATAAAATTACTATTGGTGCTGACTTTGCCATAAAAAGTATTCTCTGGGACAATAAAACGAAAATAAACCTGCAGCTCTGGTAAGAGATTTATTTTTATCTACTTGTTCGTCAAGACGTTTTATAATGTTTAAATTAATTTTTTTTGGATGTCAAAAATACTGTTATGCCCGCAAAGAAATTGAAGTTAATAAAATTAAAAGGTTACATGTAACTTTGGTACCAAAAAGTTCAATTTTTTACTATTGTGGTGTGATCGTGTATCTCATTTTCAATTTTTGGAGTATAAAATTTTATAGAATTGACTTAGTACCAGCAGATACGCAATTACCAAGCACCAATTTCCTTGCGTAACAAGTAAGAAAATTAGTGGGAGGTAGTTTTTTTTTTGTCTCCACGAAGCAGCGGGTTGTATCTGGGCAGTGTAACTGAATGGTCAACCCAGGTGCAGAGAGGGACTAAAGTGTTACTTGGGGAACAGCAAGGACGCTGGTTCGTAAAAACTAACGGGACGGTCGTAGAACCGAGTTTGGAAGGTGCGTCTCATATTCAAAAAATATGCTGCTATGGTCGTCGAGATGTGAGATGTGAGATGTCAGTAAGGAGTTCAATATATTGTTCTCGGAGTTGCGTTGTAATATAATTATGCAAAACCCGGTTGAACTCGGAGAACAATATATTGAACAACTACACCGGAAAGGCTTCAATCTTTGATCAGTAAGGAGTTGCTTGGGGACCAGATAGGAAGCTGTTTGTAAGAACGGATTAGACGGACCGAAATTCGAGTTGTGGAAGGTGCGTCTCATAGCAGAAATAAAATATGCTGCTATGCTCGTCCCAATAGATTTGGCATGAAGGCAGCAAGGAAGCCGGAGGCTACAACTGGCTGGACGACGGAGGTTTTTCCGTAGTAGAATGAAAAGAAGGGACGCTGCTCGCCATTTCCAGGTGACACCTGCTGGTTACGTAGGCAAATCCCGCAGTTATCTTTCATTACCTTTCTTTAAAAATATATCAATTGTCACTTCATTATAGTTTGTTCGCTGAGAGATTATATATTTAACTGTGCCCATTTCGTATGTGTATGTGTGGATTAATTGTATATTTTGGTATAATTATTAGTGAATCAAAACAATTTTATCAAATTTAAATAAATTTATGTCACATCAAATTAATATCAAATTGAAGTAATTATTGTTATAAATTTGAGTCTGATAAACAACCTTGTCACACTATGAAGAGTTTCTGCGGATTCCACGTTCGATCCTCGACCGATTCCTCCCGTCTGAGCCTCTCCCGCGCCGAGCCACGTTAGATCGCCGAAATGTAGACAGATTCGTGCTTGCGACTATTCTTGCTGCTCATGCCGTGTCGTAATGTAGAATCGCCCCAGTTCCAAACCACTCCCTTGCCGCCCTGACTTTCCCAGCCACTTGTTTGCCGCTTTTTGAAGATTTACCGTTTGGCCTTGCTCTGCGTCCATATAATCATTGGGGCCCCTGAGTTTTTAAGTTATGTTCTACATCACCATTGCGAGGATAACTCAAGTAATAATACTGCAACAGCGAGTGTTAGCAACAAATTGTAAATAAACAGTAGCCTTTTCGAAGTCAGAAAAATATATTAAATAGAAATTCCAATACGTTTCTAATTTTCGACTACATCAGGCATGACGTTTTACGAAATTTTCAGTCACAAAATACACAATTGTGAATTTCGGCCACAGCAGTCAACGGAGAACTAACCTAACTATCAAAATTTTGTGTAACGTCATACCTGATGAGGTCACAAATTAGAAACGTAGTGGAATTTCTATTAAATATCTTCTTCTGAATTAAAAAAAACCTGTTGTTTATTTATAATAAATATTTTAACTCTAGGCCATCTTCTCTGCCATTCCCAAATCAATTCCTTTAATAGTCACTTTTTCTTCAATATTGTTTCTAGTTTCTTCTATCTTTGTTTGCATTTCTTTCAATTCTCTCTCAACTTTGATATGTCTGCCTACATATACTTCCACAACACTGAGCATAATTTATCTTTCTCCACATTATTCAACCCATCGATTCGTTAATTATTTCATAAATCTCATTATACTTGGTTCCACCATACTCTTCAATTAAGTGGTGGACATTACTTTTTCACCCAAATTTGTTATTTGTACCTTTGCTATCTGGTATCCATTAATATCTACATTTTTCCCGGCTCTTGCTATTCTTCTCTTCCCCCAACAGCATTTCTATCTGATGCCTTTCTCCTCCTTCAGACAGTGTTAAATGAAGAAAACGGCTCTCAAAATATATTCTTCCCTTGTACGTCTCCAGCCAGACCAATCCCAAATCAACTGACGTAAACAATGAATTCACAACGTATCCATTGATCCCCACGCCGCAATTATTAAGCATAGCATTAAATAAAATCCTTTTTCTTATTCTTTCGCCGATAGCACACAGGTAACTCTTCTAATTTCACAGTACTGTTTTTTAAACGTTCATAAAAACTTCCATTGACACTAGTGGATGTTTTATCTTTATTTTTTATATTGATTTATTTATAGTCGCATCAACATCTCAGGTTATTAGCGACTCAATATTTTTGCTTTGTCGGGGAACTGATTTGCCGAGTGTTTCTCTCACGCAAATAAACATCCATGCCCTCGCCGGGATTCGAACCCGGGACCTCTGTGACGAGAGGCAGTCACGCTGACCCCTACATAGTATCGACAGTTAACTTAATCGATATCATCGACCATCAGCATCATTCACAGGTGCTTCCTCTGTATTTTCATTAATAAAATCGTTTTTGTCAATCAGTATTGCTATTATACTAATCACATTGTTGAACACACTGAGTTTCCCCGATTCGTGACTATGACGTCACCCTCGACCTTTACCAACATTTTCAATACTCGAGCCTCGGCTTCCAATTCTTATCATGTACAGTTGATTCTTTAGTCGTGGAATAAAATTATTATTTAGACCATTGTTGTGTACATAATATTGGTCATATAGATTGTCACGAGCGTTTTGATTTCGGTAGCCTCTATGACGCTGACTTTCCTTTTCTTTCTTTCTATCGTCCAAAAATTTTAAAGTATCTAGAACTTGGTCAATATAACTGATGTCGTTGCCTACCACTCGTGTAGTATTTGCATCGAAGTGAAACTTTACTTTACCCACCAATTCTACTTCATAAAACGGGTTATTGACCAGGTCTATCAAATAATATTCCCTGTTTATCTCAAACTTGAGCTGCAACTGTATTTTCCATTATAAATTGCATATATAATTGTCCGCTGTTTACTTTCATCCCAGTACTTCGCCAGAAACCGTTTCCTAAATTCTAAATATTCCTCTCCTTCTCTCCAGGTAGCTTTAATCATATCAAAATACAGTCATTTACCTATTACTTGGAACCATTCGTTCATCAAAATATTAGTCTATTTCTCTTACGAATCTCTTAGTATTTTCCTGATTTTCGTATGCAAACATTGGAGGGTTCAGTTCGAATCCGACGTCCAATTATTCTCTGCTGCACCATCCGTAAATGACTGGGTATCCATCCCTCCGTTGTACTTCCTCTGATATAGTCGATTCGCCAGAACCGACTTGAATTTCGTTATTCTCCGTTCTGCCTGCATCGGACAAATACAGGACTCCTTTTTCAGGAACTTTTTTTGTATTTTCTTCCCTGTTTTACGTAAAGTTTCGACATTTTATGATGCGTATCTAAACACTTGCCAACTTTCCTTTCTGTCCTTAGAATGTTTTACCCCAACTTGTATCCAGCGTAAATAGTTGTTTAATTAGCAGTTCCTTATGGTTTTTAATTAAAGTTCAATAATCGAAGTCAAACTGTCACGGACCTTCCTACACTCTTTTCTACTCACTTCTCCAATACGCTCATTAATATTATAATTTAACATTTTAATCTAAGTTCTATGATACTCAATTAAATTCGGCCGTTTGTTCGAAAAATTTCTCTCTCATCGTTTAAAATTTTTTTACTTCTCCTGCAATCAAATCTGTTACCATGTCAGACTGAACGTTAACGCTATTAGGTAATGGACGTATATGTTCTTCAAACTTATCATTTTGATTTTCAAATTCAATTTAATTTCTATTCTTATTTCATTAAATTTATAATCTATTATTTTTATAAATTTCTCCACTTCATTAATACTTTCTTTACTCTCGTCTTTTACGGGAAAATCTGTTTCGATTTCAACTCGCGAATCTGATTTAGGCTTATCCAATTTGGTTCTAAAATATACCGCCACTATACAACCTAAAATTTAACACTTTCTCACGCACAAAAGTAATTAAAACAGAAAATATCAGTTATTCCAGTTTTTTATGTATTTTTATATAGTTCGAGGTGTGGATGTTAACCTTTTCTTTCTGCCACAAAACATATTCCACTTCTTAACGGCATTGCATCCACTCTCGATGCCGTCGCGTCTCCGCAATCATTCGCTCGTCTGATGCCCACGATGTGCCTGTGCCTGTGCCAGTGATGCGTCTCTGCAGAGCGACGAGTCTTGCCCATCAGTTGGTCGCCATATTATGTGATAGATTTTTGCCCGTTTTAATTCCTATACAGTCAACATTCTATTCTACATTTTATAGTCTTCAACACAATCTTTAAATTAATTTTATATTTCAGTTTTTTCGCCATTACATCTCCACCAATGATCTCCTCCCACAATACCCATTCAGCGACCCTCTCACATCAAAGTCTTTACATAAAATTTCAAAATATTACAATTGGCATGAATATATATATATATATATATATATATATATATATATTGTAGTAATTACGTCCAATAAAGAATGATAGGATGTTTTAATAAGAATCAAGATTTTAATATAGACAAACAAATTAATTTATTAACGGACAAACAATTAAATTTACACAAGTTATTAGGCAAATAAATTTACATTATCAATTAATCTTTTACAATATCTCAGGATCGTTTACTGGGCCTTTAATAAAGAAATACTTGTTCACAATAAAAATTTTTATCAAGTTATCATGGGCTTAATTCATCAATAGATTATTACAATGCAAAAACAGGAAATATGAACTTTAAATTCTGAACGAAAATTCGAATATATTTACTTACGAGTTAACAGACAGTAATTCTGTGGAATTTTACATTACTGTCTCTGGTACTCAAGGAAACTGTCTCGTTCGTACACACACGCTTATTGCACTTTATATACATGCCATTTTTATACATTGACTCTAATCAACACTTTTAGTTTTGCAATAGTTGGTTCACTGTTCGTTTAAGAAATCCTATTAGCTCGTTTCGAAGATTGTCAACTGCTGGATGTAGTTTTCTGGGCTCCCAACAATTGCAGAAACGGTCTGAATCGAGAATATAGTAATTTAGACTCAACACACTGAATATTTAGCGTTGAATATTACGCAGTTATCTCACAGACTACAACTTGTAAAATGTTCTAACTGATTTAGCTGTTGTTACATGTATCCAGACACTTTCTGGATTTTATACTTTTCGTCTGTCCACTGCTATATTCCCGAGAAGACTTTACTGGAGCACGGCTCCCCACAGACTCTGCGCGTCTAGCGAACCAACCTCCACAATACCCACAAACATTGTATTCTCGCCACATTCTTGTGTACGACTTGTGTGTTTTATGCCGTTAATAATGAGAGTCCAATTTTTGGTTATTAATTAATTATTTCCTCTTAATTACCACTGTATATACACACATTAATTGAAATAATAAAATGCCCTACGTAGAAGGGCCAAACTAAGTAATATTCAAAAACTATTAAAATTCAATAATTTAAAAGGAAGAAAGTTAACAGGATTTTACCTTGAATTTAAACAAAATTATTTTAAAGAGCTTAATAATTTTATGTAGTAGGATAATTTCTGAGTTAAATTACCATTTAAATGAAAACCAGGCAATGACAGGCACTAAACTATTACATAATAAAGATGACAACAAAATAGACAAATATATTGAGAAGACAGTGATGGTGAATGTCTTTAAAACGTCACGCTTGCATCTTTTCACTTAAAGCACGATAAGATTTAAATGATTCTTTACACCGAGAAAGACTGCATTCTTTATTAATCTAAATTTATCTTAACAGTGATGTTCATATGTACAGCTGATAATTATTTTAATGTTGAAGTATTTCCATACATTGTGGTAATGAGGCTCTGAATTTTATATAGAAATTATTTCAATTTATTATTAAAAGAATTTGCTTGAATTTATTAACACAAAATTTATTTGATTTACAAATTAATGATGCCAAAATATTATAGAATTCATCCACATATGAACACTACTGTCCTGCCCAAGCTTCCCAGCATTGTGCTATGTTTACAAAATTTAATTCTCGTTCTGTTGGTGTACACTTTGAATCTGTTGTTAAAGCCAATATGGAATATATATATATATATATATATATATCCTCCAAAAATTATATATCAGGGTACACGATCACACATCATCAAGTTTTATTTAATATTGTTTTGTCAGAAAATAACTTCAAATGTATTTTTAATTGTGTATAGTACTGCAATATTATGTAATTTTATATTATTACATTACAATATTAAATTGATGAAGTTTTAAGAGTTGTTATATATACCTGACTATAGCAATTAAGTATACAGCTTGCTAAATTTCAATTTTCATACGAATGAAATTATTTTCTCAGTTTACACGACATTTTTTGTGAAATAATAGAGATGTCATTGAATTATTCACAACCTCTGATAGAGAAGAAAAATCTCCTTCATAAAAATCAGTAGATGTTATTTTGAGAATGTAACCTTTTTTGTAACATATACGTTTTCTTCTATTGAAACCAGGCAGTAAACATATTCTTGATATAATTATTTCTGTTACTGTGGACTGTAACAGAAAAATAATGGTACATATTTTAACTTTTAGGGACATAGCCGGGCACGAACGTTTTGGATACATGACTAGAGTTTATTACAAATATGCGTAAGTATATCACATTGAATTCTGTGACACATTATAGTTTGTTTGAAATATATGTAAAACATTTCCTTATACCACACTAATTTTGTTGATACCAGAACATATAAATTGTTGTTACAAATTTTCAGATGCCTAAGCACAATTTCCAGAGGACAGTGACCTGCGCTTCGTGCTAGTCAACCATACTGTACAATCGACTGGTACGAAGTGCAGTTCTCTATCTTCAGGAACATCCTTGAAAATTTGACATATTCATTACTAACAATCCTGACAACACTATGGCCTATTATTCCAAATATTGGTGAAACTGACACTGAAGAGTAATAAAAAAATTACTTTTATTGCATCACTAAGGCTACTTGACTTAAATCTATCTTCACATCTGTAAAGTTCATATAAAGATTTTATCATATGACATTTAAAATATAGAGTCACAATCGTTATTTCTTATAATTGTAAATAATAGAAGAAGAATCAAGTCATTTGCTCATTGTAAACAGCATTTAAATGAAATAAAATCAAAATTCATTAGAGATTACCCCATACAAATTAAAGGATGCTGGAGATTTTCACTGTTTCCTCTGAGTTCATTGGCCCCCTAGCAAAGAAATGAACAATTAAGAAATAAGTTTGTGACAAAGTAATATTGAATGTAAGTACAGATAATAAAAGGTAAGAAATTCACATGAAAATGACACTAGTTCTACATAGATTGGAATACTGGATAGACCTTACCTTGAGAAGCAATTTTCATTCATTAAATCAGGAAGAAACATGAGAAAAAAAACTTTATTCCACATGAAATTTTTTCAAATGTTTGGAAAGAAATCACACTTTTCTCCTTCTGACACACGAGGGAACTGTGGCGCATAACTTCCAAATGAAGAATATAAGAATCATTCTTTATGGGTTACTGTTAGCCACACCGCAGTCTAAACTCCACAGTCTGAATTTGGCCAGTTCACAGAATGGTGTAACACTCCTTCCTTAAGGAGGAGGCTGAGAGCCTCTGAAAATTTGAAGAACTTCATTCGGTCCTGTGCTTCAAATGTCATATCCTTACTCATATTATACATATATATATATATATATATATATATATATATATATATATATATATATATAAACATTTGAGAAAAATGTGACAAGGTCAAATTAAATAACACAATTAGGTAGGAAGGACAGGCAGCGAAGTAGACTTTCTCTGAAATCAATAGTTCGTCCTGTTTAGCAGAGGTGACAGGATAGTGTAACTTTTCGAAGGCATAAGCTCCCTTTGTCAGGAATGAGGTCTGAACTTCATGCCAGCCGAGCAAGAATTATTTATATGCATAGATAATGTCATTCACAATTGCTACTGTTAGCAATATTACAACAAAATACATTTATTAATTTCCTGAATCTGAACAATCTTGTTGCAAGTTATGTAGCATAATATATACATTTTTAATACACTTTTAAATCTTTTCTAGAGTGGCAGCAGCGATAGTATTTGATGTGTCACGACACGCAACATTTCAGTCTATTCCCAAAGTAAGTTTTGTTTACAAATTAAAACTTTCAATATTATTATGAAATATGATTTAAACTTTTTGTATATTTAAATGAATGCATAACTTATTTTAGATAAAAAATTTATTCTGTCCTATAGTGGTTAAATGACTTAAGAGAGAAAGTCACTCTGCATGATGGAATGCCAATCCCAACAGTATTGTTGGCAAATAAATGTGATATTCCAAATAGCAGTATTCCTCCAGTTGAAACTGTAAACCGCTTTTGTAAAGAAAATGGCATAACTGCTTGGTTTACTACTTCAGCAAAAGAGAATATTAATATAGGTAATTTTTAAACCTTCATATTATTAATGCAATTTTATTTACTAGATTTAAAATTGCTTACTGAACATAATATTACATGTGTAGAATGACCATCTTTACATCTTTTTGCAATATTCAATGATAATCTCTCTTTACTTAAACTAAATTTTCTAACCATCAATTTAATTAACATTAGAGATAAAAAAAACCTATGTTTGCAATAAAATACTAATGAAAATCAATCTAGCACTTATTTTATCTCTTAACAATTACTTGTGTTTAAAACATATAGCATTTAATAAGAATTTGAATTATGTTTCCAGAAGAGGCTATGAATTGCTTGATTGAAAACGTGGTTCATGTAAAGGTACGAGAAGCTAGCAGTGATGCTATTACACTTGGCAGTGCATCTAGGTACAATCTCACCAACAGAGAAAAGCCTATGTGTTGTGGATAAAATTAAAAAAATTAAACTGCTTGCATTTTGTGCTGTATGTTAACAACATGTAAATCATCATTAAATGACACAAGTGTTTCAGAGTTCATAATTAAATGAAGTAATTAGTGGTATGACAGCAATCTCTACATACATAAACCATAAGATTTAACTACAAACTTGAAAAAGTGAAGAAACCAACATTGTATGTGTTTTCAAAGTGAAGTAGTTCCCTACTTTAAATGATTCCAAATAGTGCCATAACTGTGTCGTCTTCTATAACATAAATAGGATTGAACCTTTGATTGCAAATGTGTAAATATAGACTGGTAGACTGTATAGCTGTTAAATATCTTGAATAATTTTGTAAAAATACTGATATTTTTATATCCCTTTGTAAAGATGAAGTAAATATAGATTGATATTTTTTTAAATATTTTTAAGAACTGTAATATTACCTCCAATACCTATGTCTAAAAGTTGTTTCTAAATGAATATGGGATTGCATTAAGTAAAATTTATCGTAGTTTGTAATATTTTCTTTTTTACTGTGCTCATATTTCATCAAAAATTTTAATAATTAATAAAGATTCTAAATATTCACTTATAATTATAAGTTTTAAATAAACATATTTTATAATTAAATTTATTGGTATGGAAAGGAAAGAGGAAGTCGGTGGCTTACCTGAAATTGAAGTTCTGCATTGCCTTTCAGGACAGGAGGAAGTTCTTCCAATTTTTAGAGGTATTAACCTTTGTCAAAAGAAATACATTCCGTGAGCTAGCAGTTATCTTTTAATATAGATCAGAATGTCATTTGTATGTCACAATATTTCCACAGGATTTATAAATGTTGGACTTTTATGTCATCATATAACTGATTAAAATTTTGAATTGTAGGTTTCTGTACATAATTATGGATACATTTTGTAAATGAAATTTGTGATTCTTCCACATTTGTTCTCATTGTAAAGATTTCTTAAGTAACAGGCTGCTGAATGTTTTACTCTTTGTTCATTCTTGGGACCAAATAATTTGACAAAAACTCAGGTTTCAATTATTTAGAATAAATGATGGGTTTTCTTTAATATGTCTTGGAGCAGCTGGTGAAATTTTATTTATTTAGGGCGAATGTGCTGTATAGATCTAAAACTATTGTTATGATGAAGAAGAAATACATTGCTATGGATATTAAATCTCTTGATCTGTGAGTTGATTGATAGATAATACAGCCATGGTGGGACAAGGACATACCAAACTGAAAGATTTGTCATTAAATAATACTGTAAATTCTTAGTCTTCTACATGATAGTGACATTGATAAGAATACATTTTCGTGAAGCTATGGTATTTGATATAAAATTAGAAGTCGCTGCTTTTTGTTTAGTTTGATGTTATCTCCAGCCTTCTAATCAGAACCACCTTCCCTGACAGGTCAAGCAAGAAATTTTACATGAAATATTCTACAGAAACTGATCGGATAAGTGAAGAAACAGAATAAACTCCATCACAGATTTATGGATTTATCAAAATCCTTATTTCTGATTTCCAACTCAATTATGAGCTTGATTAAATTTTGGTGAACAAATTTTCTTAATAAGATCCTTGGCTTCAAGGAAGAAGATGAACTCCATGTTGCAAACTTTATGGAATTTGTCGACATGATTAAACAAATGCACATTGGGCAACAGAGAATTTGGTAAATTTTGAAGTGTTTAGTTGTTCATAAGAGTAATCAATGCTGACACACATACTTTTAAGCCACAACTTTTATCTGATCTTTACAAAGTTTATCAGACAGTTGTAAACTATTTATTTTGATAAATTGGTATATTAACAAATTAGTCTATTATCTTGGCGTCATTTAAAAAATTGGCCAAAGAAACACCCTATTCTCTTGATTAAAACCATCATTGTCATTAAATAAAAAAATCCTCTTTGAAACATGGTGCCAATTGAATAAGTAGAAATAATTAAAATTAATCATATTGATAAATGTTATTTTCAAATAATAAATGGCAGCTTGGTAAATTGCAAATAAAAAAACATTATTTGAAATTTCCAAATATAAGCACATTCTGATAAAATCTATTTATGAAGGCTTGAATAGTTTGGCTAATAACAAGCTTCATTTCTTGTATCGGTGAAGACTTCTTGTATCGGTGAAGACTTCACGTAATGTAAAAGGTAGAATTAAAGACTTTAAGTGCTCGGACAGATGGTGATTGCTTGAAAGGATACGATTGTTAAAAAAAAGTAATAGTGGTGTTGTTTTTAGATTTATCTTTTTAAGAAATGACAACCTGAAGAAGAGAGAATTCACAATTAGAATTACAGGCCTACAGTAAATATGTTTCATATAACGCCAAGTTCAGACTATTACGAAAGCCCACCAGATGACCTGGGATTAAGAGAAATTAGCCTACCTTTAAATACGAAAGAAAACTGTTTTGAATATTCAATTATAAAACATTGTTAAAATGTTAATTTTTTCTTAAGTGTTTGTTTTCGAAAAAAGAGTAAATTAATAACAGTACAACAATAAAACATTATCCTAAATCTGCATCATTTTAACATAGGCTTTTGGCATTCATTCCAGAAAAATGCAGTTGTCTGATGACTCGTTTCCCCACACCAATTTTATTTAAAATTAAATAGAATAATATATTCGTTTCCCATATCAATTTGGTTAAATATTAAGTATGAAGAAGTGTAATGTTATATCTCTGACAAGTAAAAACAGTTTCTGGCTATATGATTTGTCGAAGCGAGCAGGCACGGCGCAGGAGTGAGAATGGATTCAAAGTTAGATTGTGGCCTGCCCGTCCCATTACAATGAAGGATACTATTAAAATATAAATTGTATGTGTTAAAAGTATAATAATTAAATAAATAAGTAGTTAAATAACACAATAATAACTGCTAAAAAAATACGTTTCTGCAATCCTTGTTGCTTTTGTTCGGTGATTCAACAAACAAGAGCCGTAAGAACGACAGACGGTGTCAAACTCAAAATCTTTCCGGTTCTCGATTCGCCTGACGAAAGCAACGAGGATTGCAGGAAAACTGCATATTATTTATTTAGAATTTATTTTTGTCTTTTGTTTGACTACTTACTTAAATCAAGAGTACAATTGACTGGGAAGTCTTTGATAGAAACGTCATAAGGAACAGGGGTAAGTAATTATCTTTTTTGAACCCAAAAGATTATAGGCAGAATTTATATCCAAAGTTCCGATTAAAGTAATTTTGAGCTAATATTTGTTTTCCAAATTTTTATACAGCACTACTAACTGCAAACCAAATATGAAGAATTCGAGTTGTTTCAGACTTCAGTTCTTTCCTTCTCAATTTTTCTGTTCAATGTTATAACCGATGCAGCTTTTTCAGAACGTCAGTGAATCTTATTTAAGACCATGCACAGCATCATACCTTCCCGCCCAGCGAGTAGAATTTAGTATTTTCATATGTTGATTCCGGACTAGTTCTCAATTTTCCCGCCGTACAAATAACATTTTTAATTAAACCTTTTTCTGTAATAGATTTCTTTTGTTCTGCATGGCAAGAAACTGATTTTTTTTACTAATATAAAGGATTCACATACGTTTATTTCATAAGGTTTTCTATTTTCTTCGCTAATTACATTAACATAACGAAAATCTTGTCTTAAATAATGAGTCTTACCTATATTTTGTGTAGTATCGCTGATTATTGAGAGAAATTGCACGCTTCTTATTTCTGATACAATTTCATTCAGAACTTGATGAGCTAACAAATATATTACCTCATTTTGAATATTAAAGCTCGCGTAATTTACAGAACCACGAGGCTTGTAATGGTTCAAGAACAGTGTCATCTTCCGGGAGAAGTTTAATAATTGACAGAAAGTAACTTTAGAGTCATCAATGTATGAGAATTTTATACAGAAGGTTGCTAAGGCTAACATGAACGAGACATCAACGAGACTTTTCAAAACATTTCTCCAGAATTAGATGCCTCCAATCAGGCAAACTGTTTCCCTGCGGTTTATGGGTTTCCGACGTTCCTTTATGAAGAATTAACCAGCATCGTTGGCAGTAAATACAATCATGAATACGATTTTTTTACCACAATTCCAGAATAAAAAAAATTGCTTTAGGGTTTGATTTTTCCAATCTATTAAAATGGGCTAAGATATCGAATTTATGTAATTTCTTGTCAATAGCAATATGCAAATTTCTCTATGATCTCCAATAATAAATTGAAACCTTTCAAGAGAGTATTCACTGGAACACTTTTACTTTCGATAAATTTATTAAATATTTAAACCAAAACAATCAGTTAATACGTTGTGTCATACACAATTTTTACTTTTCTTGCAGTCCTTCTCTTGAAACATTCTCAACATTGTGATTATATTTCTGAACATTTTCCTTCTGCAGATATTGAGAAATTTCTTAGCGTTTTTAAATTTAAAAGTATTATTTGCGTTTTTTATTCCATTGAATCATTCCAACACAAGATTTTCATTATGAGATGCAGTGTTGAAGGTTTTGGAGACAATTTCTAAATCTAAAAAATAATTCTCCGCTTGTCTTTAAAGATTGTAAAAAACTGTGAGCAACTATCTTTTAGGTTATCAAAATTTGTAAAAACAGTGTAGACACGTTTAAAACGAATCATGATCTAGTTTTATATGAACACCCCGTTCGAATGAATTGTGTTTGAAGAAACCATTACATCAGGTCTCACGTTCGACTTCAATGCAATTTTGTAATGTCTGTACAGTTATTAAAGCATATAAGATGAATAGTTTTACTGGTTATATCACAACTTTAATTTTTTAATATGAGAATCTACAGACAAATTACATTGAATACTTATACACTTTTCCTATAACAATACATTATTTTCAGAATTGAATTCATTCAAGATTTTTTTTTTGTGAAAGTTCAATAAAATGTCATATATTCAATGTTTTTTTTATATATATTTTTAATTTGTTTGGTGTTATCAGAAAAGGAATATGTTCAATTATGTTTACTTATAAGGCATGAATTGACCAACTTATTTATTGTTATTTATGTTTTGAAAGCATTTCTTTCAGTATGGAATTTAATATGCAAGTATTATTTCACTTAACTAATGACTTGTTACAATTTGTATATTACTGACAGTACTCTAATTTAAAAGCACATGAACTGAACAATATTTATACAATAAATATTGCATGAATTAAGCTCCATATTTGGAATGTCGGAACAAACTGTCATATCTGCGGAGCAAAGAACGTAATATGTTTCGTTTTTCAAATATCTACCATTCCATGACTGAGTAAGTTGATATTTTTTTCGTTTGTGTGTAATTTGGTTAAGCAGTGATATAAGATTTCCTTCGTCTGGTGAGTAACTTTGCTGTCAATGCAATTGTATCTCATAGTAAGCGTGAATTGTCAAAGCAATATTATTTATTTAAAGCATAATTTTCATACCTTGAAACCGGCCTTCACAAAGTAACAATGTTATTGTTGTTGCTTTTATTATTTGTTGTAGATTATTATAATAAATATAGCTATTATCTTAATATCAAATGAATTTCCGTTTATTTAATTTGCGTGTTGAGTGGTTTTTATTTTTGTTCTTACTAATAATGACCGTTTTAAGAAAGAAAAAAAATATGCTCTGACAGTGATAATTACGGAATATATATACCATTTGTATGATTGTAATTTTAACTGCTATGTATACGTCCTTCAATCCTTTTTTCTAATCTCTACATTTAATAATGTTTGGTCTTTAAGTTATTGTTACATTTGAAAGCTCTATTATTCATTTATATATTGTCGGTTATATCCTATTTTCTTAAAATTGACATTGATCTGCTTCGTATGATAATGTGGTTCTATTGTTTCAGAATTTATTAGATTTGCTTCAAGGTAAAGACTTAATAGATTTATTGTATTTAATATGTCGTTTACACATAAATGTAGACCCTAGAATCTTATTGGTCTCATACAGGTTCTAGTCGTGATTGTGTTAAATTGCATTTTCAGATATTGTTAACGATCGGCGACGTTCCGTTTTTTTCCGGTTAGTTTAGATTATTTCCTTCAACACTTAAAACCACTTTCTAGTCGAGACGACACGTATAGAAAATAATCGTAAACACACAAGACATTTTTATCCCCCAAGAAAATATGGCGTCACGTTTAGGCGATCCTACAGCCAACATAAAATTTTGAGAAATACTTTTAACTGTTCATTTTATTTGCAATTGTTCAGAAAACTTGTGAAAATGAGAAGTTTTACTCATAATTTGCATTGCTAATTTAATGTAGTTCACAGTGTACCTACATGTTATGACATCAGTGAATTCAGGTTTTTCTGGTGTATTAGAATTTTACTGTTATTAAGCAAAGAGAACAGTTGTGAGAGCATTATTGGTTCAAATCCCACCACGGGTATGGTTATTTATATTCATCGTTTACTCATGTAACAGACCAACTACAAAATTCCTGCACTATCTCACAGTTAGGTGATGCTTTGGGCTCATCTTTCAGTATCAAGCTGGTAGAAAACAAAGGGAAAACCAGATCAATAATAATTCCCCAAGAAGAGAAAGGCTCTGTAATATTCCAATAGTGAGTAGAGAACTTTTCAACAAACCTGTCTCAGAAATGATACTACTTAATTGATGAATATAAATGCTAAAGACTGTTTCACAATGCTTTGGAAGTGTCAGGATTGTTATAGTACACTTCTTTTCATGAATTAGACTATTATGAAATAATGTTAGTGTCATTAGTGTAATTCACTGAAGTTCCACAAAATTTGTTTTTAAATCATGGAATTCTGTTCGGCACTTTATGTTTTATATAAGTCCAAAAAGTGATGTGTGTTCTAATTTTATACAAATTTGGTTTGTATGTAGTTATGTAGTAGTAGTAGTATGTAGTTAATTATGCATAATTTTGTTTTGTATTTTAGAGAAAAATTGTACTTGGAAATTGGTGTTTTTGCATCGAAGGTCTGAGTGTTATGGGCCCAATAAATGTGAATTCTACTTCAGAGATGTCTTTGAAAAATATATATGACAATGGTGATGAGTCTGAAATATCTGAACTGAGAAAACAAAACAATAAACGATTAGAAGAGTTACTTCAACAAGGACGCAAAGAAATGAATAGACGGTAATTTTTTTTGGCTGACACATTATTATACTTCAGTAAACCTAAAATGGAGTGAAGTTTATTGCAATAGTTTTTGTATTATTATTAATAGGCGCTACAACGTTCCTTTGAACGTTTTGGCCTGCTCCATGATTGCCTCTCATTTTTGTCTGTGATTAATTTCTCTGGGCCAATTGTTAACTTTTTTTATGTATCTTAGCACTTCATCCTTCCATCTTATTTTTGGTCTTCCCTTCTTTTTCGTTGAGGTTGGATTCCAGTTATATATCTTCTTTGGTAACCTTTCATCTTGCATCTGGTATAAGTGGCCAAACCAGCCAAACCGAAGGACTTTGATGTGGTTGATTATATTTTTTGATTTTATAAGGTCTTCGATTTCATTATTATACCTTATTCTCCAACAATTTTCTGCTATCTTAACTTGCCCATATATTCTTCTAATTATCTTTCTTTCGAAGACATTTAACCTTCGTATGCCATTTTCTTTCAGTTTCCACGTTTCTGCTGAGTATGCTATTAAAGGGCTCATTGCAACTTCATATAATCAGAGTTTTGCATTTTTGGATAATAATTTGCTTTTGAATAAATCCAAGTTAGCATAATTGGCTCTATTGCCCATTTCAATTCTTATTTCCTCAATGGAGTTGTTTCTATTTACCATTGTACTGAGGTATGTGAAGGATTTGACCTCTTTGTATTTTTGTTTATCGAGTATCATATCACAGCATTTTGTCTCGCCTATGTTACATTTCATATATTGGGTCTTCTCTTAGTTTATTTTTAAACCAAATTTTATAGATAGTTTTTTTAATTGTATAAATATGTCCTCCAAGTCTTTTATTGTTTGTGTTGTTATTAGGACGTCATCTGCATATGCTATGCATTGTTTTAGGAGAGTAGTTATGTTTCCCCTTGTATCAATTTCCCTTAATATGGCATCTAATGTTATGTTAAATAGTGTTGCTGATAGTGGGTCACTTTGTTTTACCCCATCTATGATGTCAAATTCTTCACTCAATTGGTTTTTTATTTTGCCTTTAACTTTGGTTTTAATCAATGTTCACAGGATTAATTTTCTCAGCTTCATTGGTACTTTATATTTTTCCAGGTTATCTATAATCTTGTCTTAGGGATGAATCAAATGCCCCTATGTAATTGACAAACATATTATGTAATTCAATGCCATATTCATGACATTTTTCAAATATCTGTCTTGTTACAAATATGTTGTCTATTGTAGACCTATACCTACAGAATCCAGATTGATATTCTCCAATTTTATTGTCCACTCTTGCTACTAGTCTATCATTTACATGGATTGCAAATATTTTATGTGTTACATTCAACAGTGCAATTGGTCTAAATTTCTACATTCATATTTATCGCCTTTCTTATAGATTGAGCAAATTACAGTTTTGTTCCATGCTTGTGTAGCTTCTCTTAATTTAGCATTAGTTTATGGATCTCTTTTCTAAGATTTCTATATCCATATTTTATTAGTTCAGCAGGTATTTGGTCAGAACCTTGGTGCCTTATTTGATTTTAGGTTGTTAATAATATAACAGACCTCATTAAATGATGGTTCTGTTACCTCTCATCTTCATCTTCCAAGACTTGAAGTCGTATATGGACTCCGTCACTTTCGTTTGTCTTTCCTAGAGGATTAAAGGTCTTCATGAAGAAAGTCCTCCATCTTTCTAGTACCTGCATATCTTGCGCTATTATATTTCCATGTTCATCTTTGCATTAGGTGCTCATCTCTGTTATTTTTCTTTTATTTGCTTTTAATTCTCCAAAGAATTTTCTTGTTTCATTTTTTTTAAACTTGTTGTTTTATTTTCTTTCGTTTGCTCAATCTATTTGCTTTTCTTCTTTCTATTTGGTATTCTTCATATTTATTTTTTGTTCCCGATTATATTGCTTTCCTCCTTATTTCATTCTTTCTTTGTATGGCTTCTTTGCATTCTTTGTCCTACAATTCATTTCTTTTTTTGGTTTGGATTTTACTTATTACTTTCCCAGCTGTTTCATTTATTATATTCTTTAAATTCTCTCATTCATGTATCAATTTCTTGTATTGCTTAATTTTGACAGGGTTTTGGAAGTTTTCCAAATCCCATCTTTCTAATTTAAATGATTTTTTAATGTATATTTTTGGGAGATTTTGTTGTAGAATTATTTTTAAGAGGAAGTGATCAGAGTCCATATTTGGTCCACGTAACATTCTGAAGTCTTTTATCAGTTCTTGTTTGTTTCTATTTATTATTACATGGTCAATTTGATTTATTGTTCTTAGATCCGGAGAGATCCATGTTTCCTTATGGATTAACTTGTGTTGGAATTGAGTGCTTGCTATTAAGTTCTCCGTTTTGATTTGTGTTTTCACGTAATGTTACTTGCTGGAATGTTTTCTCTTTTCCCAGTTGGGTGTTGAAGTCTCCTACAATTATTAAGATGTCACTTTTGGGCACTAGTTGTATTATTCTTTGTAGTTCTTCATAAAATATTTATTTTACTTCATCTGGTTGTTCGTTGGTCGGGGCATATACATTTATTAATGTAAGATTATTATATCTGCCTTTTAGTCTTAACATACATGTCATCTCAGTCATATGTATATAATTAATTATAAGTTTTTGGAGTGATTTTTTTCACAAGAAATCCTACTACTCCTTGTCCTGTTCAAATTTTTGGGCCATTATAATATAAGATATAGTTATCTTTCATGATTTGTCCATTTTTTTGGCCATCTTGTTTTTTGGAGTGCTATATGTTTGTGTTTTTTGTATCTGGTCAACTAACCTTTGTAATTTCCCTGGTTGTAGTAATGTTTTGATGTTGCAAGATCCAATAATCAGATTCTGTTTCCTTTGCCTGTGTCGTTGTCCTTGTTGAAAGTCATTGTTCCTAGTCTGTCTTATTGAGCGTTTAGCAGTTTGTATTTTTTATGGATGAGGGGGAGCTGGCCGAGCTCCGTTATCTGACCTTCGGACCGGCAGCGGTGGCTTATGAGGTACTCGATCTCCTCAGTATCCATCATAGTTCAATAGTTTCTGTACAAATTGGAAAGTTACAATGTTTAAATTATTGTTAGCTCATTGGGTGTGGTATATTGAATGCTGATTTTAAAAAAGACATTTTTTTAATGTAATTTTTTAAATGTTTAACAATAATAAAATGAAACTTTTGACATGATTTTAAACAATTGATATGATTATGATTTATTTCAAAAGTTAGCAGAATTCAATAAATTAAGATTATATGAATACCAAGACACTTTATTTTTATGTTAGCACATATGTGTTTTTTGGTCGTCATTGAGCCTTTGTTGTATTTAAATTGTAATTCCTTGTAGTCTTAGACAAGTTCATGAGACTTTCAATTAGCTGATTTCCCTATTCTCATAACTACACCTGACATGAACATTCCATTGTCATCTATTACTCCCATATTCAAGAATACCTGTGATATAAAATTATGAAGACATTAATCACTGCTAATTTCCATGTTATAATTGTTGTGCCTTGGACACAACATTTACTAATTAGTTGAAGTAGTCAAATAACAGACAAAATGAAGTGATAATAGGAATACCATAATCTCTGCAATTCTTGTTTCTTTCATCAGGTGATTAAAAACACAAGAGCAGTGAGCACAACTCAGCTGCACAATCCAATTATTACAGTTACTTTGTCTGCTTGCTAGGGAAATAATGTTTCTGGTCACAAAAGATTTGGTAGGCTATAGAAAACTGAAAGAGATAAGCCAATTTCAACAGACACATTGAATATGATGTACAGCTCCTGTGGTTTTCCTGTGTCAAGGATAAACTGGAAAACTAATCAACATAAATACACAGACAGACTGAGGGCCCCAAACACTGTAAACTTATCTCAAGCAATTTTTTACTTGTTAAAATAGAACACACTGTTACTTTTGGCAGACTGCACACTGACAACTATATAGTTGAGGCAACTAAAAATATTCAACATGTTCTATTTTGTGGGTGAGTCAATTGTTGCCTGTGAGTACTAGGCATAGCACCGTATACTGGCGGTTAAATAGTTGCTGGTTACAGCAGGATAGTCTCATTTCTTTCTCTCTAGTCTAGTCTTCATTTAGTATCAGAGTAAGCAACATAACTTTTAATACTCAATTGTTTATTAAGGAAATACAAAAACATCCAGCTTTATTTAACATAAAGCTCGAAGAATATTCAAATTAAAATAGTTAAAAATTAATTTTGCCAAAAGTTTATTGAAAATTGAAGGCTACTGAAAAACACTACATTTTATATATTTTTAACATTGTTGAAAAATGTTTAGTATACATTAATTAAATATTAAGTCAATAAAATTAAGCCAAGTAGGTATTTTCAATGGAATATAAGTACCTAAAGATGCATTTCACAAAATATTTAACTAAGAGAAACTGTTAACAGTCTTGACTATAGCCCTTTGGAAGATGAAAATATTGTCAGTGAAGATGATAATGTCGGTACACATGACAGCACTACTAAAAGAAATACTGAGGAAATGCTCCTGGAAGTATGTATGAAGAGATTTTACTGCAGGTTTTAAGCAAATTTAAAGATGAAGATAAACAAATTGGCAAAGATAAATATTTTTTGTTATCATTACTGCCCTCTTTCAAAAAATTTGCAGAGAACCAAAAATTCATTGTGAATATAGAGATTATAAATATAATGAGACATGTTTATATTTCGTGTAGTTAAGAGAATGTAACTTTCAGTCCACCACCAACAATGGGACAAATGCATGACCCAAACAATTCATCAAGCATGTAAGGTTCAGTTCATTCACCTTGTGGTACTTTGTTTTAAACTTTTAAAGCAGAACAGTTTCAGTTTCCAACAGATCCATAAGTTTTCTGTTTATACCATACCTTGAACTTTAAAAACAAATTTTGTATACAGTTAAACTTTATTAAACATTTGCTATTCACTTATCTATTAATAAACTGTATGTACTTTAAATGAAGTGTTTGCTTACTTTAAAGTTATCACCAATCTTTCCTCTAGGGGAACAGCCTTCGTAAAACGGTCTTGATATGATATATTAGGTCCGACCAATTCCAAAAAGTTTATTCAAGCTAGCCACACTTGTGCAGAAATAATTTAAAACTTTAAATTCATAGTTTCTTAAATGACCAAATCATTTTTAAAATTGACCATAAAAAAGTCTTACTAATTAATTGATGCACCCAATATTTTCAGTTCTTCTTCTGACATCTTAATACCAAGGCACAAAGATTGCATTCTCCATTAAATCAATTTTATATCTGAGTGAAAGTAAGTAGTTAGTTTCTGGTGTGTGCTCCACACTCTGCAAGCAATTCAAAAGTAACTCAACTTTTTAATCGCCTTTATTAAAAAGTTGCTACTGTGCGGCAGGTTTCAAAGTGACTGAATGCCTATATAAGCAGGTAGAAGCACAATACTCATCAGTCTTGGCCTAGCCATGAAAATACTTTGTGTTCACAAGTAAAACGTTGGCGAACTCTCCTAAAACAATATTGTCACAACAAGCCAAGACCTGATGTTTACTAATGCAGCACTTTGGATTAACTTAAACTGTAGGGGAGGGGGGGGGGACATTGAAAAATGTGGAATCTATTAAAAACAACAGGAGAATTGTTATTGATGATGGCATAATTTGTGTTGTATTGCAACTAATTTCATAGAATTTTTTACAAATATATTGACATTCTTACTAGCATAAAATATCAAATTTATGGTTCACTGCAACTAATGACTGATATCCCTGTATGAATTAGACATCCAAATCATCAATTGATAATTTATCCAATATATCTCTGAAAAAATCTCACCTGAGTATTTCAATAATACAATAATCAATAATTGTTTTGTTCTTACAGCTCTTATGTTTTTGAATTACTTGATTGAATGCAACTAGGATTGCAGAAATATTGTGTGGTTTTTATTTGTTCATTTAATTATTTCTCTTAATTGGATACTTTGTAATCTAATTAATAATGGTCATTATTTGATATTTCAAACAGATTAAAATGGAGTAAAAATATTTTGTTGAGACTTTTTAGTTATGTACTTGAAAAGTTCTCTTCTGTAAAATTGGCTATCTATATTGTGCCATATTTATTAATGGTCTCCGAAAACATTGATGACAAGTGTTTTCAATTTTTTTTTAATAAATTGATTGGTAAAGATGGGAATTAGATCTATTTAAAGGAATAAAGATAATTTAATGAGAAGAAGAAAATTGAGGTTTTGAGCAGTAAACAACTCTTTGAAATACCATTCCTCCTTTACCTGGGACTAATGTCGCTCTTTTCTGCTTTTATTTTCTTCTCCATACCTGGCAATAGAAAACATGAGAATTTTCATTATTGTTGCGAATGTCAATTGTTTTTGTAAGAAGCAAGAACATATTTGTATAATGCTTTTCCTAATTAAAGTATTTAACTAATTTTTTAAGTTATTTAATCAACATTTATGTTCAGAATGAAGAATGAAAATGATGCAGGTACCTCAGCTAATGCAAATAATTTTGCTGCAGAGAAACCTGATCAAGAACAAAATATCAGAGAACATGACAAAAAAACACATAAATTGGATTGGAAACAAAATAACACCAAATCACAAATGTAAGAATATATTTAAAGTCACATTTAATTCAGTTTATATGTGATGTGAAGTATATTAGGTTTAAATATAATTTTTTTATTTGTTCTTATTTCTAAAAGACTTGTGTTTATTTTAAATGGTAATTATGAGTCACTTTAATTATTCACAAAATGTGTGATGTATATAGAATTAATACATTCCATAAATAAATTAAACAGTACACATCTGAAAAAAAATCTCATAATGAGAAAATACAATTTCTGATTGCAATCTTCACACACATTAATGGCAATAGAGGCAAGAATAGTTCATGTTAGATTAAGAGATATATTCTTTAATAAGGTGGAAGTCATTACTTTTAATTGATGTATTTAATTTTAGTGAAGAATGTAAACTTCAAGTTTTGCCAAAGAAAAGTGAAAAATTGAAAGAATGTTTATTCAAGAATTCTGAATTATTTGAAGGAACTCGTATCCCTAAGAACAAATATCGGAAGAGGCGGCAACACTCTGATAGAATTTTGGATTTATCTCTTACATTTCAAGAGAAAAACAAACAAACCTCTTCAAAATTTCCTTTAGAACCACCATTTGTGTGTAAGTACTGCTAAATTCAAAAAGTGAAATTATGTTATTAAATTATTCTTTTACCATTATGTTGTGGACAACTACATGTACAGCATTTGTTACACACACATTTTGTAAAATTTGTGTCTGTGACCTTGATGATCATACTGAGAATGGGTTTTCCTTACTTTCACAGCTGTGGCAAATATATAGAATGTTAACTTGATTATAAGCTAATTATTTTTCAAGATCATACTCATTTAATGTGGTCAAGACTGATAGATAGCATAATGACTAAAATGTTAAAGAAGTTTTTATCAGAGTTTATAGAATTTTTCACCATATTAATGCCAAAAGAAGTATCATAAATTAAAAATTGTAAATTAATTAGTAATGAAATTTTAATGTCTGTGAAGGGTAGGGAAGAATAGTACTGTATCATAGAAACTCTTGGACATTATCTCATACATATACTGGAAAGTTAGGGCTAATCTAATTATTAATTTGAATATGTAGTTTTGAAATGTTTAATTATGCTAGTGACCTCTATTTGGCCTATCTGTGTGTGTATTCAAGCATGCAACTTAATGATATGACACCTCAGACCATTTTTCATAGTTCATACCTTTTTTCTATATACTCTTCAAACATGGCAGGTCATTCATTACATAGTACTATAAAACTTCATCATTATATGTTCTTGCAACATAAATATACCAACAATCAAGTTGGCATGGAACCCATTTGGAAGAAATTCAATCACATTAAACCAAATCACATAAAAACTAAAAAATGTAATGCAATTCATATTACATAAAGATGTACATTGGTAGTTGGAAAATGCAAAAAGAAATTACTTTGTAATAAGTAGGATATGGTGGATTCAGTAAGAAATTGGTCAAATATGAGAATAGGCATTCCAATTATTATTTTGAATCAGAACCCATACATCCCAAATAACTATGAGGTTAAGAAGATGCCAGAGACTCTGTTATAAAACCTGTTTGACACAGAGTAAAATGAAAATCTGTAAATAAAAAATAAAGAATTATCATAGTCAACCATTTTCGTAAGATTATCAATGTATTCACTGGTTTGTTGAGGTTCTCCTTCTTCTCTGTCCTCTTCAAATCACCATAATTCTTACATCCTCAATTTGTTGATCTATATCCTGTAATTGCTGCATTCCCCTACTATTGCTCTCAGCTGTACCTTTCATATGTGAGTTTACCAAACTCAAACTAAAATTAACAATGTTGCTCGTCTCCTTGCTAGCATGCTACAAAGGCTTTTTTCCTTTACCTGTGATTTATAAAACTTTCTGAATTCTAACTTGTTCAGTTTTATAATTAGTTCATTGGTATAGAAAGGAAAGAGAGATAGTTGGTGGCTTTCCTGAAATTGAAGCTCAGTGTAACCACTTGTAACAGGATTTTCTTCAACTTTTCAGAAACTCTTAGCCTCCTTCTTCAGGAATGAGTGTTACATTCTGTTCAACGGCCAGCTGTGAACTGTGAAGTTTTGACTACCGCATGGCAAACTGTTGCCCATAAACAATAGACAGCCCACAAGGCCTTTAACTTCCTCTCACAGATATATGTGTGTGTGTGTGTATACATAAACATCTAGAGTGGCTCATGGGGGGTTTCTGCAGGCAATTTCTGTAGCAGATATGTAATGCAATATCTTTATTTTGTTGTAAAAAGTATTTATAATTCACTTTTGGAGTATGTTTCGCTTTTAATTCTAGCTCCTCTCTGGAGGAATATGCTTCAACTCCATTTCAGCCCTGGTTGAGATCTTTGTTAAACTCTTCAGATTACATTGATTACACTTCCTCCCATTACTAACAGCTCTTTACCAGCGAGACAGAGGTTGCAAAATCAGCCCAACCCAAGTTCTGTCATCTGCTAGTATGACACCACATGCTGCTATCAGTCGAGCTGTTGTGTTCTTGTGTCCTCTTGTGCTTAAAGTACAGAATCTAAAATATATAACATATAGCACTCTAACATTGCAAGAAAAGTGCAACATTAATGTTCATGATTTTCCAACTCTGACACTGGCCATTCTGCAGAGTTTGGTAAGTTGACGGAAACTGCATAATAGGTGTTTCAACACCACAACATATGTGTGGATACATGCCTGGGAAATAAGAAACACACTGTTTTGTTTTCCTTGCCTGTTATTTGGAATTAGAGATGATGCTGCATGGGTTGAAGAAGGTGTAACAAATTTGAAAGAAACTTAATGAGAAGTGTCACAAATATGAAGTTTCTGAAAAACTTGAATCTTGCCGCACTTGGTTCTGTGATCATTGGGACAAGCTTAAGTCAAGCTTATTATGAATTGGTTGAGTATCATAATAATAAGATCCAAAAGAATTGTAACACTTCTTCTTTTATTGGCACTATAACCCAATGTGAGTTTTGGCCTTATTAACAATTTTCTTCCATTCCGCCCTCTCCTGTGTCAGTCTTCGCCATCCTCTTACTTTCATGGTTTGTAGATCCTTATCGATGTCATCTACCCATCTTGTCCAGGGTCTCCCCCTTTTTATCCTCCCAATTGGCCTCCAGTCCATAATCCGTCTAGGTGTTCTGCTTTCATCCATCCAGGCCAACCTTCTGCTCTTGATAAACTTAACAATGTCCTCGTTATTTATGAGCTGATCTAGTTCTCTGTTTGTTCTAATTCTCCATTCGTACATACAGGTCCGTATATCCTTCTCAGTATCTTGTGTTCAAATATTCTGAGTAAGTGCTTATCATTATTATTAAGGGTCCATGTTTCATAACCGTATATCACTACAGGTCTTCTAAGTGTTTTGTAAATTTTTAACTTCAATCCCTATTTAACATCTTGGATTTAATTAATTTTCCATACATGTAGTAAGTTCTGTTACCATTGATGATACGTTGTTTTATTTCACTTCCCACATTCTTTTCACTGTTAAGTTTTGAGCCTAAATATGTGAAATCCTGTACTCGTTCAAAGGTATAATCATTTAATTTAATATTATTTGTACTAGATTCTTTCTTTGTAACCATCATATATTTAGTTTTCTTTTCATTAATTATAAGCCCTCTTTCCTTAAGACTGATCTATTGTGGCCATCGTTTGTCTTAATTCATCTATATTTCTAGAGATGATATCAATATCAAATGCATATGCAGATATCTGGACCATTTTTGTTCCTATGTGTCCGGAGATATTAAGCCTTTGTAGAGCCATTTCAAGAGACAGATTAAAAAGCAAGGTGGACAAGGCATCTCCTTGCCTTACTCCGTTTACTACTTCAAACGATTTGGTTAGTTCACTGTCCACTCTACCATTGCTCTGGATCCTTCCAGGGTAGCTCTGACCATTATAACTAATTTGGATGGTATCCCCAGGAGCAACATATCTTTAAACATTTGTTCTCTGTTTAGACTATCAAATGCTTGTTGTAGATCAATAAATAAATTATGTATATCAATATTATATTCACAAGCCTTTTCATTAATTTGTCGTAGAGTATAAATGTGGCCAGTTGTAGACCGATTGGGTCGAAAAGCACTTTGATAGTCGCCTATAATTTCTTCGGTATATTCCACCAACCTATCGAAAATTACCCCTGACAGAATTTTATAAGTGACATTTAGCAGGGTTATTGGTCTATAATTAGGGCATAATAGTTCGTCCCCCTTTTTAAATATAGGCTGTATAATACAAACAGTCCATTCTTCCAGGATCCTTTCTTCATTCCATATTAACAAAATTAATTTATAAATTTTCTCCCATAGTACGTTTCCCCCACTCTTTAACATTTCTGCTGTAATTCGGTCAGAACCTGGGACCTTGTTGTTTTTAAGGTTGTTAATCACATACATTATTTCTTCCATCTTGGGTTTTTCAATTTCAGGTTCGGCTGTATGATAGTAATAAAAGTCTATCTTATTTGCATCATCATTATTTAAAACATTTTTAAAATATTACGTCCATCTATTAATTATTTCTTGATGTTCAGTTCGTAGTCTCCCCTGATCATTCTTGCATGTACTTAATTTTGGTCTATATTCTTGGGAATTTTATTTTATTTTCCTATATAATTTCCTAGTGTCATTTTTACTTTATTTTCCTATATAATTTCCTAGTGTCATTTTTACTTTATTTTCCTATATAATTTCCTAGTGTCATTTTTACTTTATTTTCCTATATAATTTCCTAGTGTCATTTTTACTTTGACTTTCTATAATTTCTTCCACCTTCATTTTTACCATTGTTATTTTCTTTTGTCTGCATATTTTAGCAGCTTGATTTATTCTACAGTTATATTCTTCCTTATTAGCTCTAGTATTCCTGTGTAAATATTTCAGTCTAGCTTTCTTGTTCAATTCAACAACCTTATGACAGTCATCGTCAAACCAATCCTCATTTCTTTGCTTTTCAGATTGGCCTAAAATACTATCTGCTGTTTCCATAACTGCATTTTTAATGTTAAGCCAATTCGTCTCAATATCATCAGTGGATTCTTGCTAATGTAATTTCATACCGAGTCCTTTTGGTACTCCAGTTTTATATTTCTTCGTCTAATTTTCCAACATCCCATCTTGTGGTGGGTTTATTCCTCTTTTTTGTCACCAGGGAGATTTTTTGTTTCAGGTGTCCTCCTACCAAATAATGGTCTGAATCGGAGCATGCACCTCGGAAAGTTCTCACATTCTCGATATCAGTAGCCCGCCTCTTAGATGCTAATATATGGTCTATTTGATTAGTGTCATTAGTTCCTGGTATTTTCCATGTCCCCTTATGAATTATTTTCCTAGGAACTAGGTACTGACTACCAAAATTGTCTTCAATTGCAAATTGAACTAGCCTATGTTCATTGTTATTAGTATTTTCATGTAGGCTGTTTCTTCCAATGATATTACTATATTCATCCTCTTTTCCGAGTTTGGCATTGAAATCTCCTAATGTTATTACAAGATCATTTTTAGCAGTATTATCACATAACATTTGGAGTTCTACATAAAATGCATCAACATCTTCATCTTCTGCATCTTCTATTGGAGCATAGACGTTAATGAAAGTTATATTGTGGAATTTACCTTTCACTTTAAGCATGCATAATCTATCAGATACAGGTGTAAAGCCTATTACTGATTTAGTGAATTGTTTAGATATAATAAATCCTACTCCTTTGTGTCCTTGTTTATCCTCGTTCCCTGAGAAATACAGAGTAAAATTTAGTTTTTTAATTTCACCCTTGCCTTTCATCTGATTTCTTGTAGGGCTACTACATCTATCCCATAACACATAATTTCATTAGCTAAACAATTCATTACACCAGCCTGTAGCATGATGTGTATATTCCACATTCCAAATTTAACCATATTCATGTCCTTATTTCTATGCAGTGTTTGTCATCGAGTGGGCAGTCTGGCTTCAATTGTTAATTTCTTCGCAACAATTGCTTTTTTTTCCGTGGTGGGGTTGTCAGCCCTACGCACAACCCCCAACCTAGAGGGCCAAGATGTTCCTCTTCGTCTGGTGTCTCCCCTCTGACCTGTCCGGCATGGGTGACCCTGCCAGTAGCTAAGCTACCGCCGGCATAGCTCTCGGGATCGACAACACACACAAACCCCTGCACCACGATAAGGTGGGAACACCATTGCAGGGGGAATTAGAACACACTTTGTAAACTTATAAAATTCTGTGGTTTTCATGAATTGGCTTTAAGGGAAATGATGAATGTCAAGAGTCAGAAAATGACTCATGGGGCTCATTAAATTCACTACTGAAATAGACTCGCTATTGAAATCACACCTTGAGAATGACTAATTTCTTAAAGGCATCTGGAAAACTATCCAAAACTAATTACTGAAATGCATGCTTCAAGTTATCAAAGAAGATATAGTAGAAGAAATTAACCATGAAGAATTTGTTTCACTGATGGCTGATGAGATTACTGACTTAGCTGATGTATTCCACCTTGTCATTGTCTTAAGATATTGCAGTGCAGGTGGCAGACTGTTAAAAGATTCTGGGGATATTTTAACCATAGTGGCCAAAATGCAAACTGTATAGCAGAATGCATTATTGCTGAACTTGTGGAGCTCTTAATAGAGGGGAAAAAACTTATCAGGCAAAGCTGCAATGGCACAGCTGTTACGAGTGGAGATATGAATGGAGTTCAGGTGCAAGTAAGGGAATGGTATCCTAATGCTTATTTTGTTCATCAAGTAAATCTGGTAACCAGACTAAACACCAAAGCCAGAATATTCTTTTTCAGTCTTTTTGCATTTCCGGCCTTTTTTTCTCCCTTTCCACTAAGAACACTGGGTTTAAATTTGTGTGTCGCCAAACAGATACAAAGTGGTGGATCAACTAGGTGGACCTATATATCTAAGTATATCAGTGCAGTGCATGATACGCAGGAAGCTCTAAAGGATTATTTTAAGTTTTGTCTGAATCTGTGACTTCAAGTAATACAACTAATAATGAAGCATCAGCGTTATTTGGCTATCTTCAAAATCAGGAATTCTGCTTTTGGTTAAATTTCTTTGATTTAATCATGTCCCACGTAAATATTTTAGTAAGCAGTTGTAGAGTCGTCAATTGATGCAGTCAAAGTTCAAACATATGTGAGTGCATTCACTGTTGAAATAAAAAAAAACGAGTGTCTGTAGGACCATGTGATATGGAAGAATAAAATAAAAGGAGGAATATCTCAAATACTGAGTATAGAAGAGTTGGAGCCAAGAAGGCATGCAATGTAATTCTCAGCCAACTAAACATTCTCAGACCATTTCATCATTGCTCTAGAAATAAAACTTCAAAAAATTTAAAGGCACCTTTCCAGGATAAAGTTTTAAAAAATGCACTAATCTTTTCAATATTTTTGATAAGGAAAAAAATAGGAGGTACCCAGGGATTTCATCGATGTGGTGAAAAGGAAGGATTTGAACTGTACGCCTTAACTCCAAATTGGGAAACTGATCCTGTATAAAAAGTGGCTGTGACTGATTCTGCAGATATATCCACTAATAGAATGACTTCTGGCCACTTGGAGAATCAATCAGTCTATGCAGATCAGACAATAACTTAACCTTTCTGTTGGAATCAATATGAATGTGCTCAAATCAAACGTCTGGAGGGTTAAAATTCCCAATCCAGCTTTTGGCATGTCTAGACTCGTGTAGCCCCATTATACATCGGCTCGTGTCAATGAGATACTTGGTTGCTGTGATATGATAGCGACTTCACAGAAGCTACATGAGTCAGTCTAGCAGTCAACAAATATATGTTTGGAGAGCAGAGAACTTTGTTGCTATGACAACTGCAGTTAAAAAAAAACAATATAGGTTTATGCCTTGTAATGTAATGTGCCAACTCATAAGATAGGATAATAAAGTTATCATATTAATCTGAAAAATATTATTGCAATTACTTCAAATAAAGTAGCCCTGTACTCTGCACGTAAATTTCAAAATTTTATTCTCAATCCCATTTCAGTTTTGGACACGAGATGGTTTCTCTTTTTGTACACTTCTCTAATTTTGATATCTTTGCTTTTTTTATCTCGTGAAATCTTGCTCCTCAAATAGCAGAACTTCTTGACTTCTTCAGCCACATCAGAACATTTTAATATGAATAAATAAATGACAATGAGTTAGAAAGGTCTTGAGCATTTTTGTGATTTATTTTCTGATCAAAAAGTTTCATTATGTCTTCATTGGTCCACGTTTTTTCTGTTAATTTCTTTAGAACAATTGTTTATTCTGTTGCCATATTAATTGTTTTCTTCAACATATTCTATGTTGTTTTCTTCATTTAATGTGTTTATTCCTCTATTCACCCTACATTGTTTCAAACTATCTGCATAACATATTTTTGGTGTTTCTTAGTCCCCCTCCCCAAGTTTTCATTATGTCCTAATGAAATTCATGTCAGTGCTCCTGTGATTTAATGCCTAGAATTTTATTTTGGACCCCTTGCTTATCCAATTATTTCTCTTTGGAATTTAATAAAGTGTTACTGATTACAAATGTAGATGATCTCTATTGTTGTGTTTTACTATTCCTCAGTGGCCTGTTATTTTACCTCATTTTGCTTAACCTACTTTGTTATTGGTCCCTTCATTACTATAAAATTTTCTTTTCTTTTTATATACTGATTGAGTTGTTTGAATTCTGCGTAAATTTTATCATTTTTTTTCATCTCTTCATCTTCTGCCTGTGAAGTATGCATATATACTTTCACTGTAATTGCCACTGTTGGTTTCAATTTAATTATGACTAGAATTCCTCTATAACTTTATTTCTGATAGTACCTGACACTGTTGTAATTTCTTATTCATAATAAAACCTGGATCTGTAATACCATTTATGGACAACACTTATAATCTTACAATCGCCTGACCAAAAATTTTGTTTTTATTTCACTTTACCACATTTACTAAAGCTGCACTTTGCTTTTGAGTTTGCTATATGGTTTGGGTGGTGTGTCGTTCTTATGGCTCTTGCGTTTTTTGAATCACCTGTGTTGTCTTCCTGGTCACTTTGTATTTTTATTTATGATGTTTAATTTAAAAAATATGAATTTTAAATAATTTATTTACAAAATATCTCAAACTAAATTTAAGTATTGATTAAAATGACACAAAATTTAAACTTGCTTAACTCTGGAGAGCAGAAAGAAATTTCTTATGTATCATCAAAAGGGTACTCTCAAAGCACACTGGTGTAAAAAATTGAAAGTAAATAAGATATAATCTGCAACTATCAGTCTTAAACAAAGATGGTGTTCAGTTACTTGGCTGTTTATTTATATGATTAGTATACGTTTTATATTTTATAATTTCAATAATACTTAAGCCTACAGGTGAGTTACTGAAATATAAATCAACCCAGTACAGTTACTGTGTGAATACCTTAATTGTTAAGGAAATGTTAAAGTGGTATTTGTGATAACTGAAATTAATGAATTATAAGCTATTATTCTATTGTGAAATTAAATGGTGATAAGATATTCGTCTCATGAATGGCTTAAACATAACTGGGAAACCTATTTATGGAGTGCACAA